>PYUH01004029.1:182851-338930 GCA_016808085.1 Suaeda aralocaspica | reverse complement strand
CGTCTGATGCGGGCGCATAGGAGGTTTATGCGCCCGCATCAGACCTCCAGAATGCCCTTTCAGCTGAAATCCTCTTTAAATGCGCCCGCATGTATACTTTATGCGCCCGCATAAGAACGTCAGAAGCTTTATTTTGCTTTCTTTTCTTCTTATTTCTTCATAAGTTCTTTAAGACTTGTTTTGTATTTCTTAGCACGCATTTCCATGCATCTTCATTCTTATCCCGTCTAAGCTTTCCGGCTTCGTTCCGAGCCTCGGTTTTCGTGCCTGAAATTACAAAACATACCAAAACCGAGCATAACAACCGTGGATGATAAAATCAACTAAAATGCTCTAAAATTACCGGAAATCAACCAAACTTAGCGAGACACTTCAATTTAGCTAAAGAACATCGAATGAACCAAAAAACGAGCCAGATTAACAACTACTAGGCATAAAATTGACTCGAAATACGGGGAAAAACACTATAAAAACCACACATATCAAACATGTATATAAATATTTGCTCATTAACTTCTATTAATTATGTGAATAAAAATTCACACACTACCTTTCTTGTTGATTAAGTAACTAATCAAATTAATTAACTTTCTTTCTTCTTTACTTACTATTAGCCAACTTTAAATTTAATTATAACATTCCAATTTAATCTTGAAGAATTTATATGACTATAGATGTGGATTGTAAAAACAATATAAAATCATACTTCTCATACTTTTATAAACTTGTCAATTCACAAACAATTCAAGCAACAACAAACATATCATATAGGATCAACCAAGCATGTATTCAATTCTATGTCTGCCTTTAGTACTTACGTACCTTGTGTTGTAGTGGTGATCCGCCACAACTTCTAAAAGTCACCTAATTCAATGTCTCCTACATAGAGAAAACCGAATCTAAATTAAAACCTTGTTGACTAAGTTCTACAACAACTCTAAACTAACTTTCTACATTGGAAACGAACTTGTCCAAATCATTCCCTATATGGTCTCTATTCATTTCCATACTTTAATTTAATTTTTTCATTGAAAAATACTTGATTTTCGGTAAATTTCCAAAAATGGTTTGATATTTTGATCATAAAACACTATAGTCATGTCCTTAGATCAATATACAGTACTTAGATGCATTAAAAATAATTATAACTTATTATGTCACATGCTACTATTTTTATAAGGCATAAACATGTGTTAATAAAAATTTATAGCTTTTATCTAAAACTCATTAAAAACTTATCTAAACATCAAAAATTCATCATAAAACTCGTTTACAATCCACTATCATCATCATGAATCAAATCTATGCTTTAGAATAATTTTTCATATGATAAAACATGTTCATAATATTTATGCCATTGATTTTCATGATTATAAAATTTGGACAGCAAATATAAGCTAATTCAAAACCTTTATAAAGTCAATCTAAACTTCATAAAATCATCATAAATTCACCCAACAACAATTAATATTGAATTTGAAATCATTAAAAACCGTACAATAAAATCATGAATTTCATAATTTCATAAATCCTAATTTAAAATTTCATGGTCAAACAAATAAATTCATTCTTTAAACTAAATCATAACTTTATAAACATGTTTAGAACTATGAAACATGATAAATCATACTTATAAACATGAATTTTTAAGATTGAATAAAAAAGAACAAGAGAAGATTTTTTTTTAATAAAGTCCGAAATTACCAAACAAGGAGGAGGTAGAAGGAGGGTGGTCGGCTGGGCAGTGGCGTGCGCGGCGGAGGGCGACGGAGAGGAGGTGAAAAAGTAGGGAGAAAGCGAAGGAGGTTTTTTCTTGTTTTTCGGAACTTTTTCATATTTTTTTGCCGAATTTTTTATCTTTCTCTCTCAACTTTTGAAATCCTAAGTCTTGAAGTTTGCAAATTGATATCTTAAAATTAGGGTTTTAAGGTGTATTTACAAAACACCCTTAATGTTTCAAAATTACTTTTATGCCCTTCTTGTAAAACAATTTAAGAAACTCTAAAAATTCCATTTTTAAAAACTTTTTAAAATATTTAATAAAAATTAAAATAACACGAAACATTATATATAAACGTGAAATAATTACTTTGATTAAAATTTATTTAAAGGTCCTTTCTTTAATATTTTTATTGAACATAATTTCTCAATAAAAATATCAAAAACATGTATATAAAATACAAAAATAACTCTTTAAAGTACATGAAAATATGGGGTATTATATTGCCACCTTCACCTCAAGAAGAGGACCTTGTCATTAAACAACTTAAAAAGGTTAAGGCCGACATCAACATATGGCAACTTATTGATTCCTCCAAATAACACTGTGACGCCCTCCTAAAAGCCCTTGCCGAGATGAATGTTTCTAGTGACACTAAACCCAAAGGTCTAGTTGGATTCATTATGCAAGATCATCACAAGCCTCCTATCACCTTCATCGATAATGACTTGCCTATGGAATGGTCTTACCATAACAAGACTCTATATATACATCACAGTCACTTGTAGGCAAATGAATGTCCCCATGTCTCTCATTGGTATTGGGTCGGCTATCAATGTATGTCCACTCCGGACCGCTAAGAAGTTAGGGATATTCCAAGAAGAGTTCAAGGTAAGTAATTATGCCATCCAAGCTTATGATAACACTAGGAGAGACACCATGGGTGCGATTTGGCTCAATATCACAACTGAACTAATTCAGAAGAAGGTCCAATTTCATGTCATGGATATTAAGACAAGTTTCAACTTACTACTTAGACACCCTTAGTTGCACGAACTAGGGGCAGTTTCTTCTACTCTCCACCAAAAGATCAAGTTCTTACTAGAAGGAACCTTAGTTACCATTGAGACCTCTCCCATGAAAATTTAAGCTCCCGATCAACCCAGCATCCACATCGAACATGATGAGGAGCACGAGGAGCTGTGGGGATTTGGTATAGCGGCTATTGAAGAAGGATCTAATGTTCCTTTCGACTTTGATCCTTATTCTAACTTCTCCATCAATGCTATTCTTCATGATAAGGGATATTTCCCTTTATGTTCTTCGTTTTTTGGCCAAAGATAAACTCTTCCTCTTTTGGAGCCCGTCCGAAAGAACGACAAACATGTTCACGGGTATGTAGCAACCAAGGAAGACTATGAAAGGCTTAGAAAGAAAGGAAAACAAGAAATAATGAGATAATTTGTGACATTAAGCTTGATCCCTACCCTTGAACCCTCAAGGATCAATTCATCAAGGAAGGGGAGCACTTCCCTTACTATAAGCTCCTCGACCCTTTCTTTGGAGCTGATGGTAGAAGATACCTTGGGATTGAAGTCTTTGTCGATTGTAGCTTCATCTTTGATGATTCTCCTCCATCGGTTAGCACCACGTCCGCCCAAGATGCCTTGGAGGGGCGAGGGTTTGGTCTTATTTTCAGCCAAGAAAGCGTTCAACTTAAAGAACATGAGATATGTGCAGCCTTGAATGGTGACTCCTTTTTTCCTACTTAACTCATTACTCCAGCCTCTAACGTGGTCTATGGGTGGCCTAAAACCATCAAACTAACTACTCCACGAGGAAAGAAGATTGAATTAACTATTGGAGAGGGACCCATGTTTGATGAGTCTAGTTGAGTCCAGATGATAAGTTAAAGTCTATCATTGGATATGTCAAGCTCGCAGGTCCTAGGAAGTATATACCAAATAAGTCCATTCCCATCGAGTATGTTCCTAGTCCTTCCTCTTCTCTTCATTCAGAGTCTGTATTACCCATCCCTCTTGAGTCTTCACAAGTCTCTCCTAAGGCTTCCTTCGATGTTATGGTTTTTGAATTTAATAATAATATGCTTTCTTCCTCTTATCTCTCTGAGTTGCATTCTCGTTTCCCTTCTTCTTTATATGATTGCTTTGCTTCATAAACTGAAATTGATAATAATATTGAGATAATAAAAGCAATTGGGGAACATGAAAAGAAATATCTCCCATAATTGAGGAAACTGAGAAAGTTGATATCTCAGACAATAATACTCCTCGGGAAGTTCAATTTGGCCTCACCCTCTCCTACCAAGAGAAGGGTGAACTCATTGCCACATTGAAAGAATATAGGGATGTGTTTACATAGTCTTATGAGGATATGCCGGGTGTTGATCCGGGAATCGTCGAACATCGGATTTCACTTATCACAAGGATTAAATCGGTTAAAGGATGAAACCAGTTGTTCAGTTTAAAATCAAGGATGAGGTTACTTAACAGACTAAGGCAAGTTTCATCAAAGTAGTTTAGTATGCTGATTGGGTTTCTAATGTAGTTCTAGTTCCTAAGAAGGATGGTTGGGTCAGAATGTGTGTAAACTCTTGAGATTTGAATAACGCTAGCTCGAAGCATAACTTTACTTTGCCTCACATTGATGTTCAAGTAGACAACAACGTGAATCATGCTCTACTTTCATTTATGGATAGTTATGCCGGCTATAATCAGATAAAAATGGCAAAAGAGGATATGTATAAGACTACCTTCACTACACCTTAGGGTCTGTATTGCTACACGGTCATGCCTTCCGGACTTAAGAATGCCAGTGCTACTTACCAAAGGGCCGCTACCGCTCTCTTGCATGACACAATTCATAAACAGGAAGAAGTAGACGTAGATAATATGATCATTAAATCCAAAGATCGGTAAGGGCACACCCCACTTTGACGAAATCCTTTGAAAGAATTTGGAAGTTCAACATGAGACTAAATCCACAAAAATGCGCCTTTGTGGCTATTTCAGGAAAGATTATAGAGAATTTCATCAGTTCCCGTGGGATTGAGATTGGTCCGTCGAAAATCAAAGCTATTATGTCTAACAAACCGCCTACAAATGAGAAAGAAAGTCGAGACTTCTTAGGCGCCATCCAATATGACTGCAAATTCATCTCAAAGCTCACTATAGTCTGTGAACCTATTTTCGAAATGCTTAAGAAGGGTTCTCTGAAAGAGTAGGATGAAGATTGTGAAGAGGTAGCAGAAGGAGAGATCAAGGTTGATGAATTAATTAGTCTTTTAAATATTTGGATACGACTTATTTTGCAAGTTAAAATAATGATAGGAGTATTCTATGGGTTGAACCATGTATTTTACTACAGGTACATCAGCAAATTAATTAAGTTAAGTTTTAGGAAGAAATTGTGCACCATGCTGCTGATCAAATTTCCTAAGAGTAAGGAGTAAATGTTTTTGTTTTCCTAGTTTGGATAGTATTGTTATTTTTGTTTTCCTAGTTTTGATAGATAATTGTAGGGATATTGCTACTGTTTAGGGGTTGTCTAAATCAGTTAGGATTAGTCAGTAATTATCTAGGTAAGTTAGAATCTATTTCTTATAAATAGTTTCTTAGTTTCACTGTATTAAGTAGTGATATCTTTTATTGAATCAATAATATTACAATAGTGTAATTCCTTGGTGTGTCCAAAACGTTGCAATTTTCTTGTGTGTGTCCGAATGAATTGTGAGTATTAGAAACTTATGTGGTTTGTCCCTTGAGTGTTGTATGATCCTTTTATTGTGGTTTTTCCGGATCAAAGTTAACAGTTTTCCAAATAAAATTTAAATAAAAACCCAAAAATATGTTTTACTTTTCTAGTTTAATGTCTAAATTATCGCGTGAATTTTATTTGTCTCTTGTGGCGCATCAAATTAGTACCAAGAGCCATGTTTTTCACATCCAAAAACCACCCAATCATTGAAAAAAAAATTTAGAATCAAATTAAACATTGGCACAAATATATATTAAAAGATATCCAACAACAACTGAAGATACTTACTACAAGGATGTATGTCGTAGCGAAAGATATTATTAATAATCAGCATATCAATGAAGAAATTATAGTCCAAAATAATCTTCATGGGTATGAATTAATGTTAGCTCAAGAAGAGGCGTTAGTTGAAACACTTCAGGAATCAAACAATAAAGATTCAATCTTGGAAGTTGTTGATCATGACGCATTGCAAGATATTGAAGAAAAAGGTGAGGAAAATACATTCATCAATCCTCTTCTGATAAAGAAAGACGATGAAGATTTTTTTGATGATTCTTTAATTGATTTCAATCAACCACCCAAGGTTGACGAGAAGCTATCACATGAGTCAAAAGACAGAATTATCACCAATTGGCATTCAATATTGGAGCAAGAAAAGGAAGTGATTGATAAAGAAGTTCGTAATTCGATTAATTCCAAAATACTTTGTCGGATAACCGTTTTGGTTTAAGAATGACAACCAATACTTAATTTGTGACGCTATGGAGGGGATTGTTCATGATTTGTTCAATCCTCATGAAAAATTCGAGGTCGAAATTTTTTAAACGGACTGGAGTATGATTAGGTAGAAGAAGGAGACATCAAGGTTGATGAATTAACTAGTCTTTTTAATATTTGGATACGGATGATTTTTCAAGTTAAAACAATGATGGGAGTATTTTATGGGTTGAACCATGTAATTTACTACTAGTACATTAGCTTATTTAATAGGTTAAGTTTAAGGAAGAAATTGTGCGCCATGCTACCGATCAAATTTCCTACGAGAGTAAGGAATAATTGTTTTTGTTTTCCTAGTTTGGATAGTTATACTATATTTGTTTACCTACTTTTGATAGATAATTTTAGGGATATTGCTACAGGTTTAGGGATTGCCTAAATCAGTTGGTATTAGGTAATAATTATGTAGGTTAGTTAGAATCTATGTCTTATAAATGATTTCTTAGTTTCATTGTTTTAGGTAGTGATATCTTTTATTCAATCAATAATATTACAATCAGTGTAATTCCCTAGTGTGTCCAAAAATTTGCAATTTTCTTGTGTGTGTTCGAGTGAATTGTGAGTATTAGAAACTTAGGTGGTTTGTCCCTTGAGTGTTCTAAGATCCTTTGATTGTGGTTAGTTGGAATAAAAGTTAATAGTTTTCCAACTGAAATAAAACAAAAAACCCAAAAATACGTTTTACCTTTCCAACTGCAATTTTATTTGTTTGTTGTGTGACATATCAAATCGGTATCAAGAGACAGGATTTTCACATCCAAAAACCACGCAATGGATGAAAAACAAAACTTAGAATTAAATCCAACATTGGCGCAAATATAGAAGATATCCAACAATAATTGAAGACACTTACTATAAGGATGTATGTCTTAGCAGAAGATATTATTAATAATTAGCATATCATTGAAGAAATTATAGTCCAAAATAATCATCATGGGTTTGAATTAATGTTAGGGCAAGAAGAGGCATTAGTTGAAACACTTCTAGAATCAAACAATAAAGATTCGACCTTGGAAGTTGTTGATCATGATGCATTACATGATACTAAAGAAAAAGGTATGGAAAATTCATTCATTAAACTTGTTCTGATAAAGAAAGAGGATGAAGATTTTTTTGATGATTCTTTTATTGATTTCAACCAACCGTCCAAGTTTGATGATGATGTGAACTTTCGTATGAACAAAAACTCACAAGGTAGAAGAACTAAAACCACGAATTTCTAAAGGCCTGGCCACTAAAATTCACGAGTTTAGGTTGATGGATTAGTCTATGATTAAAGACCTAGGAACCCTCAAAGTCACTAATCAATCTCCACTATAGTCTAAAGGAATTAACCACCAATCGACAAAATTTTGGAACTTTTGTTTTTGAAGTAAACAAAATAAAAGGGTTTACATGGCGCCCCTAAGATATTGGGTTTTCTATGTCGTGCCCTTCCAAATAAAAACTTCCACATGGTGCCCCTAAGGTTCATTGAGTGACTAAGCTATGAACTTCCCTTAAAAATTTTACAATTTCAATCTCAATATGGTAGCTCATACGCCTCTGTTCATGGCCCATACTCTTACAATTTTCCTTGCAATTAAAGTGCACTATGAGCACTATGGTTCATACAGAAAATAATTACTTGCATTTAATATTTGTTTAAGTACAAGGTCATGGCATAGTAACTAAGTGAACCTTAGGAGCACCACGTGGAAGTTTTAATTTGGGAGGGCACAGTGTAGAAAACCCAATACCTTAGGCGCACATTGTAGAAAAACCCATATAACTTTTGTTCCATTCACAAAATCTGATTTGTTACAATATTAATTGAGACTATTTATAGATATAGCCCACAACTAAATCCTAACAAACTCTAAAAGCACTAGAGAAAGCCAAAAATATCCGGCCCCTCTTTACAAAACATATAAAAAATAAAATTTATTCACAAGTTGATCCACTTGCACAACAACTTGCACACCTTGATCTTGCAACTTGCATTTATTCAAACTAATTATATTTTATTCTAGCAACTTGCATAAAAATTAAAAAAAAATAATCAACAAATAAAAAATAAAAATTCCACGTGAGAATTAAGAACCCAAAGATTCAAGAAATCGCAAAAATCGTCGCCACTCTTTGCGCCATTTCCAAGAATCACTTCAAATCTTAAAGAAACATTTGAAGATCCAATATTTTAATCAAGAAACCTTCAAGAAGTCATTCCCCATGTCTTTTAGGTTGAAAATTATGATCAAGATAACACAAGTATAAAAAGACTCAATGCCTGAAATGAGAAAAAATCCTAGAAAATGAAGTGGGAAAAAACCCATAGGCAAAATCAACTTATTTCCCTTATTCCACCAATGTCTTCCCTTTATTTTCGTGCCATTAAGTGTGTGTGATCATGCACACGCTAATCCCAACCCGGGATGCACCCATATGACTTCATTCACCATAAGCAATCAATTCACCCATGGTTACATCCTCAGCAACATTCACAAACAAACTTTCGAAGTTGCGATCCATATATGTATTGCCATTTACACTTTTATCATCTTCCCCTTCTTCAAAAGTGTTTGACCTGAAACTTCGAAGTTTTTCATTAGCAATGTAAGGAGATAAATCACCTATATTGGAAGCAGCATGAACTCCGTAATCTCCTGGCAACTCCAGCTGATAAGCATTATCACCAACTTTCTTCAATATTTTGAAAGGACCATCACACCTAGGAATCAATTTATTTTTCCTCTTATTAGGAAACCGTTCCTTCCTTAGGTGTAGTCAAACCATATCGACTTCCTAATATCCACGTTGTCTTCTGTGCTTATTTGCGTGAGCTTTATACTGATAATTTACCTTTTCAATCCTTGCTCTAACATGTGCATGTAACTTCTGCATATATTCAATCTTGGATAAAGCATCCTTATGAACCAATCCACCTTTAGGAAAACAAATGAAATCAATTGGTAGCGTGGGATTCACTCCATAAACAACTTCAAAGGGTGAATTCTTGGTTGCATAAGTAGGTGATCTGTTAAAAGCAAATTCAGAATGTGCCAACTTCATGTCCTAATCTTTCTACATTTTGCTAACCAATCCATGTAGTAACACTCCTAGGGTCCTGTTTGTCACCTCAGTCTTCCCATCAGTCTGTGGATAATATGAAGTACTAAAGAGTAATTTTGTCCCTACCAGCTTCCACAGTGACTTCAAGAAGTAACGATGAATTTTGAATCTCTGTCACTGATAATGATTTTAGGTACTCCTTGTAATCTCATCACATTCCTAAAGTATAGCTCAGCAACATTCACGACATCATCAGTTTTATGGGAAGGAGTAAAGTGAGCCATCTTCAAAAACCTATCCGTCACCACCATAATAGAGTCTTTGGTGCGCAGTTCTAGGAAAACCTACAGTGGTATCCATTTCCCAGGGACCTTCAGGAATTGGTAATGGTGTATACAAACCCTAGTGGAAAGTTGCCTTGGCTTTCTGACATATAGCACATTGAGATATCACAGCTTCAACATCTCCAATCGTCTCGTAAAAATGTTCTTGTAGCATGCTCAGAGTTTTAGCAATCCCAAGATGACCTATAAGACCTCCCTCATGCGCCTCTCTCACAAACAATTGACGAACAGAACATTTAGGCACACATAATTGATTCCCCTTGAACCAGAATCAATCATGCAACATATAGCATCCAACAACCCCTTTGTCCATTAGTTGCATTATAGGTCCAAAATCCACATCATATTCATAATATGTTTTCATTAGATCTAATTCCAATAGCTTGTAGCTCAAAATACTAATCAGAACACACCTCCTAGAAAGCGCACCTGCCACCACATTAGACTTGCCATCCTTATACTTTGAAGAAAAGTGAAAGGATTGTAGAAACTCTACCCACTTAGCATGTCTAGGATTCAATTTCTGCTAACTATTAATGTGCTTCAATGCTTTATGATCAGAATGTAGAATGAGGTGATTAGGTCTCAGAGAATGACTCCAATAATCAAGAGCTCTAACAATGGCATAAAACTCCTTATCATATGTAGAATAATTCAACCTGGCTCCATTCAATTTCTCACAGAAATACGCAATTGATCTCTTCCCCTAAACCCCAATTCCCACATTGCTCGCATCAGTTTCAACTTCAAAAGGTTTTGTAAAATCAGGCAATGCAAGAATAGGTGCAATGTGTGGCATAATAATCCCTTTATCTTCTCAAAAGCTTTCTACGCCTTCTTAGTCCATAAAAATTGCTTATCCTTCTTAATGCATTCAGTCATAGGAGCAACAATAGTTGAGAAGTTTTTGACAAATCTCTTGTAAAAAGACGCCAAACCATGATAAGAACGAACTTTGGTGATGCTGGTTAGTGTTGGCTAAGTCTTAATTGCTTCAGCCTTTGCCTGATCCACTTATACCCTATCTTTTGAAACCACATACCCAAAAAGGTCACGCTGCTCACCATAAAATAGCACTTCTCAATCTTCCCACAGAGTTTCTGTTATCTCAAAGTTTTGAAACTTACCTTAGATGCTGGAGATGATCTCCATTGCTTCTAATATAAACCAGTATATTATCTAAGTAAACAACAACAAACTTACCCAATTATTGCTTCAAAACTTCTTTTATAAGCCTCATAAAAGTACTAAGAGCATTGGTGAGTCCAAATGGCATGACTAACCACTTATAGAGACCCAACTTGGTTTTTAAAGCTGTTTTCCATTCATTTCCTTCCCTCATGCATATCCGATGATACACACTCCTTAAATCAATCTTGGAAAACACCTGTCAACCATATAAATCATCCAATAAATCGTCTAGTCTTGGGATTGGGAACTTGTATTTGATGGTGATGTTGTTAACTGCTCTAGAATCTATGCACATGCGCCAGGAACCGTCTTTCTTAGGAACGATCAGTGTTGGCACAACACATGGACTCATACGCTCCCTTACATAACCCTGTGGCATCAGCTCTTCAATCTGTCTCTGTATTTCCTTAGTCTCCTCTGGATTGCACCTGTAAGCTGGTTTATTAGAAATCTGAGCACCTAAGACAAGATCAATTTGGTGTTCAATATCCTAATTTGGAGGCAATCCTGGTCGTAAATCATCAGGAAACACATCTTCAAACTCCTTCAGCAGTGGCTGTCAGATGCGTGGGACTGCAGAAGATTCCTCTTTCACTTCTTTCACCATCAGCATGAAAACCTGTGTGCATTCATTTAATTCACTGGATTGCACCTATAAGTTGTCTTTGGTATGTCGTCGTCAGCAATTCTCTGTTGATGATATTCTGACCTCAAATTGATTTTCGAAAACACCGTCGCTCCCTTTCAGCTGATCAAACGAGTCATCGGTTCTTGGTAAAGGATACTTGTTCTTGATCGTCATCTTATTCAACACTCTATAATCAAGGTATAACCTCATACTCCCATCTTTCTTCTTTATAAACAACATCGGTGCTCCCCAAGGGGAAGCACTAGGTCGAATGTAACCCCTCTCTAATAAATCCTGCAATTGATCCTTGAGGTCGCTCATTTCTACAGGAGTCATCCTATATGGTGCTTTCGAAATGGGCACAATCCCTGGCACTAAATCTATTGTGAAGTCGATTTCCCGCTTCAGCGGCATTCCCAAAATCACTTCAGGAAACACATCCACAAAGTCCCTCACTACCTCGATATCTTCTGGCCTTGAAGACTCCACATGATCCACATCCCTCACACTACAGAAATAAATCGAAAATCTCCTCTTTCCATAACTAGCAGATCTCCTCATCGAAACAATCTTATTGTGCCTCGGTCTTCCCGACTTCCAGTAACTCACATTCTTACCCCTCTTAATCAGTGACATTTTCTGCGGTTCTCACATAATCCCAGTCTTATATTCGCTCAACTAATCCATCTCTAGGATCACCTCTAAGTCACCTAACTCAAACTCGATTAAATTAGCTTTAAATTCCACTCCCTCAATCAAAATCGCACATCTAAATACTACTTAGAACATTGCACTACTTTTCCTAACGGTATTACTATAGGAATATCTACGGTGTCCCCTTTTCCCAAAACAAAAGATAACTTTTTTAAAACTTTAGTGGATACAAAAGAATCAGTGGCACCAGAATTGAACAAAACTTTAACAAGTAGAGAGTGAATAGAGAAAGTACCAGTGCTCACATTCTTACTAGTACTATTTCACTCCTTTCCATAACATTGAGCTTTCCAGTGCTAGGTGTCTTAGCTTGACTCCCTCCATTACCACTACCGTTCTTATTTCCAGCTTGTTGCGAAGTTCTTCTTCCTATGTTCCCTTGGAAACCCTTTTCCTGTCCTCTGGCTTAGTTGCCCTTAACTTGAGGCCCTTGACTTTCCTTTCCTTTACCCTTAGAGTAGCATTCATACTCACGATGACCTAGCTTGTTGCATTGACGGCAAGTAACCAGATTTCCATCACAGTCCCAGCCTGGATGATTATTAGGACATTTCTTGTAGAAGTACACACGACTACCTTGGCTAGCAGACCGCCCCTTGAACCCATTATTGTTCACAAACTTTTCGAAATTTCGCTTATTTCCTTGAAAATTGGTACTTAAGGGAGGCTTCTTAGATTCATTACGACTCTCATCAGGGTTAAAACTTTCTCCAACATCCTTCCTTTTCTCCTTTATATCACTCTGCTTTAGTATCTCGTGCTTATTTTTCTCTAAATTACAGAGGAGTGCAGCTCCCCCATAAAGCTCGTCTAGTGTCTCAAACACGTGCCTAGCTATTTGCAACCGAATGTCTATAGAAAAGACCTCTTGCAGCCAATTGTTGTGCCTTACTACCTCATTAAGCGAATCATTATCTCCTTGAGACATTTTCCTTCTCCTAAAAAGGAAAGACTCACTTATTAAGACATGGTCTAACCCCTAAATTAAACAACGTACTAAAAGAAAGACCTAGACTTTCAGCAATTCATAACTTTAATTCAACTTCTATGGAAATTCCTTTCCCTAGAGTTGACTGTTGCACTTTATCTTGATTGCTTTCACAACCATTAGTCAAAATAAAAGCATATAATAAAGAGAAAAAAAAATTCCCTTGAATTTCCACTCAAACTAGTGGAACATCTTAAAGGAAGAACTTGCTTTATTCAACTCAAAGGATAGATTAGCACATTTACTCATAATAAAGGTCTCAACAAACATGCTAGACCAACCTATTCTCAAACGAAAGAAGATAAATGAAAAAGGTTAAGAGTCCTTAGCTCATAACCTCAAGTAAGCAACATAAAACATCTCGAGTTCTATCATGACATGATCCTTAAAATTACCATTGTCACACCTATTAGAAGAAGCAACATATTTTACTAGAGTAAACTCGGGACATCATTAATATTCTCTTCTAGATCATTCACATCCTCCTCCATCTCGAAATTAGATACTAAATCAATAAACATTAAGATACTAGGTTTTAGATCCTCAACCCGAAACATGAACTATCCTCTAACTCATAACCCGATGAAATTGAACTCTACTCTTCGTCGGCCATAGTAGCACTATGTTGAGTACTAGGAACATGAGAATGAGAAGATATAAGAATAGGATTAGAATTCATATATGCTTACTTACTATGAAAGATATACTCCTCAAGATATCCTATGCCAAGCGTAATTGGGAATCCCTCTCTTCAATTAAAACTTGAAAACACGGCCTTTATCTCCAAATAAGGCTGGTAGTTTATTAAGCATCTCATAATTAAAACTGATACATGATCAGGTTGGTCACACCCCTCCTTACCTAGAGCTTCACTCATCTAGGACCAATGAAACGAATCTTCCTAGCGTATTGAAACGACTCCTCATTATCTTTTGTCTCTAAAATCCCCATGTATGAAATTTTACTAGGAAAACAATTAACATCCTTCGTAGAACACATATTTAAAATCTAGGGACAACCCTTCCCAAAATACAAAAACAAACAGTTCTGCAAAACGAGAGGTTCGGTGGCTAACAAACAATCTTTTCTACACGTAGCTAACCACATAAGAGCAACCAACTAAAGCACTTAATAAATGCATGAAGGAAGAAATAAATCTAACCTACATGCCCAAACTTCAATTTATACCCCAACTCACCACGTTTTATAAAATAATAACACATAAGACATACCTTAAATCCTTGCGTACCTGCACATATAACAAACAAAACCTTTTTCCATTTTCAAAAATTTCTATTTTTGAAAATTACTATTTTTAGAAACTTTCCATTTTTAGTAACTTTCTAAAATGGGAAACTTCCTTTTTCAAAAACTTCCTGAAAAGCAAATAATTAAATCAATTAATTAATCCAAAATTCCATAAATAAATATTTAAATAATTTATTAACTAAATAATTAATTACTTAAATAAATTTTTAAAAATAAATTTTGCTCCTTAAGACAGTTCCCAAAATAAAACCTTAGGGTACCCAAAATTATTTTAAATTATTTTTTTTCTAAAACAAGGCTCTGGCTACCACTTTGTAACACGCTGGAAAACTCTAAACATTGTCAAAAATTATTTATTAAACAAACTACTAATTTAGGAAAATCCAAAGTGCTACGGCAATCGTGATAACGGTTAAGGCTATTATCAAAGTACAATAGCGGAAGACTTCTACATTTAAAATATTTAAAACTAAAATAACACCTCCAACTAAATACAGTTTAATTTATTACAATTCGGAACATACAATGGTCCTTCCAAAACCAATCAAGTTTTATAAATTTCAAAACCCAACTAAATTCTCACAATCTTAAAATCAAGTTAATCCGACAACGACATCATAATAAATAAAGCTCCAAAGAGAATATAAATAAAACAATTCGAACGAAATAGAGCTAAACTCAGGAACAGCGAGCACTCTCCACTCAATCCCAGCATGATTGACTATGCCCACCTGAAACAGTTGTTTTCTCTTTATTCTAGACTTCTACTCGCCATCGAAATGGGTCATCTTAGGGCCAAATAAAGATAGGTCATGCACACAAAACACATAATCAGCAAAGCTACGTACATAAATACTATAGACCAGGCAAAACATGATTAATATTAGAATAAAGGAAAAGTATAACACATATACTTCTTACCATTGACATCTCTTCAAACCTGTGCTTAGACTCATCTCATACAAATTACTTATTATGTTAAACTTTGGATTTCACATCAAACGGGTTTCCTTCCCTTTTAAATCGCCTTATTGGGCACCAACTTTGGAGCAATTCGAAGAAGGTATTACCTATGTAACATATAGTGACGGAATTCAAGTCCATTAAAAATATAAAAGAATACAACGTCTTATACTCCAATTAGAAGTTATAGATCACTGTTCCATACGACTCCTGTAATACCCCATATTTTCACGTATTTTAAGGAATTATTTTCTTATTTTATACGTATGTTATTAATATTTTTATTGAGAAATTATATTCAATAAAAATATTAAATAAAAGAATTTTAATTAATTTTAATTAAAATAATAATTTTGTGTTTTAAATAATATTTTATGTTTTATAAAATATTTTGAAAAGTTTCTAAAAATGGAATATTTGGAGTTTCCTAAATTAATTTAAAACAAAGGCATAAAAGTAATTTCAAATATTAAGGATATTTGTGGGATTACACGAAATACTACTTTGAGGGCCTATAAATACCCCTTAAAAGCCCAATTTTCAGATTTATATTGCAAATTGGTGATTTAGGATTCCAAAAATCTAGAGAGAGTGCTAAAGACAAACATGAGAATCAGAATAGATGCTTGGTTGATCTATATGATATGTTGTTGTGCACTAGAGGAAAAATGGCTATTAGTGACGCCTTATTAGTATCGTTTGTAAGAAAAACGATACTAATATATGCTCATTAGTATCGTTTGTATAAAAAACGACACTAATACAGCCCTATTAGTATCGTTTCTAAAAGAAACGACACTAATGCAATCCTATTAGTATCGTTTCTAAAAGAAACGACACGAATGCAAGCCTATTAGTATCGTTTCTTTTAGAAACGACACTAATGGAAAAGCTATTAGTATCGTTTCTAAAAGAAATGTCACTAATGGAAAAGCTATTAGTATCGTTTAATTTGTAAAACGATACAAATCAGACACCCTTCCTAACATTTAACGAACCCCACTATTTTCTACTATCAATATGTCATACATACGCTCACTCTTCCTCTTCCTCTTCCTCTCCCTCTCAAAAACTATACACTGTCCTTTTTTCTCCTCCATCACTCGCGCATCTTCCAACCTCCACCAGTCGCGCATCTTCGAACCTCCATCACTCGCGCATCAATATCACTTCTCGCAGCACCACTATCACTCTCACATCATTAATCTCATCATTGTCTCTCACCACCTCCATCACTATCACTAACTCGAAACTAGGGTTTTCGGGTTTCTGGGGTTGTTGAATTGGGCTTCTAAGGTGGTCACAAGTTAGATTTTTGGGTGATTGAAGTTCCAAACTAGGTTTTTCGGTGGTTAGGGTTTTGGAAGTGTGTTTGGTGGTGACGATTTTGAACAAATCAAAGATTCGAAGAGGATGAACTGATGAAGGTAAATTGTCCTCAATTTTCAGATTTTGATTTTCGTATTTCATTTATTTTGATTTGTCCTCAATTTACTGATTTTAGGGTTTTGATGTTTTTTTTTCGAGTTTTTTTTTCCGAGTTTTTTTTTTTTGGCTCAATTAGGTCGAATTCCACCTTCTCTAACTAACCCAATTAAATGATTCATACACAAAATTCTATGATCATCTTTTGATATTTCAATTGGAGTTTGAAGTTTAGGTTTTGATTTGAAATACTCAGAATCTTGTCCTTGTATTTCTCTGTATTTTCCTGTCATGTATTTTGATAAAGCTTTTGTCTTTACTTCAATGCCTGTTTTTCCTCCTCCTTTACATTGCTTTTGCCCCATTAATGGTGGATTTTTTTATGCTTCATTATTTGTTGGTTGTAGATGTAATCTCAGTCATTGGATTCTTCTTTTGATGATGTTTGTTTCTTCGTTTTTTGGCTGTTACTTTGAAGCTTTTGGCTGTTACTATTATTTTGTTAAGTCTGCATATTTATGGTGTTTTTGGTGTCATAGTTTGTTCTGTTGTTGCATGTGTGTTTTGGGGTTTGATTAATTTGGTTTGTTGATGATTTGTGCATGTGGGTTTTCATTTTGGGGTCTTCAGGTTTAATTTTTTGAGGTTTTATTGATGTTGGTGCTAATGTAGGTATGGCTTCGTTTGCTGCTGCCATTTGATATCCTATATTTGATATAAATTTTTTCCAATTTTTATTGATCTTGGTTAGAACTGTATCTATTTTATGTTTTTCAGTATAATGGAATAATTGGTGTTTTTCTGATGATTGTTGTGTTTACGTTGTTGTTAGCTCAAAAGCAGATGTAAAACTGGTTTTATTTGATGAAGTAGATACAATGACTAAGGATGCAACTTGCTAGGGACTGGCAAATTTTAGTAAGCGTCATAGGTGTGATATGAATTAAACTAACTAATGTCTAAATTGCTTCGGCTGAGGCAGTTAAATATGGCATCTTACTAGCTCGGAGAATAGGGTCAAACAAAAATCAATCATTCAAATGTTCAAGCAATAATATAATAAATTCATTATAGAAAAGATAGTTGAAATAAATTTTTTTTGGGTTAATTAGGCAGCAACAACAATTATAAACATTAATGTCACTCACTTAGTTACTTGGAAAACAATTATAATAGTAGTGTTTATAAGCTTGAAACATAAAGTTGCTAATTCCTAATTTAAAACGCAATCAAGTAAACCAAATATAATCACAATCTTCTTAACATACTAACAAAATTTAATTAATCAAAAAACAAAGATAAAAAAACATGCTGCAGCCTGTGAACCATGATTCACCTAGTGGAACAGAGAACCTGAACCAAATAACTGCAAAGCAATTTACACCTGCAGCCACCAACCAAACCAAATAGCTATTCAACCTGCCAAGCAACCAGAACCACCAAACACCTAACCAACACCCAAACTACAACCAGCACAGCAGAAAACAAACCAAACAAAACTCTGAAACCTGTGGACCCTATGGTTAACCTGACAGGCCAGAAAGACTGAAGTAGAAACTGCAGACTAGCAACAACCTGAAACATGCTGCCACCAACCAAAACCTGGCAAAAGATACAACTAGCAACCACCATTCCACACAATCTTGTTGCTATGCCTCCAAATATAGTACACAATCCTGTTTCTCATCATTCATTCATTCATTCATTCATTCATTCATTCATGTATGCATTCATTCCTTCTTTATTTTTCTTACTCATCCATTCGTATATGCATACATTCAATCTTGTACTCAGACATACTCATTCCTATGCTAAGTCATTCATTAAATCATACATACAAAACCATTAAGCACTAGTAGTGAATTAATTGAATGCTTTTTCATCAAGCAGCAGCATTCATTCATTAAGCATAAACATCCACACCCTGTTAATGTCAAAGATCATTATTCAAGCGCTTAAACATAAAATCAAATCATTTTCTCGAGAATGGAAATACGTGCTGAAGAATGCAGACAACAGGAAATAACCCACTTGCCCACTTGAAATGGATTGACAGCAAAAGATCAGAATGGACAATACTTAATGAAAGACTTTTAAAGACTTTTAAATTATTAAATTATTAGTGAAGATAACATCGCAGAGCAAAGAAGGTGTAGGTAGTTATGACCCTCTCAAAACACAGGAGTCACATCCCTTTGACATTCCCTCTTCTCAAATTGGTGAAGTTCCTGATCTTCCGGAGTGTGACTTATTGCGCATGTTGATGGTTGAGGATAACCATGAAAGTGTATGTGTGTTGTTCCAGGCACCAACGTTGTATCTCCAAGAATACCAACATATTTATGTCACATCTACCGACGTTGATGAACTTGTTAGAGGAGTGTGTATAAATGTGTCGGTGATCCATGTGTACATTTGGTAAACCTTTCAAAGTTTAAACCAACTTTGTTTTGTTGCGTTTATGTTGTGCTTACGTAAATATATTATGATTTATGATTTTTTGGTGTTTTGAATTACAGCTACCTCCTTGAAGAAGTTATATCTAAGTTTGAAGAGGGACACATAACCTTCTTGTGTAGAATGCAAGAGAAGTTTCTTCGATGTAGTCAAGTATGTGAAGCACGCTTTCAACAGTGAACTAAAAAGGAAAAATTCAAAGTCCAATCTAATTTTAGCCCCATACAATGAAAAGTATGAACGGGTTCTTCTTACTTTTGTATTTACATACAATGTCTTGTTATATTTGGATATAATGATCACGTATTTTTATTTTGGTAGCAACCACCGGATTCTCATGGCCGTTGATTTATGTGACGGCGTAATTTATATACTCGACCCATTGACACAACAACCACCTCGTCAACTGAGCTGTGAAAACGTGTTTGATCTGTAAGTAATTATGAACCCTCAATGTTTCAAAATTTTTAGTAACGTTGTTAGTATCGGGGTTAATCTGTATGTTGAGTCCTTTCTTCTGCAACATCGAGGCAAGTTGTGATTTATTTTGGTAGAACTTTTACATCTTCAATTTTGTTTTCAGTGCTTACAAGTCGTATAGAGCAAGGATCAAAGAAAATTCTAAAATGGTTTTGGAGGTGACACGAGTCGAGGTATACGTGTGACTCTTTTAGTTTGTTTTTATGTGAATACTATAGAATATATTTTGGTATAATGCTCACAAGAGGTATCTTGTTCTTAATCTACGTTTTGCAATATTGTTAGTGCGCCAAGCAAACTGGTGGGATGGATTGTGGCTACTATGTGATGAAGTACATGAATGAGATAGTCAAGAAAGTTGGTGAATGTAAGGGTGATGTGAAGCAAATAAAGGTTTGTGTCATGATTTAATTTGTTGTTTATTAATTAGTTTAGTCTTTGGAATGCAAGTAATCATAGACGGAGGTTTTTTGGGAATTTGGTGAAGTTTCGGAGAGGATGTGGTTATGAACACCACTAACCTTGAAAATACATATAAAGTAAGATTTGAACTTTGAACTTTGAAAATGTCAGCTTAAAGTAAGATTTGGTGAAGTTTTATGAAAATACATATAAAGTAAGATTTGAACTTTGAAAATGTTAGCTTAAAACTATTAGTGAGATCAGAATTTTAGTTGAAGGATCAACCGAGAGCTTAGGTCAACTAGAACAGGAATTCACATGGAAGTGGTAATGAACACCACTAACCTTATGTTCTTCAATAGGTTAGTTCGTGAGCGTTGTCCGGAGATGTGGCAGCTGTTGTATTTTTTCTGCTTTTATTGTAGGCGTTTGTGCAGGGCTGTAAGGGTTGTGAAAGTTGTTGTTTGGTTGTTAATGGCTGGTAATGAGTTGTTTGGCCTTGTTGGTTTGGTTATGAGTTAGTTTGGCCTTGTTGACTGGGTGGTATGAAATTTCTTAGAGTTACTGACTTTTTTTAAAAATTTAATTTAGTTGAAGAAGTTGAAAAACGTATAATGGGATTGAGAAAGGAACTTGAAGCAAGAACTCATAATTTATGCTCAAAAATGGATTCGGGAGAAAAATTATAGCAACAGCCCGCAACAATTAAGTCAAATTGAAATGGGTATGTGAGTATTAATAATTTATTATCGGTAAATAAAATGCTCAAAATAATGAATGGTATGGTATGTAAGTTCTTACCATTTTGTTAAAGTGAGCCAAAATTTCTTGATTTGCTTTTGGCTCTTGGAGGTAGGGAGAATCAGGGTTTGAGCTATTGCCCAATTAGGGTAGCGTCTTCGCTGTTGCAATTTAAGTGTATGACACTTGTTATAAATTTACCAGAATGACCATTTCTGACATTCATTAGTGCATTCGAAAGATAATATGCTTATGCATGTCTAGAGTTTTTACTTTTAGTATCTGTGGTGGCTCTAGTTTTCTATGGAAAAAAGGAGCACCGTTGTTTGCTTTTGTGGGCCTTTTTTTTAGGTGGAGCTGTAAGAATATAAGTTTTAATGGTGCTTCTATGTTGATGACAGGAACTCAATTTTCTTTTAGCTTCATTTAAATGGTTTAGTAGAAAAATATAGAGGGAAGAAAACGAGAACTAAATACATGTTGTATTTGCTAAAAATGAGTGATTAGTAATCTATAGAGGGAAGAGTATTGAATAGTAGTCTAGTCGAAGATGAGTGAAGTTTTAGCAAAGCATGTCATGTCTTTTTTTAATATGTTTGTTTAGAAAGTAGCAGCATATTCATATGTACTGATTGGAAAGCTACTATACCCTTTCTTATTCTCTTAACAATAATATCTTACATACTTTACTTACATCATTTTGTTTTCAATATAATCTTTTGAAGGACTATATTGGAAGGTCTGCCCCGTATACCAAAAGAGAGTTGGATGAAGTTCGCGAGCAATGGGCGAGGTTCTTCAGACTAAATTTCTTATTATCCGATCCTAATCAAATAAAAAATGTATTTGATTACAATATTGTTCATACTTTTAATTTAATTATTTCGTAAACATCTATCCAACTTGTCGTTGTAAAATATATTTATATAAGAATTGAAAACGTATTGTATATACCTGAATCGTTTACAATTTTTTATTTGTTAATGAAATATTTATATTAGTATTGTAAACTATAGAGAATCGAACAGGGGCAATGGCGGGAGGATGCATATAGGGGTGTGCAAAACCGGAAATCGGAAATTTTCCGATCCGGAAATTCGGATATCCGGATTTTCGGAACCAACAAAATTGATTCCGTATCCTTTCCGGAAAAACCGGATCGGAAATCCGGATATCCGGTTCCGAATTATATACTAGAATTTTCTCTAAAATTTACACATATACCCTTAAAAACCGGATCGAAAATCCGGAAAAATTCGGAAAAATCCGGAAAACCGGAATTCCGGATTTTGTTTTCCTTAAAAATCCGGAATCCGATTTTTTAAAAATCCATTCCGTATCCGATCCGGTTTCCGGTTTAAAAAACCGGATATTCGATCCGGTTTTTCCGGTTTTCAAAAATCTTAATCGGAATTCCGATTTTTCGGACCGGAAATTCGGAACCGTAAAATCTTGCACACCCCTAGATGCATATATATAGATATATTATTTATTGTGAATATAGAGCCCACCAAATTACCATTTGAAATTTGTTTTATAAACAGTACTATTAGTATCGTTTGTTAAAAAAAGGATACTAATAGACAACCTATTTGCATCGTTTTTTTGTAAAAACGATACAAATAGAAAACCTATTTGCATCGTTTTTTTGTAGAAACGATACAAGCCTATTTGCATCGTTTGTTTGTAAAAACGATACAAATAGACTACCTATTTGTATCGTTTCCACCAAAAAACGATGCAAATAGGTCTTCTATTTGTATCGTTTTTACAGAAAAACGATGCAAATAGAATCTATTACCATCGTTTCTAACAAACGATACAAATAGGGTTTGCTATTTGTTACGCCTCCAATTGTATCGTGTGTAAAACGATACAAATAGGTGCAAAAAAACGATACTAATAAGCTATTTATTTACTAGTGGTGCTTATTTGGATTATGAATTGACATGCATGACATGTTTAATTAGAAGCATGATTTTATATTATTTTGACATTCTATGTTTTTAGCAATATAAATTCTACAAGATAAAATTGGAATGTTATGATCAAGTTTAAAATTGGCCAATAGCTTATTCAGGAAGAAAGGAAGTTATTTTAGTTGGTTAGTTCATTTATCAACAAGAAAAGTAGTTTGTGAATTTTTATCCGCATGATTATATAGAAGTTAATGAGCAATTATTTTATACATGTTGCCCCTCACAGTTTAATGCGTGGTCAAGAAGAAAGTAAATAGTTAGCCACTCACTAGTTAATGTGTGGTAAAGGAAGTTTAGTTTAATTAAAGGACACACCTAAGAATATTTTTGTTATCACTTTGAATCAAAGATAATTAATATGGCTTGCTTGACTATATGCATGTTTTTATGTGATGTTGTATGTGAGTCATAACATTGTTAAACTGGCTAATCACGTAAAGTGAAAGAGGATTCGCACCAAAACTCTTGGAACGTATATACCTTGAGTATGAACAATGGGGGGAGTCGTATGGAACAGTGATCTATGAATTCTAAGTGGGGTACAAGACGTTGTACTCTTTTATATTTTTATTGCGCTGAAATTCCATCACTTTATGTGACATAGGTACTACCTTCTTGGCGTTGCTCCCAAGTTGGTGCCCAATAGGGAAATTTTAAAGGAAAGGAAACCCGTTCGATGTGAAATCCAAAGTTTAAACATAATAATTAATTTGTATATGTTGAGTTTATGATCTTCTGTATTTTTCAGAATTTTTGAAATACTTTTCCCCGAAAGTATATTCAATAAGACTTCCAGTGCATATTCACGCGCAGTCTAAATCATAGCCAACAGTCAATGAAATATCTTCAAATTTAGACATACTACACTGCTCCGATACAAAAATTTAACTTTAGAAGGTCTAAGAAACTTCCTAAATTGAATCTTTTAATCAAGAAACTTTTCAAGAACGTGATCCTCCATCATTGTAGACCAAGTATAACTAAAAAAGGGAAATCACAAACACTTTAGAGAAATTAAAAGCCTGAAATGAGAAGAACCTTAGCAAGTGCAGTAGGAAAATAAACTATAGGCAAAACTACCAAGAACCCAGATGTGAATGGCAGCCTTATATTAACATCACCTTGATACTCCAAAAGATAATCCGGTGTGCCGTCAGCAATCTCGCTTGAATGAAGTCCATGTCCCCATCAAGGAGATCAAACCCGAAATAAAGTTGTTAGTAACGGATACAAAACAATGCAATGAGTCTAAACCATCAATTTTGCAAAGGATATGATAGGGATATGAGTACCTGATTAAAATGGATCTCCCTCACGGCACACCGAACAAAATCTAGGCCCTTCTTCCATCTTTGAAGCAATATCCGCCCCATAAAGCGAGAATAGGGTGATAGCGAGCATGCGGATGAGTGGTAGCTAGTGAAGAAAAGTGCTGAAAGGCCTAGAACTGCAATTAACAAATCAAAATCAGCACATGATTTGGATAAAGTAAATTGAAGTACAAGAAAATTGTAACATACCTCAAGGAATCGCCATCCCCCTCCTATAGCAGGTTTGGTCGTGCCTTGGACCTTATGGACCGTGCCAATCAGACCACAGAGGAGATAGGTATAACCAAGACGTCCCCAATCATATGAAGCAACCGTGGACAAATTGCCCAACGATGCCGGGTACTTGAGGTGACTTTTCTCACTCATCTCCCCCAGCCTCAACTCGGTCAAGGAGTAGCAAGAGCGAGAAGCGCACCTTTGAGCGGGGCTGGTGGCACCCATGGAAAGGCCCTTAGCCAGGGCAACGTGCTCAACATACTCCTTATTAGGGAGTGTCAGAGCAATAGGTCCGATGAACTCAACAACCACTAGTCTATGAGAATTCAGAGTGGTATCAATATCTACAGCGTTAGAAGTGAAAGGCAAGCTAGTCAAAATAGCATAATCGAGAGGAATGATAGTGATCTCACCACATGGAAAGTGGAAAGTGGAAAGTGTAAATGGTATCTCACCACCACTCTAGTAGACCTAGCTCGAAGGTGTCCTCAACATAATTCTTATCGATCCCCTCTATAGGATGAGCCAAGTCTCCGAAGGCACAAGCTCAATGGCCGTCACCACGTCATGATCCTCGGTCAGTGGATGGTATAACTGAGAAAATTGGCCCAGGGTGCCAAAAACTCTTGAGGGATACTACCCCTGAAAAACATGAATATGATTGTCAAAAGGAGAATAATAACAGAAGTACAAGATCTGTATAAGCATGGAGAACATTTACCTTCCCTGTGGTGAGATGACTGAATATGTGATCCTCGGGGCGGAATGTAAGGGCATCCGGGGTCCATCCAACTCCATACCAAGTGCACCAAGGGGTCTCTACTATCCTGGGGATAAGAGGGCGGCCATCACGCACTCTAGACATCCTATTACAAGAAAATGAACAATGTTAGTATAAATTTCGACAGTATTTCAGTTGTATTTGGATAATACCAGCCATGCACTATGGCTAATGGGTACCTGCAAGTAATATATTCAAAGCATGCACAATGTTTTGACAATGCTCGAGGCATCATAGCAGCAATCCAACACAATAATATACTATTCTTAAATTTTCCAGTTCAGGAAAAATGTACTATTCTTCCCATAATATTCACAACAAAGCTCGTGAGTGCCCTACTCAATAAAACCTAATATGCGAGCACTTCGCATAACATGGCAACTTATATTCACATTATCAGCATCATCAAGGAGTAATTTCAACGGCTTATGAACTCTCATGCAAGTTCCACTATAAGAAATTTGGCTTTGGGCAATGAAACAACAGATGAAGGGCCACGAAATTTAAATTCGAAGCCTTAGATATGCAACATGGGCATCAAAAAAAATTTGGTCATCAAAATTGTAAGTGGTAGCCCAAATATATTTTGTGTGACGAGTATACAAAATATGCTACAAAAGTTAAATTCGTCGCCCAACATACATATTGTACAACGAAAAATTTAATAATTTGGTTGCCCAAAATATTATAAAAAAAAAGGCGGAAAAATATTCATTCCCTACAATATTGGCACGAAACTTCACTTCTTCCACCTTCTTCCTCCTATACTGCTTAATCTGTTTTCCCAACTTCTCACTCTTTCTTTCTTAATCTGAAAAAAAAATAAAAAAAAAAACTCAGTTCCGCCAATTTTCACTCTTTGTTCCTCACAAACCTGATTCTCAGCCAATTTTCACTCTTTCTTCCTCACAGTTTTTTTCCAGATTTAAAAAACAACTCAATTCTGCCAATTTTCACTCTTTCATCCTTACAAACTCAGTTCCGCCAATTTTGTCACTCCTTTGTTAATCTGGGAAAAAAACTCCTCACAAAATTCGGGAATTCTTGCTGTTATTTGTAATTGATACTACTTCGGACCAAATTACCTTCAACAACAGTAGAATCTGCGCAATTGCGAGCTGTAATTCGAAGTAGTTTTTTGCAATTCTCCTTCTCCAGGTAATTAGACCAATCTTGTTATGATTGACTTTTGTTATTTACACTACTCTTGCTGTTATTGTTGGTTCGAATTTATGGTGTTCATCAATTATCAAATGCATGTTCGAATTATCAATTATTGTTATTTTTGGTTCGAATTTATGGTGTTTTGAGCATAATTATCAATTATCAATAGGTAATTATCAATTCATGTTCGAATTATCAATTGCATGTTCTAATTCTCACAATCTATAATTGATTTATTGCTGTTATTGTTTATTATTGGTAATTACACTACTCTTGTTGTTATTGTTTGTTATCTGAGCATTATTATCAATTGCATGTTCGAATTATCAATTATTTGATTTCTTGCTAATTATCAATTATTTGATTTATTGCTAATTATGCTGATTATGCTAACTATATCAGGAACAGTAGGTTTTGAAATCAATTATCATTGTATTCTGTTCAATTGTATTCTGACTGTACTCTGATTGTATTACGATTGTTTTTAGGAGTATTATTTTTTAAGAAGGGAGTATTATTACCAATTATTATGTTTTAGAGATGTGATAACCAATAGGTGCAAAGGCCTCTACTTTTTGTTATTCTGATTTGAGTATGCTTATATTTGACTTGAATTCATTTGTTGGTTTTTTAATTTGAGAACATTGTGATTTAAATAATGACTAGCTATTATGACTTATAATAGTGCTTAATTCTGATTTAAATGATAAAACTTGGAATTTGTTGGCACCTATACTATGTCACTATTTTTTAATTAAGGTTTAATAAAAGTCAAACATGAGTACATGACTAAATGAAGGTGTTAAAGATTGAGGATTGATAATTTTCGTTTATCATTGACAATCGTTACATACAATATAATATCATTTTTGATAATAAAAAACATACAATGTAATAAAAAATGATAATAAAAAACATACAATATAATATCCTAATATATTAGGATGCAACTCAATTATGATTATATATGTGAATAATCAACATATATGTGTAACTATTGTTTGCCCTCAATAATTTTGAGTCTAGTAGTGTGCAGATGACAGAAGTCAGTTTGAACTTTAAATTTTGCTTTTTAAATAGGAAATGTAAATATTTTGCAAATCAGGACATGTAAATATTGAGTAGGACTATCATGTGGCTGTAAATAAAAATTCTGATCAGTAGTTTGCCACATTCTCTTCTGTGTGCTGTGCACTTCAAAGGCTCAGTGATATAGCATATCTTACTTGTAAAGCATGATGTTTTTGGGGCTTAGTGCCACTGTGAAGTCTTCCTCTGATATCAAAGACCTCAATGACCTTGTATTGACCATTCTTGCCTTACACGGGAAGAAATCATATGCTCAAAGTAGGTAAAGAATAGGTCTTACTTTGTTACAGTGGTATGCCTTCTAGTTGGTCAGCTCATTTTATCTTTTTTAATTTGTATTATGGACTTGTGTGGTAGCTATGGATGTCTAAGCTTTGTTTCTCCGAAAAATGGTTATTTAAGTTCCCGGATTTCTAAGTTGCTCCTTTCTTCTCTGTTTCATCGTTCCTTTGTCTCTGTCCAAAAGGAAAGTAAAACATAGATAATAGTAGCTAACATTTAGTGGCTTGGATCATAACCTGAGTTTACAGTGAAGCTGAAGCATTTCTAAACAACCCCCCCCCCCCCCCCCNAAAAACCCCCCCCCCCCCCCCTCTTTCTCTATTTCTTCTATTTTAATAGTCCTGTGAATGCTTCTTCTTTTTGCTGGTTTTACTAAATGGAATAGGGTACACAAGGTTGTTGAAACTTCGACAAACTTGTCTTTTCTCTAAAATTAAATTCAATGCTGATGTCTTTAATGTATGTTTTGCTTGAGGAATTTTGTTGACAGCTAAGAATTTTCTAGCTCGTGTGTCTGTTTGTCTGTGCGGTAGATGTAAAGGCTCGTAATTCTGTTTAGTTCGACATACAAAATAATATCATTTTTTTATTATCATTTTTGATTATATTGTATGTTTTTAATTATCCTAATATAATATCATTTTTGATAATCAAAAACATACAATATAATATCATGATTGAGAATTTGATTATCATGATTGAGTCGCATCCTAATATATTAGTATGCTAGATAATCATTTTTTGATTATATATGGCAAACAATTTGAGAGACCCCTATAAAAAACTGATATTGAGAGACTCCTATTAAAATTTTGGTTTAACAAGACCCTTATTGAAATTGGACTAAGATTTGATCATGTGTTATGCTAATGTGTTGTTTATGGTTATTGAGATTGGCTTAGGAGGTGTTACAGACTAGGTGGTGTAGTATTACTAATTTGCTAGAGGATAAATAATAGTTTTGCTGTTAATGCGGCAAAACTTTAGTTATTCGACATAGCATGTGTGTAGCAATAAATGGAAGCCAGTTTCCGGACTTTGGTATTAAAGATTAAGTGTATAAAAGTCACTAGAGAACTAGAGATATTTAATATCTTGGTAGCATCTTAAACTTTCTTTTATGTTAGGAAAGTCAATAATAATATAGTTAGAGTCTCTGAATTGATCAGTTTTAGCGCATCAATTTTGTCTAGATCAGTGCAGAACTGATCAGGTAAGAAACTTAAATTGCAAGTACTTGAACTGATCAGTTTGACTTGATCAGGTTAGAGTCCCTGAACTGATCAGCTTGACTTGATTAGGTTAGAGTCACTGAACTGATCAGCTTCAGTGCATCAATTCTGTGAAGATCAGTGCAAAACTGATTAGGTCAAATACTTAGATTGCAAATACCTAACTGAATGAGACAATGAGCAAGGACCCAATTAGGTCAGAAACTGGATTGAGAGAATGAAATTACAAAGGCAGTAAATTGAATTTCAGATTTAATATTTTAAATAAAATGAGCATGACTTGATCAAGTTAAGAGATGAATGAGAGAATGAACGAGGACATTGGTTTAGCGAATGCATAAGTAAGATAGACTTACATGGCATGAGTGAGATAGGTTGTTGACTAAGATGGAAGTTAATGAGAGAATGGGAGAAATGAGAGAATGAACTCAGCATGACTTGATCAGGTTAAAGTCCCTAAACTGATGAGTTTCAGCGCATCAGTTCTGATAAGATCAGTTCATAACTAAACTGATCAGGTCAGAAACCTGGATTGCGAGTACCTGAATGATCAGTTCGGAAACTGTCTAAGAGAATGAGCACATACCAAATTAGTGAGTTTGTAATTGTATACAAGGTTACTTTAAAATGAAAATAACAAAATAGTTGGCATCTCCTAAATAACTTAGTATGAAATGTCAAGCCTTATTGTGAAAATAGTTAAGGTCTCTTTATGTAATGCTTGCAATTTAATCTAATTTTGGCTATGAAATCTTCGCTCATGTAATATCTTTACATGCATTCTAGTATAAGTAAAATATGTATTGTGAGATATAAGAATTTTTATGCATTTACTAAAAACTGTAGTATAAGATAAGTTAAAATCATATTTATTGGCACACTTGTTATTGAGTTTCCTATAAAAATTAATACACTACGAGAAAACCTCAATTTTGCGACGGAATAATTCCGTCGCAAAAACGGTTAATTCCGTCGCAAAATGTAGTTTGCGACGGAATTTCGTCGCTAATGGTCCGTCGCTATTTTTTTTGTCGCAAACTTCCATCATTGCGACGGAATTTCCGTCGCAAATTTTTATATTACATCATTTTATATTTTAACAAGATGATGCACTAGCTTTTTTTTTTTATGAATTTATATATTTGTATTTGTACATCATAAATGGTTTAATTTTTCTATTTTCTTTTAAGAAATCATGGATCGGGGCTGGATGAATCACAATGGGGTAAAGGATAGGCAAAAACCATAGTATATAGCTGGTGTTAATGATTTTCTACAGTTTTCTTTTAGGAGTAAAAATGATGAAACCATGTTGAAATGTCCTTGTCTTAATTGTCGGCTTATATTATCACAAGATCGAAAAAATATTCAATGTCACTTATTAGTATACGCAATTGATCGTAGTTATAAACCATGGGTGAGTCATGGGGAAAGGTTGGAACAATTTGATAACACAGATGAAGGATATATAGGGGAAGTTTCAGATAATGATAACTACGACGTGCCTTTTGACGACATGGCTCCTTTAATTTTTGATGAAACAAATTTGTAGAATTCTGCTAATGATACACCTATCAATGAAAATGAGAGAACCACGGAGTTAGGATCTAGTAGCATTAATATTAGCGAAACTCCTGTGGTGTTACAACAATTAATGGAAGACTGGAGGCTGAATTGTATCCTAGGTGTAACACCTTTAAGAGATTAGAATTCATCATCACATTGTTGCACAATAAAGTCAGTGGCAAATGGTCTGACAAGTCTTTTTCAATGTTACTCAACACATTGCATAGGGCGTTTAATTATGACAAAAATTTACCAACAAGTTCTTATGAAGCCAAAAAATATACATAGGCACTAGGGTTAGACTACGTGAAGATTGATGCATGTGTTAATCATTGTGTTTTGTTTCGAAAAGAATATGCAAATGAAGTTCAATGTCCTAAGTGTTTGGCTCCTAGGTGGAAACAAGATTCTCAAGATGATGAAAATTCAGATGTGGATGAGGGTGGAAATAAAAAAGCAAGTTCCTCAGTTAGTCTTGCGTGATTTTCCATTGATTCCAAGACTACAAAGGATTTTTATGTGTTCTAAGCTAGCAAAATCATGATGACGACACTATAATGAGACACCCAAGGGATTCAAAACGATGGAAGTCTTTAGATGATTTATATCCTGAAATTGCTGCCGATGCACCTAATGTACGTTTGGCTTTAGCTAGTGATGGGTTTAATCCAGGAGCTAATCTAAGTAGTAGATACAACATATGGCCCGTGATGTTAGTGCCTTATAAGTTACCTCCTTGGATGTGTATGAAAAGTGATCATATGATGTTCTCATTATTTATTCCTGGCCCTAAATCTCCTGGTAATGACATAGATATGTTTTTACAACCTCTCATAGATGAACTGAAGGAATTGTGGGAAACTGGAGTAAAAACTTTTGATGCCTGCACTAAGGAGACATTCAATATGCGAGCAGTGTTGATGTGGACAATTAGTGATTTTCCTGCATATGCCAATTTGTCTGGTTGGAGCACTAAAGGGGCTATGGCATTCCCTAATTTTCACAAAGACACACGTTCAGAATGGTTATCGCGTGGCCACAAATGGTGTTATATGTGTCACCGTAGGTTTTTAGAGCCTGATTACAAATGGAGACTTTATAGAAGGTTTTTTGGTAAAAAAGTTTAACGACGTCCTCCTCCTAATCCATTGTTAGGGCATGATGTTTTGGAGCAGCTACATGGATACTCTAATGTGAAATTTGAAAAAGAGCCTAACGGGAAACATAAGAGAGGCGAACGGTATATAGTTCACTCATGGAAAAAAGTAAGCATCTCTTTCCAACCCCCTTATTGGAGACATTTCTTAGTCCGACATAACTTAGATATGATGCAAGTAAAAAAAAATGTCTGTGAGAACATATTAGGCACGTTGCTTGACTTACCCAGAAAAAACAAAGATTCCTTAAATGCTCGATTAGATTTAGAGCAAATGAAAATGCATGATGACCTTCGACCGCAGCTAGTAGGAGAGAAATACAAAATTCCGAAAGCCTCTTTCAACTTGACATTAAATGAGAGGAGGAAAGTAGTCACTTTTTTGCCAAAATTAGCGTTCCCGGACGATTATTCATCTAATCTTTCTCGATGTGCATCTGTGCAAGATGGAAAGATTATGGGAATGAAAACCCATGAATTTCATGTTTTCATGCAAGATCTTCTAACTCCGGCCTTTCAAGGTGTTATAAACGAGAAGGTCTTGGAACCGTTAAGGGAGCTTAGTTTGTTTTTTAAACAACTATGCTCTAAGACCTTAAAAGTAGCTGACTTAGAGCAGATGGAAGTGAACATAGGAATTACTTTATGCAAGTTGGAGCGTATATTTGTCGCAGCTTTCTTTCATGTGATGCTTCATCTTCCCATACACTTAGTGACAGAAGAAAAATTGGTCGGTCCCGTGCATTATCGTTGAATATCTTGGTTTGAAAGGTAAGATATGTTTTATTGATCTAAGTAGCTTAATATGGTTTGGTTGGTTTTTTCTCAAGCTAACAGTTTCGTATGGGTGTTAGTTTGTTGGCCATTTGTTTTTTGTTTTGTGGTTGTATAGTTTTTTACTGTTGGAGTTATTTTGTGCAGGTATAGTCCTTGCCTTAATAGCTCCTTAGGTTGTAATTTTCTCTCTTTCGATAATAAAATGCTTACATGTTACCAAGAAAACAAAAAAAGAAAGATGGTGTAGCGTAAAGAAGTTGCATGCTTCTCGGGTATGCTTCTCAGGTGTAGCATAAAATATTATGTCATTGGTACTTGAATTAAGAAGCTCCTATAACTCATTTTAACTTCAGCCTGTACCTAAATCATTTGAAGTACTTTCGCCTATGTAACTCATTGTTATATTTGATCATGTACTGTTACGTGAGTCATTTAAAGTACTTTTCGGTACGTACTTATGATTATGTACTTCTCTTTGACATGCAGCTTAATGAGCCACGTACTCAGCCATCTCAAGAGGTTAAAGGATCAAATGATGCGCTTCAAACTCAGGGGGATCCTTTGTACCTTAAGTTATTTGAGAAGACTAAAAAGTAAACTCTTTGTCCATTTTTATATTTGGCGTCTGTGTGATAGTTATACGTTATCTTGTTTCATGCAGTTAAAGCAATTACAAAGCTGTTGTTATGTGCTTTACTGTTACCAAATTATATTATAATGATCACAATATTGAATAAATTGTGTGTATTAGGCATAAAGGAAGTGGCTGGGAACCGGGTGCTGAAAAAGATTATGAAGCACTCAAAAAGCTTCATGAAAGAGAAATTGAGAAGCATGGTGAGGATACACTAAGCGTCAAATCTGCTTATATGGAGGTTTTTAAAGAAAAGACTAGGTATGTGAGAGGACTTGGTCCCAGAGCTCGTCCATCAAAGAAAAGTAGAGTTGAAGGAGAGATTAATAATGAAGTAAGGGTAGATTTATCGACAGAGATTCAACAAATGAGAAACGAGGCAGCAACAAAAGAGGCTTCACTTGTTAATGAAATTGAGACCCTTAAGGCATCTAATGATGAGCTCAAAACTTCAAATGCAGAGCTAATTGCATCAAATGATGAACTCAAAGCAAGTGTATCAAGAATCAATATCGAATCAATCAGACGTGAAAAGAAGCTCAGAGAAAAAATGGTAAAAACGCTATCCTTTCTTCCTTATTCATAATTATTAGTGTTTGAATATATAAACTATTTTTTTTTTTGTGTGCAAATGTAAGATTTTGTTAATCATTCAAAAATCCAAATACAACCCTACCAAAAGTAGCCAAAACAACCAAAACTACCTACAACAAGAAAACAAATAAAAGCCACTCCTAAACAACCAAACAAAGAAAAAAAGCCAGCCTAAACATAAACAAGCACGGATAAAACATTCCATTGCTCTTCTCTCAGAAGATCATTCCTAAACATCTAGATGTAATACACCACAGCTGCTAGACTGCAGCATAAAACAGCTCTTTGAAACTTTCCTTGAGTGAAAATAAGGACAAATTCAGTAAAGGACAAATTGCTCTCTAAAACACCACAGTTATTGTAAGATAAACATTGCTCTCTAGTTTGAGTGCTAAGACAAATTCAGAATAACTATTGTTGTTGCTATTACTGCTATTGCTGTTGCTACTATTACTACTACTACTACAACCACCACCATAACCTCCATGAACATCAAACTTTAAACCTCTAGTTTTCACTCAATTCTCAACCATAATGAGTGAAAACAACTTGAAAAATACTATATTTCATACATAAAATCTAATAAATCAAACACATTTCACAATAATCAACCACATACAAAAACCCGTATTTCAAGATTCACACAAAAACTCACAAAAACATGCCAGAAGCGTAAAATAAATGCAAGAAATGATGAAGAACATTAGTTACTTGAACAAGTTGATGATTTGAATGAGTTTTGGAGCATTAATTTGGGGTTTGAAGGTTTGGAAATGGAAAAAAATGTGACTATGGCTGCTGGTTCATGCTTGGTGAGTGTTTGAACAAATGCCCGAGGAAAGAGAAAAAAGAAAAAAAAAGAAAAAAAGTGTAATGGGTCAGCGTGCGCTGGGCTACACGCCTTGCGCCCATGCGCAGGCCTCCGCAACTCGTTTTTGAACTTTGCTCCACGAATTTCGTGCTGGGGGCTTTGCATGATGTATTAAAGGGTATTTTTAACCTAAAATAATCCAAACATGGGATAAATATAAGTCACAATATCCTCAAATATTTTCCAATGAAGTTAAAGTCAAAGTAAAAAATTTCTCATAAATAGTCGATTCATTACTTACAAGTGCATTACATGTAGCAAATCTCTGACATGACCTCTTCAACATCTCCCTAATGAAGTTGACCTATGATCTCCAAAGTCAACTGATAATGAGGTTTTCGGCCAATTTACCAAATAACCCCCGAAGTAGTATAGCGAGGGTATCGAACACAAGGAACCACGTTTAGCAAGAATTTAAGACTAAGGATCGAAGGTTGGTTTTTGTGGGTTGAAGAAGTTTGGTCTACAACTAAAACTAAATAACGGAAATTGCAATACGAAAACTCAATAAACTAAGGCCTAGAATCCAATTTTTCCGGGTTTATGACTCCTTTTGGGGGACTTAATCGACTAATTCATCAAATAAACGACTAGGGAAGTGGGACTCTCTCTCTAATATGTTTAAACCTCTTCCGACTAGCTTAAACTCGGAGGATTGATTCAATACCGAAACCTCTTCCGAATAGCTTCGAAATCTCCTCAATACTCACCCAAAAATGAGAGGGACAATTTAGTCATTCATAGGTCAAGCATTCAATCCCTTGACATGCTATTTTCCTAATGAAATGGAGCAAGTGAAATGGTATACAAGCACTCATAGATAAAGGATTGCAAAACCAAAATACAAGAAAATCAACTTGATCAAGGTCAACATTCTAGCCACTAAACATCCAAATCATCATACCCCATGACCAAATATTCATCAACATTAATCAAAACCCCCAAAATTCATCATAAACTCTTCCCCATGGATTTTAGAAGTAGACTACTCACTAATCATGGATGAACCAACATTAAACATTGAGATTAAAGCTAAGCACAAACTAATCATGATTAATAAAATTCAACAAAATAAACCAAGTAAGGAATTCAATGCAAAAACTATATCAAAAGAAAGAGAATGAAATAAGGAGAAGAACGATACTAAAGACTTGAATTATATTGGAGGAATAAAGCTTCTACAAATGAAATTGTGTTTCTCTCACTACTTTCTCACTCTAGTTTTTTTATCTAAAACTTGAAGATAATACCCAGAGGCTATCTAATGTTCAGCTTAAACCTAGCTTAATACATGAGGGGGTATTTATAGGCCCCGTAATGATCACAAAAATACGCCCAAAACGACTCAAAAGCCCATTAAAACGACCCTGGAGCGATCGCCCCAACTGCTCAAAATTCTTCATGTTCGCTCCAAATTGTGGAGCGACCGCTCCATTTGCCTCTGGATCGCGTCAGTCGGGGGGAAGGGGGACTTCAGAGTCGCTCCACTCTGCTTGGAGCAACCGCTCCAACTACGCCTTGGTCGCTCCAAGGTCTTTCCGAGGCCTTGACCACTCCTTGCACTCACTAGCTCCGCAACTCCTCGGTTTCCGCTCCAAGGACTCGCCATGAGGTCTCCGGAACTGCAAAACTCGAGCAAGATCTCAAGTATACACATGCCAAATCAAGAAACAAGCGAGAAATCATGCAAGAGTGTTCAAATAACCCCGAAATCACCGGGTTTAAGCTTTATTCAATGCAAAATGAACCAAAATGACTCTAAAGACTCAAAGTGACCAAAAATCGGGAGTAAATCGAGCAAAAGAGGGTAAGGAAGAGGGGAAATGCTAAGGAAATTAGGGTCTATAACCCACATATCAAATGCCCCTCGACTTAGTCCTTTGCTCGTCCCGAGCGAACTAAACAAAAGAAAGCAGAGCAAAGTAAAACAAACTATACACTAACTCACTTTCGCAGGAATCGTGGTCTCTTTTAGCAGCTAAAGACAAGCCATTTAAACCGCTAAGTCGCCCTAGAGGACGAGTGTGCTCTCGTGAGGGTTTTCCTAGAGCAAACCCACAACTCGGACTCTAAAAACTCACTAACACATTTGTACAAAACACATAAACAAACACAATGTTTGTTCTCATTATAGCTCATAAGAATGTGCCAAGCTAAACCAAGACTTCACCAAGTCAACCAAGCACCCTAAGTGGAGCTCCCTAAACGCAATGCAAAACTAGCCATAGCCACCAGTCTAAGCTAAGATCAACCATCTTACCACAAACCGACCATAGGTTCATCTCCACCATGTGAGGCGTCTCATGACTCCTCGAAGGAGCCGGAAAGAAAAGGGAAAACATATATTTTGGCGCATTCCAAAACATAAGAAAGTGGCATTCCGCGCCCTAGTCATCTAATGTGAGTTTCCCGACATCTCTCCTTGGAACCTTCTTAATAGGCTTGGCAAAGGACTCATAAAAGGTAAGAGGTCCTAGCACCCTTGGTCAAGAGGTCTTTATTGAGTTGTAATGTAGGCTCGGGTCGGGGGTAGGATAAAAATTTGGCTATGTGGTTCCTTAATGAGGCATTACAAATGAGTACTAAGCTAAGATTCAACAATACCAAAACATTTCAAGTGGGACCAATGCACCCCCCGACTCAAACCAAGCTATACAACTTATTTATTTACATTTAGTAACCAACTCTTTTTGTTCCTTTTCAAATTTACTCATTTTTTTTATTTATTTTTTTTTATTAATTTTTTTTTTTGTGTGTTTCAAATGAAATTTTTGAATTTTTGAAACTATTTACAAAGCTGAAAATTTTACATTATAAACCCTTGGGCCGCCTTCTTTAACTTTACCCGGCTTTTTCTTTAAGGCATTCACGTCCTTTATCAATTCATAGCAAGGGCTTAAAAGCCTGTAATGACTTGCTTTGACCAATTTTAATTCCAAAAGCTTAAAATATTACATGTTTAGCTCAAAATTACAAACCTCTCCTAGTTGCTTCATTACACTAAGGGTAAAATAAAACAAAGGGTTATATGGCTCATAATGTGCTCATGGAAATGAAAGGGCCAAGCTCAAAGTGGTGACAAGGGATTGCAAATGCAAAAAGAAAAAAAAACCTAGTTTAAATGTGAGAAAGCAGAAAAAAAATGTTATAATGCAAAAAGAGAAAAATCTATACTAAATGAATGCCTCTATCACTCCTAGGAGCAATCCTTGATGATCGGAAAAACCCCTAAGGAACTAGGTCATTACCCTAAAGAGTCCAAAGCCAAGTTCTTGATCCAATTACCTAAGTAAAAGAGCATTCCCGCCGCTTAAATTTATGTGGATGGTTGAAGGCTTAAGGCAAAAATCCTCTCCAAAGGTTCTATGTACCTCACACGACTTTTAATCCCCTATGGTCCAACCGAACATTCCAAGATCTACAAGCTAGGGCCAATGGCTACGCAAAGTTATCTACACCTAAGGAGACTCCTAGCTTCATAACAATGCAAGCATCAAAAGGCATTCGATCAACAAAGTTCCTAATCCTAGCTTAACAAGGCACGAACTAGTATCATCATTGCTTGAGAACCAACGACCCACAAACACATATTTCCATGGTTTCATGGGTGTGTATTCGAGAAGGTGACCCCAAATGGCCATTTATCCACCCCATGAGACCCTACACAAAACAAAGCAAACACAAAGAACCATAGGAGCATATCCAACAATCTAGCATAACGAGAGCAGAAGTCCCACAGTTTAAACAAGGTTGTGGGGTCTCATGCCCCCACTAACCGCCAATATCCCAATGGGGGGACCAAAGTCCCAAATCACAAACGTCCTCAAGATAACAACTCCCCTAGCTAAACTATCATAATACACAAAAAGAAAGTTTGGTAAGATCTCACCGAAGCTTCGGATACCCATTTTTGCCAATTTCCGATGAAGAACCTCGGATCCATGCTCAAACTCCTTGTACCTATTTACAAGTGAGAACAAACCAAACTCCAAGAAAAAGATTAGTAGCAAGTGTATATACAAGAAATGAGGAAATAAAACAAAAGAGAATCTTTTTGGATTTTTAATTTTTTAATTTTTTTTTACATAAAGTGAATAAATAAAAATATGGGACTACGCCGGTTCATATTGGTCATGGCAAAGACTAAACAAACGAACCTTGTCCCTTCTTCAACAAAATGCTAAAAGAAACGGAAAGAAATGAAAAGAGTAAGTTCAGCTCTATAGGAGAACAGGACTCCAAAATGATCCTAAAAAGAAAAGAAAAGAAGAAAACTCCTAAAGAAAACACTCTCTCACCATTACCACCTTCAATAGCTCAAAGAAATCAATCATGGCCAACAACACCACCAACCTTCCCATCCATCCCCAAACGACCTCATTTCTTGCCCCTTGATTTATCAAGGACTACACACCCCCCCCCCCCCCCCNACCCCCCCCCCCCCCCCCCCGACCTGCTCAAAGAACCGTCTCGGATCTTGGCAAACAAGTAAGCACAAAAGACATAAGTAAGGGTGGGGGGGGAGGGGCAAGAAGACTAGTCCTCACCTATGTGGTTGAATGGGGGTTCCCACCAAGAGCGGCGGACATCATCAGATGGAACCTCGGGCGGAGGGGGATCGGGATAAGTGAGCGCCCAAGGTTGCCACGTGTAATCCACCTCATTGGGAAGTCCGGGTGATGTAGTCGAGTCCCAGCCACCATGGTATCCTGGGGGGAAACCATGGTTCTGGAACAAGTCGTACTACCATCCATACATAGGAGCCTGGATAGGTGCTGGCTCCGAGTTCCTATATGGGTAGGCCGGATCACCCGTGAAGTCACATCCGCCGCTTTGGCGGTAGTCATAAGGGGGAAAAGAGCGCTCATATGGGGGAGGGCCTCTCCAATAGGGGTAGGTGGGTTTAGTCCTAGGGATAGGGGCACCAGTATCATCATATCGTACCTCTTCCCAACAAGGCACGGGTCCTTGTTGGGGAGGGTAGTGCGGGTAGTTTATCGGTGGTGCAATGTCACCTCGGTTTACGTGCCAGTCATAAATGGCTGACTCATAAACCGAGGGAGTGGAATCCCTATGACTAACCTCATCTATTTTTAAACTTAAATTTTCGAAAGCCCTAGATATATCAAAAAAAAGAAGGAGGAAGCATACGTACCTTCTCCCATTTGGGAGGGGCCGGCACCGGAACCCCCACCGTGGAAACTAGGGCGGTGTGACTCGTGGGGAGTCCTACTCGAAGTGCCAAAGTGGAAGCTTCTCCTTCGATGCTCCTCTAGAGGTGGTGGTTGTTGTTGTTGAGGTGGTTTTGGGGTTGTTGTTCCTGTTGCTCTTGCTCGGGTTCCTCGGGGGTGCTCTTGAGGTGGGACAATAATTGTCGCCTATTGCTTCCGACACGTAAGCATTCGGAAGATAACAACAAGGCACATCCTTCACTAGCCATACATAAGGAGTGGTGGTATAAGGCACCACCGAAGGCCTTAACATCCCCATTCTTCTCATTTTGTCAATGTCAAGCCCGGAATCATTTTCAACTGCAGTTAAACTAGCAAACCTCTCCTCATATCCTACCTTGAAGGCAATGTAGGTGATCATGCCCCCAATGTGAAATACGCCCGGAATGCTTTTCTCCATTCCTAAGCTCCTCAAATCTCCTAGCAAGTAAATGACCAAAGTTGACCGTAGGAGCATCATCATCTAATTCAAAGTACCCCTCAGTAGCTCTCCACAACAAATTGATCTCTTCTCTAGTCAACTTCCCCATTTCGCTCTTGGAGAAAAGAGCATAGGCCATGAGCCGGTGAAAATATCTGAGAGCAGGATGGAGAATCTCGGAAGCCTTGGACCGTTTGCTAGAGAAAGCCTTCGTCCCATCACTAATATACCTGCAAAATTTATCCTCACTGTAGTTCTCAGGCTCAGAATTTACCACATCCGTAATTGTAGCTTCCGGATCCCAGTGAAACCATTCATTTAATTGAGTTGCGGTGCATTAATGGTTGTTATTGAACAATCTAAATTTACAAAGTACCTCCTTCCTTTCACCCGTAGTCACCGTCTCCATTTTAAAAGTAGACAAAAACTCCAAAGTGGGTTGGGTGTAGGTAAGTGGTGTTTTACCTCCAATTTGGATGTTCGTAAACTGCACCCAACCTATGGTTTTCAGAAGGTCCCTCAAGGGCCTATGTATTCCCAAGGACAAGATGGTATCCGAGCTAACAAAACGAGTATCATTTACCCCTCCCAACTTCAACTCCTCATATTTAGCTCTTTGATTATCATTCAATCCACGAAGTTTGTACAAATTAGGGTCCTCTCGTGAGGATGAGGACCCGGGGGTTTGGTCAGTAGTGGTTTTTTTAGCTTTAGAAGTGGACCTCCTAAGCCGTTTAACGGCTTCTCCCATCATTTTTGAAGGTAAAGTTTGTGACATATCACAAGAACACATTGAAGAAACAGCAATGTTCACCCAAAAATCCTAGCAACTAAACAACTAGTTCTAACCAAATCCTCAAGCAACAACAAGTTGTCAATCCACAATTGCCACAATCACAAACAAACTAAAAACCCAAACACACTCAGTCATTAATCAACAATTCAAACTTACCAAACAACCAAATAATACCAACAATCCAACAAATCACTGAAATTCAACAAAACAATGCAAATTCACTGAAATTCAATCCCAATTCACCAACAAATCAAAGACTTAATGAATTAAGAAAGTAAATTAAAGATTGAAATCGAGTTTACCCCAAAACCCCAAAGTTAGGGTTTGATGAACTTGCTCCAATTAAGCTCGAAATTCCCCTCGTAGAGGTTGAAGATGATCGTTTGGTGACCATGAAACGAATTTTGAGAGAGTTTGAGTGATTTGTGAGTGATTATTGGGAAGATTTGAGGGAGATTGAGGGAGTGGAGCGAGGTCGTGGGTCGCTTGAGGGAGATGGGTGTGTGAGTGTTTGAGTGTTTTGTGAGATAAGTGAAAAGAGAGGCGAAAAAACGATTATAAGCCTCCCTGTAGCGATCGCGTCAGATGTGGAGCAATCGCTCCACCTACCCGGAGCGATTGCGCCAGCAGTTGGAGCGATCACTCCAAAATAAACCTCAAGGGTCTGACTTCAGGCCTTTTGGAGCGACCTCTGCGCGACTTGCGGAACGATCACTCTAAACAGTCTGGAGCGATCGCTCCATATTTGGAGCGAGCGCTCCAAATCTGTTTTGGAGCTTCTGATTTCTGGGGTCTTGGAGCGACCTCTGAAGTGATCGCTCCAGGGTCCTCTTGGCCCCCTTCTATCTCATGACTCTTCTCAATCGATCCTCGGGAGCATCATCATCCATAAACCACCATTTTGGTCATTTTCTAAGCTTCTTGGCCCATACTCCCGGGGTTTCAAAAGGCAACAACCACCCTTCGGACCTCGATTCACTTCTCACCTGTCACTAAACACAACACAAACAACCATCAAACGCGTTATTGTTAACTAAAACACAAGGGAAACATCTCCAGGAGCTTCGACAACGACCAAATAAGTCATAGTGTGATTTATTTGGGAGTTAGCTCCCCAAGTAAAAAAAANCCCCCAAAAAAAAAAAAAAAAAAAAAAAAAAAAAAAAAAAGAAACTAAGGGCTACACCCATCCCCCGGAAAAATCCTCCAGATTTAGGATGGTAAAATAAAAATTGTTCACGGAATTGCAAAAATTCAACATTGTCCAAATAAATTACAAGTGGCTTGTGATTATGGTCGTAAGCCAGACCCTTCATTCTTTGCCCTTCAATCCATGCTGGGTTTGGGGTCCTCTAACACCAATCGAGACACCCCGAACTTCTCTTGTTGACTATGGTAAAGCTTCAATCGTTGGCCATTCACCCAAAAAGACCTTCCGTCCACGCTAATCTCAAAGGAGCCGTAAGGCTTGGCATCAACAACCGTAAATGGGCCACTCCACCTTGATCGAAGCTTTCCGGGGAAAAGCTTCAACCGAGAGTTAAATAGCAAGACTTGATCAACGATTTTGAAATCTCGGTGAAGGATAGCCTTGTCATGACGCTTCTTGGATTCTTCCTTGCATAATCTCGAACATTCATAAGCATCAAAACGTAGCTCCTCCAATTCATGAAGTTGAAAAAGTCTTAGCTTTCCGGCCTCGTCAAGGTTCATGTTCATCTCTTTCAATGCCCACCATGCCTTATGCTCCATTTCAACTGGCAAGTGACAAGCTTTCCCATAAACTAGTGGAAATTGTGTAGTGCCAGTTGGAGTCTTGTAAGCGGTCCTCAATGCCTAAAGAGTGCCATCTAGCTTCAATGCCCAATCTTTCCTCCCCTTATTCACGACCCGTTCTAGTATTTGCTTGATCTCACAGTTAGAAACTTCAACTTGGCCTTGAGTTTGGGGATGGTACGGAAGGCCAACCTACTGGACAACCTCGTACTTAGTCAAAAGCTTTTCAAATTGCTTCTTGGCGAAATGAGAACCTCCATCACTAATAATGCATCTCGGCACACCAAATCGCGGGAAAATGATCTTCTTCAGTAACTTCATCACGACCTTGTGGTCGTTAGTAGGAGATGGGATTGCCTCAATCCATTTTGTAACATAGTCAACCGCAACCAAAATATATTGGTTTCCACAAGATGAAGGAAAAGGTCCCATGAAATCGATTCCCCACACATCGAAGGGTTTAACTTCAAGGATGCCTTGTTGAGGCATCTCATGTCTCCTTGTCATACCTCCGCTCCATTGGCAACACTCACAATCTTTAACAAATTGATAAACATCCTTGTGTAGGGTAGGCCACCAAAATCCACTCTCTAACACCTTAGCTGCCGTCTTCAAAGACCCTCCATGACCGCCACACGCCCCATCATGGCATTGCTTGAGCACCCCCGGAACTTCCTCTTGGGCAATACATCTTCTAAACAAGCCATCTGCACACTTATTAAATAAGTAAGGGTCATACCAAAAGTATTTATATGCTTTCTTGAAGAATCTCTTCCTTTGTTTCTGAGTGAGGTCATGAGACTCGATTCCGCTTGCCAAATAGTTAGCAAAATCCGCAAACCACGGAACCTTGCCTTGGGCAATAGCCATAATAGTGTCATCCTTGAAATCCTCATCAATGGGCTTGCAGACTTCACTAGTATTAAGGTGGGAGCTTGGTATTCTTGACAAGTGATCGGCCACCAAATTCTCAAACCCCTTCTTGTCCTTCAGCTCAAGATCAAACTCTTGTAAAAGCAACACCCATCGAATAAGCCTTGGCTTGGAGTCTTTCTTGGACATCAAGTAACGCACCGCGGCATGATCGATAAATACCACCACCTTATTGCAAATTAAGTACGGCCGAAACTTTTCTATGGCAAAAACAACGGCCAACATCTCCTTCTCGGTGGTGGTATAATTCTTTTGAGCTTCATCAAGGGTTCGACTAGCATAAGCTATAACATGAGGCTTGCCATCAATTCGTTGGCAAAGAACGGCCCCTACACAAAAGTCAATTGCATTTCACATTAGTTCATAAGGCAAGCTCCAATTAGGAGCTTGCACAATAGGTGTAGAAGAGAGTGCCTTCTTCAAAGCATTAAAGGCACCTAAACAAGCATCATCAAAAACGAATGGGACATCCTTTTGAAGTAGGCCCGTCAAAGGTTTGGCTATTTTTGAGAAATCCTTTATAAATCGTCGGTAAAAACCTTTGCCGAGACCTTTGCCGAGTCTACTTCAATTCCCTTTTTGGAGACTTTGTGCCCAAGAACTATCCCTTCCTCTACCATGAAATGGCACTTTTCCCAATTTACAACAAGAGATGTTTCTTAGCACCGTTGGAGGACTCTTTCTAGATTATTCAAACCTACATCAAATGATGATCCTCCAACACTAAAATCATCCATGAACACTTCAATTTCTTTTTCGAGCATGTCGGAGAAGATGGTGGCCATATACCTTTGTAATGTAAAAGGTGCATAGCAAAGACCAAAAGGCATTCTTCTATAAGCATAAGTCCCATAGGGACATGTAAAAGTTGTCTTGCCTTGATCATTGGGATGGATAGGGATTTGGAAGAATCCCAAATATCCATCCAAAAAGCAAAAGTGTGTATGGCACACAAGCCTCTCCAACATTTCATCAATAAAAGGTAAGGGAAAATGATCCTTCCGAGTGGCTTTATTCAATTTTCTATAGTCGATACACATTCGCCACCCGGTAGTGGTTCTCATTGAGATATCTTTGCTATCATCACCCTTGATTATGGTCATGCCTCCTTTCTTTGGAACAACATGGACGGGGCTTACCCATTTTCTATGTGGAATAGCATAGATAATCCCCGCCTTCCTCAACTTCTCAATTTCCTTTTTAACCACTTCCTTTAAGGTAGGGTTAAGTTTTCTTTGAGGCTCAATTGAGGAGGCATGCTCATCCTCAAGAGTGATTCTGTGCATAGCAATTGCGGGGCTAATACCCTTTGTATCATCAATGGAATACCCAATGACCCCGGGGTATAGTTTCAAAACATCGATCAACTTTTTTAACTCAAGGTCATTTAGATTCGCATTGACTATAATGGGCATTACCTCGTTCTCATCTAGGTATGCATACTTAAGGGAAGGGGGCAAAGGTTTTAGTTCTACCTTGGGAGGAGGCGTAGAGCACCCCTCCTTCTCTTCGTCTTGGTCCTCAAGGACCTCAAAGACATCCTCCTCCGGTGTGCAAACCGGGGCTTCATCTAAACAAACTTCCACTTGCTTGGCTTCATCACTCTTCACTAAATCTTCATCAATGATCATAGCTTCAAAAATTGGGTCTTGGGGTGGGGTTGCCACCCTTCCTAGACTGTCTAAAGTCTCACTCGCCACATCCACCCAGTACACCTTCTCCACCATTGGATTTTTGACCGTTTGAGAGAACTCAAAATTCACCTTTTCATTCGTAACATTCAATGTGATAGTGTTCTTCTTGCAATTGATCACCGCCCCCATAGTTCCGAGAGCTTCCCTTCCAAGAATGAGAGGTATCACAGGGTCTTCTTCCATATCCATAACCACAAAGTCACAAGGGATAATGATATGTCCGATTTGAATCGGTACATCCTCAAGCTCACCGCTTGGGCACCGCACCATTCGATCGACAAGTTGAATGGTCTTCCTTGTTGGAGGAAGAGGGAAGTTGAGCTTATTAGCAATAGAAAAAGGCATTAGGCTCACACTTGCACCGAGATCCGCCAAAGCTCCCTTGGGCTCTACATCCCCAATTCGAACCGGAAAGATATAGCATCCGGGATCGGATTGCTTCTTTGGTAGCCGCCGATCGATACATGCACTTACATGACAGGGAACTTGGATTAATTCTTCATCTATTGGCTTCCTCTTCTTGGACAAAATGTCCTTCAAGAACGTTGTATACGAAGGAAATTGTTGGATAGCATCAAGGAATGGAACATTAATGTGGAGCCCCTTCATCAACTCACAAAACTTAGCAAACTTGTCATTCAATTTCCGCTCCACTATCCTTGCGGGATATGAAGGAGGTGGCTCAAAATTGCGATTTGATGGAGGTGCTTTGGACTTGCTTTCCTCTTTCGGGGTGACCTTCTCTTGTACAACATCTTCCTCCTTCTCATTCTCATCAACTAAAGGAGTATCATCATCATTTGCTTCATTCTCTTGGGGCTCTTCCTCAATCATAGAAGGACCATCATAAGTTAACCCCGACCTCAATGAAATCTTCTTCACTTGATCACTTGGTTCATCGATTGAGGCGGAAGCTACCTTGGTCTTCCCTTGCTCAAGTCCCCCATGTCCTTGTGCTAATTGAGCAATTTGGGTTTCAAGCATCTTCCCATGGGCTCCTTGATCTTGCACAATTTGGGTCAACTTTTCTATTTCTTTGAGAATCACTTGATTGCTTAGGTCCCCTTGGGATTCGTTTTGCTTGTTGTAGGAGGGAGGAGGTGGTGGTGGAGAGGTTGTAGGCCTTGGTTGCATTTGCTTTTGATTTGGTGGAATAAATTTCCCTTGGCTTTGATTATTGAAATTGTTGTAGTTTGGACCACCACATCCTCCTTGTTGATGTTGATAGCCTTGTTGTTGTTTGTAGAAAGGAGATGGATGTTGATGTTGATGTTGTGGAGGTTGCATATTATAGCCTTGATTGTTGAAGTTAGAACCCCTAGGACCTTGATAATTATATCCCATAGCTGCAACGTGCTCCGGGTGCATACCACCACAATAAGATGTATCATGGTTGGTACCCCCACAAATATCGCAAGAGAATGCATGTACTTGAGATTGCGTAGAAGAAGAAGAAGATGATCCTTGTTGAGTGGTGAGATTAGGTAAAGCCTTAGTAATTTGATCAAGTTGTGCTTGGACATGAGCGGAAGTATCAAGTTCAAGCTTTCCACCACTTCGAGTTTGCTTCCTTCTTCTAGTGTTCCAATTTTGATTTTGCACCACTTCATCAATCACTTGCTCTACTTGATCCAATGGAACTCTTGCAAGTTGTCCACCACTTCCTTAATCTAGGTGCATCCGTGAGATTGGTCCAAGGAACCATAAAAGATCTTCATTACGAGCTCCTTGTTGAGTTGGTGATGCGGCCATGCTCTCAAATAGCCTCTAAACCGCTCCCAAGCTTCGGCTATAGTCTCGTCATCATCTTGTTGAAAACTTTTAATCTTTCTCCTCAAGTCCGCGGTCTTCCAATCCGAAACATACTTTTTCAAGAAAGAACGACTTACTTCATCCCAAGTTCGGAGAGAGTTGGGTGCTAAATCATTCAACCAAGTCTTAGCTTTTCCGGTGAGAGACAAACGGAAGAGATACATGCGGATGTACTCCTCATTAGCCGGATCGGTAGAGATCATAGAGCAATATATATTCAAGGAACTTGTCCAAATGAGCAAGAGCATCTATATCAAAAGCACCGGAGAATTGCTCCGATTGCACCATCCGAGTGTATTGTGGGTGACTCGAGAATCCCGCCTCCCGTGGAGGTAATTGAATAGCACTTCGAAGTTCATAGGGCCCCGGACTTCCGAAGTCCTTAAACAATGGAGGAGGGATATTACCCCTAGGAGATGGATTCGGGATTTCTTCCTCATTATTCCGAGGGATGTCATTGTTGTTATTTACCACGTTTTCCTTGGCCATAGAATCAAATTGAGAAAATTTCGATGAAGAAGATGTAAAAGATGATGATGAGGAGAAGGTGCTTGGGTCTTGTTCAAGATTACAAAGCCACCTTGCCCTCCGAAATACTTGCTCAATTTCGTTGAGACCGGAGTAAGGCGCTCGTCCTTTACTCCTACTATGCATACACCAAAGCTAAGCAAAAGATTAGCAAAGACGACCACAAAGTAAACACAAAACAAAACAAAATAAAAGCATAAAATAAATAAAGCAATAACTTAGCAATAAACACAAGCTAAACACTGAAGTTCCCCGGCAACGACGCCAGTTTGATAACGAGGTTTTCGGCCAATTTACCAAATAACCCCCGAAGTAGTATAGCGGGGGTATCGAACACAAGGAACCACGTTTAGCAAGAATTTAAGACTAAGGATCGAAGGTTGGTTTTTGTGGGTTGAAGAAGTTTAGTCTACAACTAAAATTAAATAACGGAAATTGCAATACGAAAACTCAATAAACTAAGGCCTAGAATCCATTGTTTCCGGGTTTATGACTCCTTTTGGGGGACTTAATCGACTAATTCATCAAATAAACGACTAGGGAAGTAGGACTCTCTCTCTAATATGTTTAAACCTCTTCCGACTAGCTTAAACTTAGAGGATTGATTCAATTCAGAAACCTCTTCCGAATAGCTTCGAAATCTCCTCAATACTCACCCAAAAATGAGAGGGACAATTTAGTCATTCCTAGGTCAAGCATTCAATTCCTTGACATGCTATTTTCCTAATGAAATGGAGCAAGTGAAATGGTATACAAGCACTCATAGACAAAGGATTGCAAAACCAAAATACAAGAAAATAAACTTGATCAAGGTCAACACTCTAGCCACTAAATATCCAAATCATCATACCCCATGATCAAATATTCATCAACATTAATCAAAACCCCCAAAATTCATCATAAACCCTTCCCCATGGATTCTAGAAGTAGACTACTCACTAATCATGGATGAACCAACATTAAACATTGAGATTAAAGCTAAGCACAAACTAATCATGATTAATAAAATTCAACAAAATAAACTAAGTAAGGAATTCAATGCAAAAACTATATCAAAAGAAATAGAATGAAATAAGGAGAAGAACGATACCAAAGACTTGAATTATATTGGAGGAATAAAGCTTCTACAAATGAAATTGTGTTTCTCTCACTACTTTCTCACTCTAGTTTTTTATCTAAAACTTGAAGATAATACCCATAGGCTATCTAATGTTCAGCTTAAACCTGGCTTAATACATGAGGGGGTATTTATAGGCCCCGTAATGATCACAAAAATAAGCCCAAAACGACTCAAAAGCCCATTAAAACGACCCTAGAGCGATCGCCCCAACTGATGAAGCGATCGCTCCAACCACCCTGGAGCGATCGCTCCAAACGTCCCGAAGCTAGATCCTCAAAATTCTTCAGGTTCGCTCCAAATTGTGGAGCGACCTCTCCATTTGCCTCTGGATCGCGTCAGTTTGGGGGGGGGGGGGACTTCAGAGTCTGCTCCACGCGCGTGGAGCGACCGCTCCAACTAGGCCGTGGGTCGCTCAAGGTCCTTTTGGTGGCCTTAACCACTCCTTGCACTCACTAGCTCCGCAACTCCTCGGTTTCCGCTCCAGGGACTCGTCATGAGGTCTCTGGAACTACAAAACTCGAGCAAGATCTCAAGTATACACATGCGAAATCAAGAAAAAAGCAAGAAATCATGCAAGAGAGTTCAAATAGCCCCGAAATCACCGGGTTTAAGCTTTATTCATGCAAAATGAACCAAAATGACTCTAAAGACACAAAGTGACCAAAAATCGGGAGTAAATCGAGCAAAATAGGGTAAGGAAGAGGGGAAATGCTAAGGAAATTAGGGTCTATAACCCACATATCATCAACAACCCCTAATGTGGTGACTTTTCGGCTTCCGTAGCTTAAATGACGAAAATAACAACGATAGTAGAAGCGAAGTCAAAGCCAACTGTTGGCCTTTCTAGTGCTCAATAAAATCATTATGATTGAAAATGACCACTATCCCAAGAAGTCTCCTTTACAGAATTCTTCCCCTGTGAGTCTACATGCGTCATTTCCTAGTACGTCAGCACTTGACAAACTCCGAAGATATCCTTAAATATTAATTATCACACATAATTCCCAGCGGAGTGAGCCCTAATGTGAACTTTCAAAAAAACCGAGTCATCATCAGTGACCTCAACGGCCTATCATTTCCCAGTGATGACATATTATTCTCTAGCAGGTCAGTGATAGCGTCAGAATCATTAAAGTAAAGTTCCCACTGATCTCAACTTCTACAAAACCCCAGTGAAGCTAGATGGAAGTATTCATTCCCAAATGGAGTTAACTTGAATCATGAAGCTCAATACCCCTAGATAACCTCCAGTGAAAGTGTTGAGCTAAAAATTGTTAACGGTTTCTCCATCTTCCCTAGTGAGTATATTGTATCATGTGAATCATCGACCTAAAGTTCGGTCATCTTTATGCCAAAATCACTCCCTAGTGAATGTGTCGGGTTAAAATATTTGATGGCCAAACGTCATCGAAAATCCAACTCTAGTGATTGCATGGTATGGATCGATCATCAACATCAAATTCAGAGTTACCATAGTTCTTGTCGTCCTTATGGACCATGATAGCCGACGATATGGGCTCCCTTATACTTTTCATCCATCATGGATCACATTAGCTGGCGATATCGACTCCCTTACACTTGTCATCCCTCGTGGATCGCGTTAGTCGGTAATACTGGCTCCCTATATTTTTCATCCCTCGTGGATCACGTTAGTCGGCGATACCGGTTCCCTTATATTTATCATCCCTCGTGAATCGCATTAGTCAGCGATATTGGCTCCTTATTTGTGTCACCCTTTGTGGATCGCGTTAGTCGCATTATTGGCTCCCTTTATCTATCTTGAGTAGCCACCATCTGTTAGACAATTGTGAGCCCTTAACGGCCAAATATTGAGGCTTCTGGATAATCATTCATCCATTGCGTTCGCTAACGCTATCATCCCTATCTCATTGCGTTTGCTAGCGCTACTAGCTCCTTATCGTGATAGCCGGCATCACAGCCTCCCTATTTACTGCATTTGTTAACGCAACCAGCTCCTTATCGTGATTGCAAAAGTTATTGGCTCCTTTCTGCTAGGGATAACATACCTTTCCAAAGAGTACCCACAAGTTCATGTGAAACCAACATACTTGTTTTGCAGGTCCCTAATACTTTGACTTTCATCTTATGAGACTAGTCTTCTCTTCAGACTCAGTCAAAGTAGGGGCTTCTATAGACACCTACGTGTCTCCCCACCCTTAGGACGATGATAAACATATAACACGTCGCTAATTAATTCGGTCTGGAGAAGCACGCCAAACGATCAAACTTAAGACGCCCTCAAATTTCTAAAACCCCAAAAACAAAAGAAAATGACAAAAATAATTCTATTTTATTTTTATTTATTTTTCCATTTTTTTGCATATTTTTCTAGAATTTTTTCATAATTTTTCCATATTTTTAGATTTTAAAGCGCTAATGACTCTTTAATCATTTTCTGCAAGAAATGAGCTAAAAACGTGCCAATGAAAGGAAAATCTTGGACCCCAAATCATGGTCCCAAGGGGATCCTCTCTAACTCAAAGCCCACAAGGAAGGATGGAAGGAGGAAACTTCATCCTTCTTTCCTCTCTTAATTAAATGAGGCAAGCCTCAAGGAATAAGGAAATGAGTATGTGTGAGGTTGTACAAACTTCTAGGCCTAGTAATTTAGAAATATCAGTGAGATTTCCGGAAAGGAAAAATCCATGAAATTAATTCAAACTTTGATCTATCAAATAATAAAAAACCCAACTTTAGATTATTCATTCTTGAATCCAACTTCAAACATCATTTTCCCTTCTTGGACCCTGTTTAACTTTTACGTGCAAAATTAGGTTACTCCCATTTATTATACGATTTATTATTTTTCTTTGATTTTTTTGCCTTTTTATGTTCAACAAAAAGACAATAAATTCATACGCTTGAAATTATTCTCATCCTATGTGCATTTTCTCTCCTATGTTTTTTTCCCCCTCTATATCTCAAATTCTCAATCCCACATAATCCCATTCATGAGGATAAGAACTGCCAACACAAATCAATATGTTTGGATGAAAATCAAGGGTCCTCTCCATACCAAGTTTGATTATGATAAGCTTATCATAATCTACATACCTAGTTTGGGGATTGTCCTTATAAGGCAAACTCTCTGACGAAAACTGATGTCCTATAAACTTTTATTCCATTTGGGGTATAGCACCCATGGCTAGTATTCCTTGCAAAAAGCAGATCCAACATCATATTTCAATCGCCAGGCAACAATTAGCTAGTATGTATTACCTTAATAACTTAGGTATAATACACGAATTGACATCGAAAGCCATGTTTGATACCAAAGGGCGTGGTCCCTTTTTTGGAACTGTCCAATAAGTCTTCACATTAAGGTTTTTTTTTAAAATGGCGATACCTACTTTTAAACTATCGATAGTCACTTTGAGTAAAAGCCTAAAGGCGAGGATTTTCGTATTACTACAAGAGTATAAGTAGACACCACAACAGATTTTGCATTCTTTAATTGTTTCAGCATGTCAAAAGCTTTTGGAAATTTTACAAAAATAATCCACTAACCAATATTGTTCACTATGAAAATGATGTGAATACAAGGATGACATTCACATCTAGTTTATTGGCGGTTTTGCCTATGGGTTTTTTCCCACTACACTTGCAACGGTTTTTCTCATTTCAGGCTTTTAATTGATTTTAAGTGTTTGTGTTTTTATCTATACTTGGTCTACAATGATGGAGGATCACGTTCTTGAAATTATCATGATTAAAATATTCAATCTAGGACGTTTCTTAGAGATTCTAAAGATAGAATTTCAGTTTCGGAGCAATGTAGTATGTCTGAATTTGAAGATTTTTCATTGACAGTTGGCTATGATTTAGACGGCATATGAATATGCGTTGGAAATCTTATTGAATATAATTTCACGGACAAATATTTCACAAATACATAAAAATACGGAAGATAATGTTTTATTCATTTTTCTACTCGGATATCAAACTGGAAATCAGTTTTTAGTTAGGTTTCTTTTATCAGTTAGGATTTGTTTGTGACGTGTATTTTAGATAGATTTTGCTGATTATTTTGTTAACTAATTAATTAGTCAAGTTGTTAGATTAGAATCTAGTTAGTTAGGGTTAGTTAGAGTTTGTTAGCAAGATAAGATCAAGAAGCTATGATAATGTGGCATTCTTATCTTGAGTTTGTTATGCAACTTGGATAACTTAGCATAGGTGGTGATTTTATCTTGGTTTATCGTGTATGTCTTTGTTTCTTTGAGTTTTAGAAGGTTGTTAGGATTTAGTCTTTGGTTATTCTATAAATAGCCTTGAGATTTCTTTCTAACAACATAGATTGTTTTGTGAAATAAAAATCAACTTTGAGTTGTGCGTTTTTCCCCTTATTATTTTCGTTCAAAAACAATATACTTTATGTTGTGAATTGGTGCATTAGCTTTAGATTCACGTGAGAGCAAAGGTGAGTTTGAGGGTGCTTTGGCTTCAATCAAACACAATTTGTTCGAAAATTTCCTAGTCTAAACTCTTGGTGGATTCTTTATAGAGTTGAAACTAGACCCTTTGTTGTGAGTGGCGATTTTCCTATCAATATTCACATCAACTTTTGGTGCTCTCGTTGAGAGGGGTCATTAAACCTCAAGATTTGTTAGAGTTTTCAGTTGTTAATTGAAGATTCGAGCATGTTTTGGTGTAAAAATTGATCAAAAAAAGGCAGTAAGCAAAATCGGAAAATCGGGTCATAAAAGTTAGTTTCGAGGGTCAGATTGAAGTTGCAATATCTCCTTCGTTACAAAGGTTTTTTCAACGATTTTCTTTTCTAAACTGGTTTTTTCTGTCTGCTTTACTCATACAAAAATTTAGAACTTTTTGAGATTGTTTTCTATCTGATCAATGATATTCTTTGTGAAGTGCTCCAAATTGGAACATTTTTGAGTAGTTTGCGTAAAATTTAAACTACGATTAATTGGCTTGGAATATATGCATGAAATTTTGGTCGAGTGTTACTAACATGTTGTGGAATATAGAAACCAAAAATCAGCAAAATAAGAGTAGTTTAGTTTGGGTTTTCGCGTTAATACTTTGGTGTGAAATTCTGGACATTTTTTGTAAGAAGATATAGAAACTACATTATTTTATCCTTTTGTGGTTAAGGAAGCTAATGAATATTTTATTGAATATTATTCAATATATTTCAATAAAACTCCAAAGTTTGATGAACAGTCATCAACAAAAGCAACAGACAAGTTTGTTTTTGAATGGTTTTCGATGTTGGAATATGAGGATGAAGTAATTGATTAACAATTTGATAATTCCCTTATCAATCACAATGATGATATCATAACAATTGAAGAACATGTGCTGAATGTTCGTGATTCTTTTCATACTAATGGCGAAATTCGAGGACAATTTTTATTCAAAGAAGGGGAGGATGATGCGATAAATTATGTGGTTTTAAATGGGTACAACTAAGAACGAGCAAGTGACTATGTTTTGCTATGGTTATTTCTTATTTTGTGCTTATTTAGTGATAAAGGATGGGAAGTTAGAATTGGATCTCTTGTTCGTCGAATATGGATGGTTGCATCGATACTAAAGCTTGGGAAAAGTTTTTTTCAACAGGGGGAGTGTAATGTGAATACAAGGATGACATTCACATCCGGGTTATTGGTGGTTTTGACTATGGGTTTTTTCCCACTACACTTGCAACAGTTTTTCTCATTTTGGGCTTTTAATTGCTTTTAAATGTTTGTGTTTTTAGTTATACTTGGTCTACAATGATGGAGGATCACGTTCTTGAAAGTTTCTTGATTAAAAGATTCAATGTAGGACGTTTCTTACACCTTCTAAAGATAGAATTTCAGTTTCGGAGCAGTGTAGTATGTCTGACTTTAAATATTTTTTATTGACCGTTGGCTATGAGTTAGATGGCATGTGAATATGAGTTGGAAAGTTTATTGAATATAATTTCCGGAAAAAATATTTCAAAAATTCATTAAAACACGGAAGATAATGTTTTATTCATTTTTCTGCTCGGATATCAAACTGGAAATCAGTTTTTAGTTAGGTTTCTTTTATTAGTTAGGATTTGTTGGTGACGTGTATTTTAGATAGATTTTCCTGATTATTTTGTTAATTAATTAATTATTCAAGTTGTTAGATTAGAATCTAGTTAGTTAGAGTTTTTTAGAGTTTGTTAGCAAGATAAGATCAGGAAGCTATGATGATGTGGCATTCTTATCTTGAATTTATTATGCAACTTGGATAAGTTAGCATAGGTGGCGATTTTATCTTGGTTTTTCATGTGTGTCTTTGTTTCTTTGATTCTTAGAAGGTTTTTAGGATTTAGTCTTTGGTTATTCTATAAATAGCCTTGAGATTTCTTTGTAACAACATAGATTGTTTTGTGAAATAAAAATCAACTTTGAGTTGTGCGTTTTTTCCTTATTGTTTTTGTTCAAAAACAATATATTTTATTTTGTGAATTGGTGCATTAGCTTTAAATTCACGTGAGAACAAAGGTGAGTTTGAGGGTGCTTTGGCTTTAATCAAACACAATTTGTTCGAAAATTTCCTAGTCTAAACTCTTGGTGGATTCTTTATAGTGTGGAAACTAGACCCTTTGTTGTGAGTGGCGATTTTCCTATAAATATTCACATCAGAAAAGCTTCGAAATAACCTTCGAAAAAGGTGAATTTGAAAGGTAAAGAGGAAGAGAAGAAATGAAGAAGAAACATTAGCAGACAATAATTGAATGGAATTGAATAATTAAAAAAAAAAGAAATAAAACTGAAAATTTAAAAGAAAATAGAAAGAAAAGGAGTAAATGCGAAAAAGGTAACCAGTTAAACAAGTCACCGGTTAATTAGTCCAAAAAGAGAAAATGATGTTTGAAGTTGGATCCTAAAATTAATAATCCAAATTTGGGTCTTTTATTAGGTGATATGCTAAAATTTGAATTATTCTCATGAACTTTTCCTTCCGGAAAAGGGAGTGTCATACTGTGCGCATGGGCGTACACCCATTTGCCCCAGCGCACATTGTGTGACCCAGTGCACAGTACGGTCTTCCGCTTCCCAAATTTTTCCCTATAAATACCCCCTCATTTCCCTCATTCAGGGGGAGGTAGATTCGATCTTACGTTTGAGAGTTGCGATTTTCGTAATTTAGAGATAATTAGCTTCTATCATCTTTCTTCCACAAAATCTTTTGTTTTTCCTTAATCCTCATCATTTTCTTTTAAAATTTGTCTTCTAATCTTCACCTTTAAAAAAAAAAAAAAAAAAAAAAAAAAAGCCAAGAGATTTTTATTTTCTTTGTTTTCTACTTTTTATATTACTTCCATCGTTTTAGTTTATCATTGTTATTGTTATTGTTATTGTTATTGTCATTGTCATTGTCATTGTCATTGTCATTGTCATTGTCATTGTTATTGACTTACTATTCCTATTCATCATCACCATCATCATCATAATACTATATTCTGGTCATATTTAGGTTTTGGATTGTTGTTGCTATTGTTGTTGCTGCTGGTGCTGGTGTTATTGCTGTTGTTTTTGGCGGTGGTGGTGTTATTGTTGTTGTTGTTGTCGGCTTCATCAGTTAGCTTTCTAAACTCCCTTCAACACCTTATTTTATTTTAATCCATGAAATATTGATTAAATCATTGCTTGAGATGTAATAAAACAAATGAAAATAGAAAGAATCAAGTTTAGGCCTTTAATGCTTTCGTGAGCATGATTACATGATAATGTAGCTTGTTTTAAAGTTTACTTGTTTGAGCATGACTACATGTTTTTAAAAGCTTTATAAGTTTGATCACATAAACTTTAATGTTTTTTTTTGCAAATGACACGATGACATGAGCTTTATGTGCTTCTAAACTTTTCTAACATGTTCACATGATTTTATCACTCTCCCTATTTACATGATTGCATTTGTATGTAAGCTATGATGATAATGTCGGAAAATATTATAAATTTGAGTTATATCACTTATATGTATAATGTCGGAAAATATTATAATTATGCTAATAAAATAAGTAAAATAGCGCTTGAAACTGGGTCCAATTTTGGTTAACCAACGGATACTGAGTCCAGTTTCCGGGTATTGGGTCCAAAAATGTTCGTTACTATTTCCGACCCCGTGTAACACCCTGGAATTTCCTAACTTCCTTTCTCTAGATTTTTTGTAAAACATATTATAAATATTAAAGAAATATAATTATTAAAACTCCTAATTAACGAGGAAAGACCAAAGCATTACCGCCACCGTGATAACGGCTAAGGCATTTATCAAAGTAGTATAGCGGAAGTATTTAAAAACCAAACTAGTTTAAAAACTTAAACCTCAAAAATAATCTCAAACTAAAATCAAACCAACAACCAAAAGAAAAATCAACTTAAAACTCGATTACATTTCGAAACCATACTAATGGCCCTTCAAACCAAATACTTAAACTTCAAAAATAAAACAACATCCAATCAAAAGTTAAATGATCCATAAGCAAATAAATTAAGAGAGTACGAAGACGTATATACAATGCAAGCACTCTCACTCCAGCCCAGCATGAATGACTTATGCCTACTTGTACCTGTTACTTTAGACAACTACTCGCCAACCAGTGGGTCATCGTAGGGCCAAGTCCAATAAAGCCATGCACACAAACAAACAGTCAGCAAAGCTGAGTACATAACTATTAAAGACTATGTAACAAGAACAACATAAAAATAAAATAAAAACATACATACATCTTACCGTTAACAACCCTTCACCTGTGCATAGACTCAACTTTACAAATTATTTAATATATTTAAACTTTGGATTTCGCACTGAACGGGTTTCCTTACCTTTAAAATCGCAGTATTGGGCACTAACTTGGGAGCAACTCCAAGAAGGTATTACTTATGTCACATAGAGTGACGGAATTCCAGCGCATTAAAATATAAGAGAGTACAACTTCTTGTACTCCGATTAGAAGTCATAGACCATTGCTCCATACGATTCCCCCCATTGTTCATATTCAAGGTATATACGTTCCAAGAGTTTTGGTGCGAATCCTCTTTCACTTTACGTGATTAACCGGTTTAACAATGTTATGACTCACACATAACCTCACATAAAAACATGCATAAAATCACACAAACCATATTAATTATCTTCATTTTAAGGTGATTCTTAAAATAATCTTATGTGTGTCCTTTAATTAAACTAAACGTCCTTTACCACACATTACTGTGAGTGGCTAACTATTTACTTAATCCTTGACCACACATTAAACTGTGAGTGGCAACATATTTAAAAATATTTGCTCATTACCTTCTATTAATTGTGTGAATAAAAATTCACAAACTACTTTTCTTGTTGATTAAGTAACTAACCAACTTAAATAACTTTCTTTCTTCTTCAATTAGCTATTGGCCAATTTTAAACTGATCATAACATTCCAATTCAATCTTAAAGAATTTATCTTATTATAAATGTGGAATGTCAAACAATATAAAATCATGTTTCTAATAAAACATGTCATGCTTGTCAATTCACAATCCAATCAAGCAACAACAACGGATCATAATAGATTAAGCAAGCACCAATCTAGTTTCTCGGTTTGTCTTTAGTACTTACGTACCTTGTGTTGTAGTTTCCGCCACAACTTCTAAAAGTCAACTAAATCGAAGTTTCCTACAAAGAGAAAACCGAAACTAAATTAAACCTTGTTAACTAAGTTCTACAATAACTCTAAATTAACTTTCTACATTGGAAGCTTGTCCAAAACATTCCCTATGTGGTCTCTATTCAATTCCATATTCTATTTTAATTTTTCTATTACAAAATACTCAATTTTCGGTTATTTTCAAAAATTGGCAGCTTTTTAAACCTTCTTAAAAACACTTTTAAACCTTTCTAAATATCATATTTTGATCATAAAACACTATAGCCATGTCCTAAGATCAATATACAACACTTAGATACATTAAAAACAATTATAACTTACTATATTACATGTTACTATTTTTATTGGGCATAAATATATGCTAATAAAAATTTACAGCTTTATTTATTCATCTTAAACCCATTAAAAACTCATAAAAACATCATGAATTCATCACAAAACTCTTTTACAATCCTCTAACAACATCATGAATCAAATTTATGCTTTAGAATAACTTTTCATAAAACAAAACATGTTCATAATATTTATTCTATTGATTTTCATGATTACAAAATTTGGACAGCAATATACTTTATGTTTAAAACCATTAAAAATCAATCTAAACTTCATAAAATCATCATAAAAATTCACCCAACAACAATTCATGATCACTATATTGAAATTTAAATCATTAAAAACTATAAAATCAAGAATTTCATAATTTCATAAACCCTAATTTAAAATTTCATGATTAATAAATAAATTCATGCTTTAAACTAAATCATAACTTCATGAAAACATAATTAAAACTATAGAAACATGATTAATCATAAATATAAACATGAATTTGCACGATTGAATCAAAAAGAAAAAAAAGAAGGATTTTTTTTTTTTTTTTACAAAGGGGTCCGAAAATACCAAGTGAAGGGGAAAAGAGGTGGCGCACGGCGGACTGCAGCGGCGGTGGCGAGGGGCCGGCGCCGACGAGTGGGGCGGATTGCGAGGAGAGCAAAAACCACGAGCAAAATTTTTTTTTTCTTTTAGGAAGTTTCTTCCGATTTTTTTTTCTTTCTAAATTTTTTTCTTTCTCTCTCTAAATATTTGGAATCCTAAATCATAGAGTTGCAATTTAAATATGAAATTATTGGGATTCTAGAGGTATTTATAGGCCCCAAAGTAGGATTTCGAGCAATTACATAAATGCCCTTAATGCTTCAAATTACTTTTATGCCCTTGTTTCAAAAATAATTTAGGAAACTCTAAAAATTCCATTTTTAAAAACTTTTAAAAATATTTAGTAAAAAATAAAATATTATTTATAAACATAAAATAATCACTTTAATTAAAATTTATTTAAATTTCCTTTGTCTAATATTCTTATTGAATATAATTTCTCAATAAAAATATTAAAACATAAGTATAAATAAGGAAATAACTCCTTAAAATACGCGAAAACATGGGGTATTACACCCCGGTACTAACCGGATAGTTATTTTGGTATCCCGTAGCAGACCCAGTTCAACCGGGTTTGGGTCTTTGCCTGTCGGGTCCAATACCGGGTATCCAGTTCCGATACTCATCCCTTACGAGACATAAGTGAAGTGATCACCAAACCTAGCAAATACGTGTGCATTAAATAAACTCGCCTAATAAGCACTCAAGTGGTGCCCCTTTATGTTAATCCTATTGTGGTGCTACTTGACATTATATTGTGAGATTATAAAAGAGATCTAGTAGAGGACCACATAACGTGGCGGAGTCTCGTACACTGAAACTCGTCCCCAAACCCATGAAACTGGTGCACGACCTAAATATTGGGAAACCGTCGCATCTCACCTTGGCCGGTGAGAACGCAGGCATTTGGGTTAGGAAGACTACTGATGCGACTATGGCTTCTGTTTGAGTTTGATTCCAAGCCAAGGGTACTCACCCTACACGATGACTCTTCCCATGGTCTAAAGAACAAACAAAACGTGGACAGATGCAGCCTCAGTGGCCAGGGCATCCACCTAACACACGCAAAATAGCCCTGCTAAACATTCATTGAATGCTGGGGACGAAAAGAAAATACTAAACGTAAAAACAACTATAGAGCTAGCGTTTTCGCCTATAGCTCACGTCATGTGCTTCGACTTTCTTAGTTGACTTTGAAACCTTTAAAGATGGGGGGAGATGTTTTTAGACCTTATAGAACGTTTAACCGTTTATGTTAGAAAAAATATATCAATTTGATGGAATTCTCGTAATGAAACATTAAGCTACTTATGGTGTCAAGTACACATTCAAACCTCTATTAAGGAACCACAAGCTCTACGAGTTATCTATCTATCACGAAAAGGAACTGCTATCCAATGTAAGGGATTCCCTCTCATTCCTCCCGAGTAACACGGATACATTGGCTAAGACTTTATGTCCTCATTTGGGTTCGAAAGGCTCCATCCAACATAGCAGAGTGCAAGTTTCGAATCTTACCAAACATAACCAGCAAAGTGCAATATAGAATGTTCCTTTTTTAAAATTTTTAATTTAAATTTTTTTTTTTAAACAATAGTGGAAGTAAAAGGAACTAAACACACAACACACCACTTGAACCTAAAAGTACTGTTTTCATTTTTCCATTTCATTTGATATGGTTACACATATATACACAACCAATCCATATTCATACAAAAAAAAATATGATCAGCCTCAATCAATCTTCTGGAGCCCCTTTTCCTTTTCAACAGACAGACGTGACTACAAACATCAAAACCTGATTCCTACTAACGAATGGTGGTGTTGAAAATATTACAAGTCCGCTCTGCCAACTTAATGTATTTATGAAATTTTTGAGGGGTTGTCAGCTTAATGAGTAGCCACAAGCCTATGAAGAATTGTCAAATACACACCTAATAGTCACTGCAAATCTGGTAACTTTGGAGGGGTGGAACACAACTGCACATACCCCAAAGCAAACAGCAACCACAGCAATCATGTAAATGAATGGTCGAGAAATTATGAATTTCTTTGTTATCATTTGCTTACATGATTTCGTTGAACACTCTCCATAATTATTAACATTCATTGCAACTTCTTTATTCAAGAGTGCAATCGATTCCCCATCTCTCTGAGAATCCAAATTTTCCAAAGAAGTGCAGTTCATCTCTGCTCTCAACTCTGCAGCCTGCAATAAAAATTCAGAAGCCAATGTTTCAGGTAAGCTATTCAGGACATCTCTGCTCTTAACTACATTAGTAGCGAAGCACTATTACTTCCAAAACCATGCAACTACAATAAGTGAATACCATCAGAACAACAGAGGTTCAAAAATGAAATTCAAAAATCAGGTTTCGCAAAATAATATTCATGAAGAGATATAAATGAAGCATCACCTGACAGACTGCATGATCCAGCAAGTCACCTGAAGGGCAGATTGCCACATCTGTTTCAAGGATACAATCCCCAGCACTCTTCAACATCAGTTTATTTTCACATGCACTTTGCTGAAGAAATTCTCTAGCATCAGCCATATATTTCATAAACAACATCCTATCAGTGTCAGTAGCAAAACTAGTCTCGTTCTCGTTAGAATCCATTTCACCGTGCACCATATCCAGGGACTGTAACGCTTTTTCCAAGATTGAAGTACATTTGTTGCTTATTAAAAATGTTAATAAGCAATTTAATTTCTGTATCTGAGAAGAAGTCAAGCTACAATAAAGCTTCTCAGAACAAGGCTTCTTAAGCAACCATGCAACATCCAGCATAAACTCAGACAATGCAGCTTGTCTTGAACATGAAACTTCACATGTTCCATATGATGAACCACTAGAACTACACTGTTGCTTTCGACAACATGAGCAATCATACTTTTGATGTATCATCTTTATTTCATAACACACACGCTCATCTCCAATGAGGACAGGAATGAAGTTGGATAGACCACACTCATTCTCGACCTGCGTAGATTTTCAACAGGAGACTTTTTACAATATGAACTACAATTCCTTTGAACAGCTCCGAATTTATGAGCCATGAACAATTATTCGAGAAAGTAAAATATTCTTAAACTGCACTGAACAAAGAGCATCTCAAAGTTCTAATGCTTTCATTTTCGATTTTCAGGAACCATGAGCTCTCAACGAACCTCGAGAAAATCACAAAGGACCGAGTCTTCCACCTCGGTATCAACTTCACTATGACGACTCTTAATAAATGGTATGCTTTTGCTCAATGCTAAACAGAATTGATTATGTGATGACATGAAACATTTTGTAAGGCAGTCATTTTGTTGTTAGATAGTGTTTTTAGTTCATGTCAGACTTTCAAGAAGTAAAACTCTAATGTATATGATAATAAGATGTCAAGAAGTAAAACTAGACTGTTATTTAGTTTATTAGAAAATTTGACAAAAACAAACTACCCTTTGCCTGATTTGCTTTTTATATACCTACCTTTGGATTATCATACAACAAACCTAGCTTTGACCCCCATCTGTCCAACTTATACTCTAGTCAGATTTTACCTGCTAAAACAGATTTTCTGAAGAAAAAAAACAATAACAACCACCCTCCTACCTTTGAACCACCACAACCCCACCATTGCCCCCCTCTTCCTATCTCATAAACACCACTCCATCACCACACTCACTAACACCAAAATTAAGTCATTAAGTTCACTGCTACAATCATAACCTCCATCACTCTTACTACTCTCTATTCTTATTGTTCGTTACTTCCATTTAAACTCAAGCGGAAGGTTTTAGTGGTTGAGCACAAAAATATTAGATTTAGAGCTTTTACATTTAAACTTAACCTTTTAAAGCCATAATTGAAGATGATAAAAGGTAACATCTCACTTTTAACTTCTTTTAAGAAAAAATTTTTTTTGGACAGTAGCGATGGCAATGGTTGGAAGTTGTGATGATTAATTAACTGTGGGTGATGGCTGACAAAGATGGGTGGTTGTGATTTTAATTGGGTGGAGTGTAGGTGGTGGTTTAGGTAGGTTGGTAGGTAAGGTTGGAATGTGGAGGGATGGTGGTTTAGGTGGTTTGGTGGGTCCGAATTAGTTGGTGGCAGAGATGGTTGTTATGAGTGGTGGGTGGAAGGATGTTGGTTGGGGTGATTTGGGTGGTTCGGAACTGGTTGGTGACAAAGATGGTTGTTTGGTGATAGAGGAGGTGGTGATGCGATTTGAGTGAGAAAGATGTTGGTGATGCAAGAGGGTAGTGAGGGTGGAGAAATGGATAGGAGGGGAAAATGGGGAAAGGAAAAGCAGCATTCAGGGAATTGAATGGAAAAATATGCAAACCAAATAATTACAAGGGAATAAATTGACCGAAACAGCAGGTAATACGTCTGAATTTCACTTGAATTTTTAATATTGACGTCCTCTATATTCATCACTAAGGTAATAGTGTATGTGTCCAATCATAAAAACTTACACACAATACGAAAGTCTTAAAAATAACCGGAAAAGAGTAGAAATTACTAACTGGTTGAATTGTCATAAATTTCACCAATTACTGACCTCAATGAATGCAGGACCAAAGTATGTTGGTTCAGTGTGTGGCACATATATTCTGCAGTACTGAAAATCATAATTAAGAGCATATTCGTCTTCTCCTCTTCCACGAGGAAAAGCAACATAGTAATCATGAGCAAGATACTTCCCACCAAACGATATGAGAGACCTAGTATCACAACAACTCTGGTCAAACATGATAACCTCAGAAAAATGAATTACAGCTACCAAACGGTAAATTTAAAATGCGACCAAAAAACATTGCTAACTTAGAAATTGATTCACTCTAAATGAGTTCATGAAGTGTAAAATGGCAACAATCCCAAGATCAATATAATAATGAACTTGTCTAAATGATTCAAAGCACTAAATTGCAACTCAAAACACAATTTTAACAAGCACATGTAGTTACACAAGAGCAGCAAGGGTCGAACATCCCATACCCACCAAATTGGCGACCTAATTACCTTGAACAACATCTAATAAATGGTATTTTCCAGCAAGGCACATCTACCCACCAAAGATTTTCTTTTTTAAGACTTAAAATGATAGTCATATCTAAGAAACATGTCAAAACACCAAGTTGATCGTATCGACAAAAAAATTGCTATAAAGTATTGGATCCTCTAACCCTTAATTGGACACGAATCTCAATTACGAATCTGGTTAACCTAGCACCTCATATTTTATCCCTACATATAGTAAATTGCATACAAGACCACAAGTCATATATATACCTTAATGTAACAGAGTACGAACTATGATAATGCAAGTTGATCCAGGCATTAGTTAAAAAGAAAAAGAAGGATAGAAGTGATGTAAATACAAGGCTGCCGCTTACATCAGGGTTCTTGGTGGTTTTGCATATGGGTTTTTTCCCACTGCACTTGCTAGGGTTTTTCTCATTTTAGGCTTTTAAGTGTTTGTGTTTCCCGTGTTTTTAGTTATACTTGGTCTACAATGATAGAGGATCACATCAAATTGGCACTAGAAGGAGGGTGGGAAAATAAATTTCTTTGTGATATTCATTGGTAGGTTATAAGTTGAGTTTTTAAGTTAAAATTTGGTGTTCCTTTTTTGGGTGTTTTCCCTTGAATTCTCACTTTTGCGATTGTGAGTTCAACCACTTTTGATTACGATCAATTGTGTTTATCTATCCTGGTTACTTTCTTAATTGAGCTATAACATACACATCTATCTAAAAAGGAGAAAATTCGTGAGTTTTGATCATAAAACATCAAAATTACGAGCATACATTCATTGCCCAACGAACAAAATCACATAGTGAGTTTTAATTCTTCATCAAGGCTTAAAAATCACATCAAATTTAAACTCACAATTACCCTCCTAGCGCCAATTTGATGTGATTTTTAAGCCTTGATGAAGAATTAAAACTCACAATGTGATTTTGTTCGTTGGAAATGAATGTATGCTCGTAAATTTTGACGTTTTAAGATTAACACTCATGAATTTTCTCGTTTTTAGATAGATGTGTATGCTATAGCTCATTTAAGAAAGTAACCACGATAGATAAACATAATTGGTCGTAAACAAATGTGGTTGAACTCACAATCGCAAAAGTGAAAATTCAAGGGAAAACACCCAAAAAAGGCAACGCCAAATTTTAAGTCAAAAACTCAACTTATAACCTACCAATGAATATCATAATGTTATTTGCCCACCCTTCTTCTAGAGCCAATTTGATGTGATCCTCCATCATTGTAGACCAAGTATAACTAAAAACACGGGAAACACAAACACTTAAAAGCAATTAAAAGCCTGAAATGAGAAAAACCCTAGCAATTGCAATGGGAAAAAACCCATGGGCAAAACCACCAAGAACCCTGATGTGAATGGCAGTCTTATATTCACATCAAGAAGATAAAGAAACAATGAAAAGAAGCACAAATATAAGCAGCAGATCACCTGCTATACACCAATGAAAAGAATAAAAAAAGTTGCAAATTGCACACATAACCGCAGGCTATATACACACACCTTATTCCAGAGAAAGGACTACGTAAGGTTATCCAGGCATTAGTTAAAAGAAAAGCCAAGGAAAGATGGTCAAATCCTAGGTTGCACCAGTCCGGATACGGGAACATAAAAGGATATAGGGACGGAAAACGGCAAATCTAAAATTTTTACGGTGCGGGGACGGCAAGGGTACGACAATATTGTTATTGTTATTGCTATTGTTACTATTACTGGTACTGGTACTGTTTTTGTTTTTTTGTAGTAATACAAATACAATACAAAGTACCATAGTTTACAAATACGTAGTTAAGAGAATGATGGGTCCATGACAAAAGCTCAATATTAAATACGGATTCCACACCCTTATATATTCACCTAGCACAATCATTTAAAAAAGGAAAAAAAATAATTTAAAGAACAATAAAGCATAACTAATTGTCTAACTCTACATGTGAAATGGAGGTAAAACTAAGAGAAAAGGGTGATAAAGGCATACAACTGTAAGAGCATATTTAACCCTGTTTGAGCTTAAGACTCACATGTGGGCTCCAACCGTCTTAAGACAAGATTCACACAATTTCACCCATTAAAGTGCTTAAGTCTTAGTAAAGTCTTAAGTTGAGTCTTGGTTTTTCAAGACTCAACTTAAGGCTCAAGAGATGAGAACCAGTGTTTTACTAATTATATTTTTTGACTTTATGTAGCTTTTTATTTATATTTAGTTATTTTTTGTTTTATCTTCACAAGTCTTATGTGAGTCTTAGAGATAAAGTAGTAAAAAGTTGAGTCTTAAAGAATCTTAAGAAGATAGAAAAATATTAAATAATAGTGAAAAGCTGAGGTGGCCCATGAAGTGAGTCTCAAGACAAGATCGGGCTAATCTTTCCCTAAAGCATTTCACAGCTTAACACCCTTAATTATACAATTAATCTGCAAGTTATTTAACTTTGACTGAATGCAAAAGCAGAGAGACAGAAAAGCCACTTTTATGATGCAAAAGAATTCCAACCTCCTTGAAGGCTACAACCCAATGCCAACACCATCTTCTGTTTATCCATGGTGGTTCTTGGCTTGCTACAAAAGAATATGGCTGAAGGCTTGACACGGGTACGCACCTATTGCGCAAGCGTCGTACTGAAGATGTCCCCCAATTCAGTCAATACCGTCCCCATCTCCTCCCAGCCGTATACATCTGGTCAGCTGTCCCGCGGACGACCCCATCCCATACTCGTCCCGTCCCCGCGTAGTATCCGGTATGGGGGACACCACCTAACAGGCGTCACCGTGCAACCTAGGTCAAAACCCCTTCTAACCTATGCTCACTTTGTAAACGTCTCTCATACTTGAGCACAAATTTAGAAATCAGCATTTTGGTCATTAATTTTTGTTAATTGTCCGTCCTTAATTTGCAATTTTGTTTGCAAAAGGCTTAGAGAGCATTTACAAAAACCAAAGAGAGTAAAATAGCAGGCAAATTTTGAGGGGGACAAAAAGATTTTTAAAGAAAAGATTGTGATTCCTAATACCAATAAAAACAATTGATTAATGCACACAATAGGAAAAGGGGATTCAGACAACATACAGGAACTAAACAACAATGCAATGATTCATTGAAAATTAAGTACACACAATATTTAACAGTACCTAAATTTGGGCTGTAAAATATTGCTTCCACAAGCAAGGAAATCCATTGGTTTGCCGGCCACGAAACAGGGAGGATAGACATAATGAAGTTTTGGAGACCCAATAGCCACCTTGACTTCCATTACCGAGGCTCCATCTGCAATTTGAAGATTACATATATGCCAGTAAGTTGCTAGATTCATAGCAAATTCTATTGGAAGAATGAACGATGATGGAAAAATAAATTACTCTCATGAATCAGAGAACAGACAGAAACAACAAATTGTTATCCGGTAAAACCCTTCTCTAGTTCATTCAACAGCTATCTATCTATTATACTAAAGCATACAACTTTGCCTCCTAAACCACACAAGTTACAATTACGAAGCTTTTATTTTAATGATGTGGAATCAAGACCATTAGTTCCAATCTATGTTACATGGACTAGACCACAAATGTCGAACGGGACATGGTGTCCGACACTTCGGAGACTCAGGGCTCTATCCATAATTTGAACATGAGTACGAGCGCACGCCAAAATGTGTTTTATTCAGTATACATATAGATATATGTAGATTTATATTTATATATATTAATAAACTATAGATTCTTATTTTGTAAGTGATGATAGCTATAATTGAGGGCCACTATTGGGCTATAGAGTGCAATATATACTTTCACGATAAGGTAGCAAACAAAAAAGAAATAAGTCTGGCCACATGACTAAAGAAAAAGAAAGAGCAAGAACGAGAAAAGAAAAGCACGTGAATGAGAGAGGAGAGAATAAAAGGAAAATGAACGTGCACAATGAAGTCCATCGCATCTCACTAGAGAACCAAATCCCCCATCTTTTGGGATTTATAGATGCCTTACAATTTCTCAATAGCAAATCTGAGTTTCTCCAATTAATCAAACTCGAATATTTAAATGGTGTCCATGACTTGAAAATTGCCATAACCAGGTAACATACGTTCCAATCAATCTTTATGGTGACTTTGGAGGGTTTTTATCAAGGCCAACCTTTGTCACAAAGTTGGAATGGATGGAGTACAACATCAACATCACAATTAAATTTTGCAAACAGGTTTTTGTCCTATCACAACTGCAAAGTTTTTCCTATTTTAGGCATTAGGGTTTTTGATAATTTTATTAAAATTAAGTACACAGAACTTCACTAAAGTGCATGGTGGAGTCTTGATCAAAAGATTTCTTGAGATATTCTTGAAGCAATCTTGGAAGAACAAAAAAAAGTGGTACAAAAACAAAGCATGCAAAATTGCATATTTTCGGACAGTTTTCAAAGGTTTTGGGTTATGCGTGCAACTCAAGCTAATTACTAATTTTACTAAGTTTATTGCCATTCAATATTCATTTTAAATCAACAAGAAAATTGAATAGGTTTTCCGTATTGTGCAAGGAAGTTACCTGTTCTGGTTTCCTTGTTTCTTGAGGATTTGTTTTGTTGTTTCTAAAGTTGTTAGGAATTTGTTATAGCTAATTTTTGGTGTTATTTCATTTGTTAGGACTTCTAGGATAGTAAGAATTAGAATTCACTATAAAAAGCTTGGTTTGCTTTGACGAAAAACCATTCAAGCTTTATGATATAAATTCTAGTGTATTTAACTACTCTATTGTTCGTCCAAGAAACATTGTGAGGCCTGAGTCTTCGTCCCTTGCTTCTTAAGATTGACTAATTGAGTGTGCTTATCCCTTAGTTGAGTCAAGATCCCTTTCAAGATTAGTGTTTTTCCAACCAATAAAATTATTTAGTGTAATTCATTATCAAGAAATTATTGCTTCGATAAAAAATCTATGTCTGTTGGTCACCAAAGCTCAAATTTGGTGGAATACATGGTGGAAAAGGTTGGTTGTGGTGGAATGCCTCGTAGAGAAGGTTGTTACATCACTTATGAGCCACATTGGTGATCAAGCTTATTCTATCTAGTGAGGGATCAAGAAGATGCCCCGGATCAAGCTTATTCCAATTTATATGAAGAAAGAAGATGCCCAAGATTATTCTATCTAGTGAGGGATCAAGTTTATGAGCCACATTGGTGATTAAACACAAGTTAAGGGCATGCACAAGTATCTCAAGGAGTTTTATGCCCGGGAGATCCACTACGGAAGCAACTCATTTGTTAAGACTTCCCTATAACAATTGGGTTGCATCAAAATTCGGCATTAAGCCCTTATCTTTTTGCAATGGTTATAGATGAAGTAACAAGGTCAATCCAAGATGAGGTACCACGGTGCATGTTGTTTGTAGATGATATCGTATTAGTGGATTGAAGTAAAAGTGGGGTTAATGCCAAATTGGAGCAATGGAGGCAAAGGTTGGAGTGTAGAGGGTTTAAGCTAAGTCGGAATAAGACGGAATATATGGAATGTCACTTTGGGGCACAGAAAGGGACAAGCGATGCTAGGTTGGGCTGAAAAGCTGAAGACATGAGGGAATGTTTTAAATATCTTGGCTCATTTATTCAAAAGAATGGTGATAGTCTGGACATGTGAGATGGAGACCTGGGAGTGCTGGTGCGAAGAGTGGAAAAATAGAGATCTCTAATGAGGTAAGGGGAGGCCGAAGATGACTTTGTTGGAAGGTGTTAGAAAAGATATGAAGCTTTGGGATTTAAAGGAGACTGAGTTACGGGTGATGGAGGAGAATTCATGTGGATGGCCACATAGAATAACTAATTTTGGTTCATGTGATTGACTGCAATTATAGGATTAAGGTTTTGGCTGATTGATTGAATCTTTACAAAAATTCTCTAGAAACGCGTGGACAATATAAGAAAATCTCAAGGTTATTTTACGAATTATGAATTAAGTTTTTTTCAGTTGGTTTAACACCGTTAATCATTGAGGGTATCTCATGCATTTTAACGATGGGTAACCGATGAATTTTTCAAACTTACACACATTTTATAAGACTCACTAATAAAGCAACGAACATTGATGCCAAAACATCCTAATACTTGGATTATAAAACTAGCCTTAGAAACCTATGCAACGCACGGGGTAGTATAAATTTTTTGTCTTATTCTTATCTACCCTTGATAAATCATAGTGTTTTATGCTTAGATTATGAAAATAATATCTCCACTATAATCTTTTAAACATATTTACTTAAATCACATCAATCATTATTGCTCGTCATTGTTTACTTATTTAATCATCAATTATAAACTTTTAAACATTATTTACTTATTCATTATGGACATGATTCAGATTATGATATCGCGAGGGCGTCCCCTACTCAGCGACGACTGCACTTCTTAAGTCCGAGTGTAGTGAAAAATATCAAAGGGTTGCTAGGCCGTCGCCCAGAAGCGACGTGCCATACTAGCGCCCGGAGCAAGGAGCAAGGGTTCTTGCATCATTGATGTGTGCGTGTAAAGAAGTTAGTCCACGGAAAGGCCAAGGGCAAGAGTGGTAAGTTGAGGTTAGGACTTGGAACGTCAGGTCTTTGTATGAAAGACCATCAGACTTAGTGGAGACTATGAACAGGAGGAAATAAGCACTATGTGTTTCTAAAAGACTCAGCTGGACAAATGGCAAGGGAAACAAATGGGAATAAACTCTGGTGTTTCTAAGCATTATGTTTTTATTAATTGTAAAGTGATCCCCGGAGAGAGGTGTGGTCACCAAACATAGGTTGTTGGTGCTAGATTTCCGAGGAAATAAATGCTTAAAGGGAACAAGGCCAATTGTGGAACCTCAAATAAAGTGGTGGAAGCTTCAAGGGGAGAAAAAATAGGAATTTGTGGAGAAAATGGTTGGTATAATTATGGGGCCGATGGGTATGGATTAAGATGTAGTTTTTGTTTAAATAAAAATGGAACAATGTTTGAAAAATGTGGCAAAGGAACTTTATGGAGAATCCAAAGGAACATGCATGCCACCAAAGGACACATCTTGGTGGCATGAAGAGGTAAAACAAGGTATAAGGATATAAAGGGATTGCTATAGAATGTTTGAAAAATCTCGAAATGATGATAATTTTGAGAGGTATAAACAAGCTACAAGAGAGGCTAAAACACAGATGCATGGACAAAGGTAAATCAAGAACTTCATGCCCAGGTTGGATACTAAAGAAAGGGAGAAAGACATTAATAGAATCGCTTGTATAAGAGACCAAAGAACTCAAGATATTGGGGTGGTTAAGTTTGTGAATGTTGATTGGTTGTATATAACAAGATAAAGAGTAGATGGAGGTCCTACTTTGATAATTTATTTAATGAGATTCTAGACGAAGAGATTGAGGGTGTAGCTATACTCATGACATGGTGAATCACGATTTTATGAGAGGATTCAAAAGGGGGAAGTTTAAAAAGCTCCTAAAAAAGCAAGGGTCAAGGAAAGTTGATTAAGTGGTTAACAGCTCTCTTCAACAAGATATGGGGAAGTAATAGGATGCCAATGATATGGAGGAAGAGCATCATAATCCCGGTGTGTAAGAATAAAGGTGATGTTCAAGATTGTGCTAACTATAGAGTGAGCTAATGAGCCATACCATGAAACTTGGGAAACAAGTTATTTAATTGAGGTTGAGAAGATTTGTGCAAATTTTGGTGAATAGGTTTAGATTTATGCCAAAAAGGTCGACTATGGAAGCAATTAATCTCATGAGGCACCTTATGGAGCTTATAGAGTACTATAGGGATGAGAATAAAAACCTACATATGGTTTTTATTGATTTGGAGAAGGCATATGATAAGATACCGAGGGAAGTGCTATGGTAGGCCCTTACAAGGAAACGTATTTCAAAGAAATATATTGATATCATTAAAGATATATATGAGAGGGTTAGCACGAGGGTACGAACTAGAGTTGGGAAAACAAAAGAGTACCATATAACTAGAGTATATCAAGTTTCTACACTTAGCACTTTTCTTTTTGCCATAGTTATGGACGAATTGACAAGTTTAATTTAAAACGGTACCCCTTAGTGCATATTGTTTGCAGATGATATTGTGTTGGCGGATGAATTGAAAGAAGCACCGGAAAGCAAGGTGGAATTATGGCAATACACGTTGGAATCACGAAGTTTTAAGTAGAAATAAGACGGAATATATGGAGTGCGTATGCGGTGGGATAAGGAACCGGACGATAAGCTCTATTAGTTTGGATGTAAAGAGTGACCAATACTATGATTTCTTTTGGTATTTAGGATTCATTATCCAAAAGGATGGTGGTCCAAAAGGATGGTGGACCATAGGATCAAATCAGGTTAGTTTAAGTGGGTCTTTTATTTGATCGGGGTATGCTCAACAAATTGAAGGAAAAATTTTACCGCAAAGCCATTAGACCAGTATTGCTTTACAAGACCGAATGTTGGGCTTTAAAGTACTGCCACCTTCATAAGATGAGAGTGGAAAAGACGCGCATGCTACAATGGATGTATGGTCGTACAAGAAAGGACATATACGGAATGAGGTAATTAGGAGGAAGTTGGAGGTTACTTCAATTGAAGATAAAATGAGGGAAAATTGGCTAAGATGGTTTGGTCACATAAGACGGAGACCGAGTAATGCTCCGGTAAGGAGGTTGGAAGGTTGCAACAAGAGGGACAAAGGAGAGGAGAGGTAGAGGAACACCAATGCAAACTTGCATGAGGATTGTTAGTGGAGATATGATTGGTGCTTGAAGAAAATTTAGTGTCAAATAGGGATGATTGGAAGAAGAAAATTTCTACATATAACTTTTGCGACTCCTCATATTGATTCATGTTTAGCGGACCCCACATTTATTTGGGACTAATGCTTTGTTGTTGTTGTAATTACTTAAATCTGTCATTATTAAACATATCTACATAAATCATATCTACATGAGATGTCTTTATTGCTCGTCACTAATTTACAATAAAACACCTAGTTTCCATTCAAAACACATTATACTACTTGATATGGATGCTAAAAGTAAGGGAAACTTCAAGTGGTACTATTGAACTTTGGATTTTTCCATTTAGGGTCCGTTTGGTAGGGTGTAAAGCATTTTCGAGTGAAAATAGTTTTCCACAAAAGTTGAATGGAAAATCAATTACTTCAATTGTGAGGGAAAATGTTTTCCTCCCAAGTGTGGTGGAAAACCATTTTCCACCCCAAGTTTCAAATTTTAATGTTTTACTCCAAGCTAAACAATGTAATTTGGGAAAATTGTTTTCACGGAAATTGTTTTACACCCTACCAAACGGAATTCTGAGTGCCCAATTTCATTTTATGTTGTTTCCATTTTTCAAGATTCCGCACAATACCACTCAACACCGCTATCGCTTGGAGTTCCCTTTTACCATAACATAGTTAACATTTTGTTAAACAAGACATTAGTTAAGGGTTGAATGGGCGTAAGGTTAGGGTTTAAGATCTTTCTTGTTAACTTTAACCTCATGATCGACTCTTACGTGTCAAAATGAGCACCAAATTCTAAACTGCACGCTTTTCATACCAAAATTCAAGCCATTATGGTTCCTTTTGGCCAATTTTAACATTAGATTTGACTCGTAAGGGCCAAAAACCCTCTAACACCCCCGTGATATAAGTGGAAACATCAGTGACATTAATGATGTAAGTGCAAGCACCAGTGACATTGATAATATTAATGATCTCAGTGCAATTAACTTCGAAAGTGGTGATGTCAAAGGCAAGGATGCAACCATAGGTGAATTAATTGCATATGGTGATATAAGCCATATGGATGCGTCAATGGTCGGGATTTGTGTGTGCATGGTCACATATAACTAAGGTGGCACGCAAATCAAGAAAAGATGGTGGATATTGGGGAACAAGATGGTTTTTGCCTATGAGTTTTTTTTCCCACTGCATTTGCTAGGGTTTCTTCTCATTTCAAGCATTGAGTCTTTATTTCTTGTGGAATCTTGATCATCAAAAATATGCTAAAATACATGAATGACATACTCTTGAAGGTTTCTTGATTAAAAGATTAGATCTTGAAGCATTTCTTGAAGTTTCTGGAAGAATCTTGAAAATTGCGCAAGTGAACGAAGGTTTCTTGAGGCGTGTTTTTTACGATTTTTCCAAGAACTTGGGCAGCAAGTATTTTTGTGAATTTTAGCTTAAAATCTGATGATTATCTTGTAAATTAATTATTTAGATAATGATGTGAATTTTCTTATGATTTGGAAAACTCACCAGGGATAGACTAAATTTTCGAATTTCTAAAGGCCAAGCCACCAAAATTCATAAATTTAGGTTGATAAATTAGTCTTTGATTAAAGCCTAAGCACCCTCAAAGCCACTAATTAATCTTCACAAGAGTATAAAGGAAAACCCACCAACCCTTTAAATTTTTTGGAATTTGTTTTCAAGAAAACAAGCAAACTTTTATTCAACTCAAACTTAATTAATTTACAAACTAATGTTGAGACTATTTATAGGAATAACTATCAACAAAAATCCTAACTAAAAACAACAAAACACATGCACAAAACACATAGGAATTCGTCCCTCACAAAACACACAACAATATAAGTATGCCACCTCATTATTGCATCTTGATCTTATCTTGCCTAACAAACTAACTAATCAAGAAAATATCCTAACAACTTAACTAAATAATTAATTAACAAGATAATCATCAGATTTTAAGCTAAAAATCACGAAATTGCTTGCTGCCTAAGAACTTGTAAAAATTGTAAAAAACACGCCTCAAGAAACCTTCATCCATTTGCGCAATTTTTAAGATTCTTCAAGAAACTTCAAGAAATGCGTCAAGATCCAATCTTTTAATCAAAAAACCTTCAAGAGTATGTCATTCATGTATTTTAGCATAATTATGATGATCAAGACTCCACAAGAAATAAAGACTCAATGCCTGAAATGAGAAAAACCCTAGCAAATGCAGTGGGAAAAAAACTCATAGGCAAAAACCATCTTGTTCCCCAATATTTACCATCTTTTTCTTGATTTGCGTGCCACATTAGTTATATGTGACCATGCACACACAAATTCCTATCCTTGATGCACCCATATGGCTTATATCACCATATGCAATTAATTCACCTATGGTTGCATCCTTACCATTGACATCACCACCTTTGAAGTTGATTGCAATGATATCATTAATATTATCAATGTCACTAGTGCTTGCACTTACAGCATTAATGTCACTGATGCTTGCACTTATATCATCCTCCCCTTCTTCAAAAAAGTTTGAACTCAAACTTCGAAGTTGTTCATCAGGAAAGTATGGAGATAAATCACCTATATTGAAAGTAGCATGGACTCCATATTCTCCAGGTAGCTCAAGTTGATAAGCATTATCACCAACTTTTTTCAAAATCTTGAATAGTCCATCACATCTAGGCATCAATTTATTTTTCCTGTAATTAGGAAACCGTTCCTTCCTGAGATGTAACCAAACCAAATCACCTTCCTGAAATTGACGTTGATTCCTGTGCTTATTTGCGCGAGCTTTATACTGGTCATTCACCTTTTCAATTCTTGCTCTGATCTGGGCATGTAACTTCTGCATAAATTGAATTTTATCCAAAGCAGTTTTATGAAGCAACTCACCTTTAGGAACATAAATGAAATCAATTGGCAACTTGGGATTGACACCATTATCAACTTCAAAGGGTGAATGTTTAGTTGCATCAGTAGGTGATTTGTTATAAGCAAACTCAGCATGCGCCAATTTCAAGTCCCAGTCTTTCTGAGTTTTACTTACCAACCCACACAGTAGTACCCCTAGAGTTCTGTTTGTTACCTCAGTCTGCCCATCAGTTTGTGGATGATAGAAAGTACTAAAAAGCAATTTGGTACCAACCAACTTCCACAGTGATTTCCAGAAGTAACTCATGAATTTCAAATCCTTGTCACTGACAATGGTTTTAGGTATACAATGCAATCGTATTACATCCCTAAAATATAGCTCTGCAACATTAACAGCATCATCGGTCTTGTTGCAAGGAGTGAAATGTGCCATCTTTGAAAACCTGTCCACCACCACCATAATAGAATCCTTATTTCGAGCAGTTCTAGGTAGACCAACAATGAAATCCATTGATATATCTTTCCAAGGACCATCAGGAACTAATAATGGTGTATATAGACCCTGATGAAATGTTGCTTTGGCCTTTTGACATACAGCACATTGAGATATCACAACTTCCACATCTCCAATCATCTTAGGCCAATAAAAATGTTCTTGCAGCATGCTCAATGATTTAGCAATTCCAAAATGCCAGTAAGACCCCCTCCATGCGCCTCTCTTACAAGAAATTCCCTTATTGAACAGTTGTGCACGCACAACTGGTTCCCTTTAAACAGGAATCCATCATGTAATACATATGATCCTACTACTCCATTCCCCAGTTGTTGCATCACAGGCCCAAAATCCATATTATATTCATAATATGTCTTGATATTTTCTAAATCCAACAACTTGCAATTCAAAACACTGATCAACACATACCTTCTGGAAAGTGCATCTACCACCACATTAGACTTGCCATCTTTATGTTTGAAGGAAAAATGAAAAGATTGAAGGAACTCAACCCACTTGGCATGCCTAGGATTCAGTTTCTGCTGACCATTGATATGTTTCAATGCTTCATGATCAGAATGCAGGATGAAATGATTAGACATTAAATAATAACTCCAATGATCCAGAGCTCTAACAATTGCACAAAACTCTTTATCGTAAGTGGAATAATTTAACCTGGCCCCATTAAATTTTTCGATGAAATAGGCAATTGGTCATTTTTCATGCACTAAAACTGCGTCAATTCCTACACTGCTTGCATCTGTTTCAACTTCAAAAAGTTTTGTGAAATCAGGCAATGCAAGAACAGGTGTGTGGCATAACAAATCCTAGATTTTTTCGAATGCTTTCTGCGCCTCTTTAGTCCACTCAAGTTTCTTATCCTTCTTGATGCATTCAGTCATAGGAGCAACAATTGATGAGAAGTTTTTGACAAACCTTGTGTAGAAGGAAGCCAAACCATAAAAAGAACGCACTTCAGTAACATTCGTGGGTGTTGGCCATGATTTTATTGCTTCAACCTTAGATTGATCCACTGAAACCCCATCTTTTGACACTACATACCCCAAAAACGTCACGCTGCTCATCATGAAATAACACTTCTCCAATTTCCCATAGAGCTTTTGTTAACTCAGAGTTTCGAAAACCTACCTTAGATGTTGTAGATGATCACCATTGTTTCTACTATAAATCAGTATATCATCTAAGTACACAACAACAAACTTCCCCAAATATGGTTTCAAAACTTCATTCATGAGCCTCATAAAAGTGCTTGGTGCGTTGGTGAGTCCGAAAGGCATGACTAACCACTCATAGAGACCCAATTTAGTTTTAAACGTTGTTTTCCACTCATCTCCTTCCCTCATGCATATCTGATGATACCCACTTCTCAAATCAATGTTGGAAAACACCTGTGAGTCATACAACTCATCTAATAAATCGTCTAGTCTGGGAATGGGAAACCTGTACTTGATTGTGGTGTTGTTGACAGCTCGGGAATCAATACACATGCGCCAGAAACCATCCTTTTTAGGAACAACCAGTGTTGGTACGGCACACGGACTCATACTCTCTCTGACGTATCCCCTTTGCATCAATTCTTCAATCTGCCTTTGTATCTCCTTAGTCTCCTCAGGATTGCATCGATATGCTGGTTTATTAGGAATCTAAGCACTTGGTATCAAGTCAATCTGGTGTTCAATGCCTCTAGTGGGAGGCAAACCTGGTGGCAAATCATCTGGAAATACATCTTCAAATTCTTTCAATAGTGGTTAAAGAAAAATTTTTGGGATTGCAGATGTTTCAACTCTTACATCCTTGGCCATCAACAGGAACACTTGCTGGGAATCAGCTAATTCCTTTACCAACTCCTTAGGATTTGACAAGAACACTCCCTTCTTGTTTTCGACATTCAATTACTTCTTGTCTTGCGCCACTTTCAAGGGTTTTAAAGCAATTGGCTTATCAGTTTCCTGTTTCTTGATGACATAAACATTGGTTCTTCCATCATACTTCACAAATCGATCATATTGCCACGGTCTACCAAGCAATATATGACAAGCATCCATAAGGCATACATCACACAATACAAAATCCTCAAACTGGCCAATTTTGAAATTGACCAGGGCTTGCTTAGTTACTTTAACATCACTGGTATTGCATAACCAATGTAACGTGTAAGGTTGAGGATGGTTGTGTGTAGGGTAGTTCAATTTCTGAATCAGTAGGGTAGAGACCACATTAGTACACTGCCACTATCAATAATCACATCACACAGCTTTCCTTGTACATTACACCTAGTTGCAAAAATATTGTCCCTCTGGTTTTCTTCAACTGGTGTTGGTTTAATCTAAAGAACCTTCCTGAGGACTAATGCCTGACCCTGTGTTTCCGCCTCTACTTCCTCCATATCATTACTACTTTTTTCTTCCTGTGACTCAGATTTTTCGTCCTCCCCTTCTTCAAGAAGAACATCTAGGTAAGCATCCTCAATCTCTTGGGCTTCCATGACAATGATCACCCTAGAGCTAGGGCAATTGCGTTGTAGGTGTCCATATCTTTGACACTTAAAACACTTCCTCTTATCATCAGGGATTGCAGGTGCTTTCACTAGAGTGGCTGTCCTTTTAACATTGTCGAAATTAGGTTTAGCACTAGGTGTTTGAGAATACACCACTTCCTTCTTAGATTCATAGGACTTAAAGAATGCTTTTGGCTTCTTTGAATTCCCATGTTTTTCAACTCTGAGTGCCACTTTACATATTTCATTATAAGTCCAATAGGGCTACAATTCCACTTTCTCCCTGATGGAATCATCCAGTCCTACAACAAATCGAGCAACCTTGTGATCTTCCTTCTCTTCCAGATCACACAATATCAACACCTTTTTAAAGGCATTGATATATTCTTCCACACTCTTTTGCCCTTGTTTCATGGTATGCATCTTCAGGAAACTATTCTGCTCATATTCATGTGGCACAAATTTCTTCCTCAATTCCCTTTTCAGTTTGCGCCAAGACCTTATTCTCGATTTTCCTTCCTTTTTTTCGTTTTCTTTGTAGTCCTCCATACCACAGGCTAGCATAGGAAGTCAGATTTAGTTCCACCACTCTGAAAGCTTTATGATCATCATATTCTTTGTAATTGAAGACTCTTTCGGTTCTCCTTAGCCAATCAAGGAAAACTTCAGGATCTAGACTGCCATTAAACTCAGGAACATCCAATTTTAGGCTACAATCATCATCTTTCTGTTTGTCACGCTTTTTGTATCTTTTACGAACATCTTCATCACTAGAGCTGGTGTCATATTCACGCCTAGTTTTGCGTGCACTTCTACCTGAGTTTTCATCACTAGAGCTTGAATCAAACTCCTCAATTTCATGGCCCTTTTTACTATTTTTCGATCTCTCTGATACAAAATTCATCACTTCTAGTATAGTTCGTAACTCCTTAATTTCACTGTCCCTTCTGATTTCCTTAGTTTGTTCTAAGGACAATCCCCTTTGAAAGTTTGCAGGAACTTCTTCACCTCCGCTTTCCATGGCAATGATGGTTAAAGTGATTGATAGATTTATGAGCACTTGAGATTAAACGATCTCTCAACGAAAGCACCAAATTTGATGTGAATTTTCTTATGATTTGGAAAACTCACAAGGGATGGACTAAATTTTCGAATTTCTAAAGGCCAAGCCACCAAAATTCATAAATTTAGATTGATCAATTAGTCTTTGATTAAAGCCTAAGCACCCTCAAAGCCACTAATTAATCTTCACAACAGTATAAATTCTGAAAATTTATTAAGGGTTGGTGGATTTTCCTTTATACTCTTGTTAAGATTAATTTCTGGCTTTGAGGGTGCTTAGGCTTTAATCAAAGACTAATTGATTAACCTAAAATTAAGAATTTTGGTGGCTTCGCCTTTAGAAGTTCGAAATTTTAGTCTATCCCTAGTGAGTTTTCAAATTCATAAGAAAATTCACATCACTAAAACTGATTTTTACAAGCTAATGTTGAGACTATTTATAGGAATAATCATCAACAAAATCCTACCTAAAAGCATAAAAATACATGCACAAATACACTAAAAAAACGCCCCCCCCCCACCCCCCTTAAAGACTCCAACTTGACTCAGAAGATAAGATTGCCACATCATTACTGCATCTTGATCTTATCTTGCTAACAAACTTATCTAAACAAGAAAATATCCTAACAAACTTCTTAACAACCTAATAAACAAGATAATCAACAAATTACAACCACAAATACATAAAAAAATCAAAGAAGCCAAAACCAAATAAAATCGCCAAAAACTTCCACCCAAGAATGTGCTTCCATTTTTGCACATTTTCAAGATTTTGATTCAAATCTTCAAGAAACCTTTCAAGATCCAATCTTTTAATCAAGAAACCTTCAAGAAATCATTTCCCATGTCTTTAAGGCTGTAAATGATGATCAAGACTCACCAAGAATTAAAAGACTCAATGTCTAAAATGAGAAAAACCCTAGCAAATGCAGTGGGAATAAACCCATAGGCAAAAACCATCTTGTTCCCCAAAATCCACCATTCTTTCCTTGATTTGCGTGCCACCCTAGATGTGTGTGATCATACACACGCAAATCCCAACCCTTGATGCACCCATATGGCTTGTATCCCCATATGCAATTATTTAACCTATGGTTGCATCCTTGCTATTGACATCCAAACCTTCGAAGTTGATTGCATTCTCGTTAATCTTGTCATTGTTGTTCAAATTGATTACATTGTCAATCTTGTCATTGATGATCAGGTCACCACCCAAATTAAATCACCACCACAAAACCATCAAATTAAACCAACGAAAACTTTGATTCAACCATAGATACACTTTGATTCAAATTCAATCATAGCTAAACTTGCATCAAATAATCAAAAGCTTCGATTATATTCAACACTTCGATTCAAATTAAAGCATAGCTACACTTTGGTTCAACCACCATTCGAATTTGGATAATAAATTTGGGTGGTGTTCGAATTTGAATGAACTTATTGGGTGGTAAATGGAGGTTGTGAATTTGGGTGATTGAGGGTTTGTGTGGGTGTCGATCGATTGAGTTGGAGAACGTTGCCAATGCGGTGGTGGTGCTTTGCCTTGTGGTGGTATGGATGTTTGACATATTTGGGTGGGATTGAATTTCAGGAGGTTTGAGATGTTTGTGGTGACTAATGAGGCAGGGTGGTGGTGGTGGTGGAAGAGATTGGTGAGGAAAGAGAAAGATATGGTGGTGATTGTGTGGTGACGAAGGAGTGGTGGTTGTGGGTGAAATTTTAATTTATATAATTTAATAAAATAATGTTAATTAATATAATTAACAGTTTATTTGATTTAATTTTTTTTGATTAGTGGGTAATTAAAATAGATCTAACAAAATAAGGGTATCATGTGAATTTAGTAAAATGTTTAAGGGCATATGGTGCATTTTGGAAACAACGGGGGTATTTCATGCATTTTGCAATATTTCAGGGGTATATGATGAAATAGCCGTTAATGTAATGGAAAATCACTGTAGAGAGCAAGTCCAAACTACATTCAGAATAAAAAAAAATTAAAAAGAAAAAAACTTTAAAAAAAAAAAACAACCAAAAAACAAATTAGATGCCAAAATAATTGCTACAATGCGATGGTACCATTTGGAATCATATGACAAAAAATTACACAAGATTTAAATAGTAAAGAGCAAAGTAATCATATGACAAAAAATTACAAAATTAATTAAAACATACATAAGCAATGTTGATGAATTTAAAAATAGAAAGGCCTTTTTATTAAAGTAGGGAAAAAAAATTGAAGATAATATTTTAGAATATTTTTTAGAATTAGAATGGCTAGTGCACTTTGATGCCAAACTTTCTAAGACTTGAGATCTAATACAAAGACTACAAAAAAAGTACTTTTGCAAACCTTGTTTTTACTAAGATCTAAATCACAAATTTACACACTACAAATAACAAAATGCATAAAGGGACCAAAAGTGCCTTCACTGACTTCATAAATCATAGCCTAACTAATGTAACTAATAAATAAACAAATAAAAATCAAAGGAAAATGAAAGGTTGCCCTTAAAAATAATAGGAACTTTGGGCGGCCATGCAATAAAAGACCCAACTTTTGTTTATTCCTTTTTAGGGCAAGTTTGAGCCTCATTTTCCAATTTTGGACTCATTAATATTTTAACCTGTAAAATTAGGTTAATAATAATAATTATGAACCGGTGAAAACAATAACTAAGCAATTTGGGAAACTTTGACTGATGTTGAAATTACTTCTCATTTCCACTCCCTTTTCCTCTTACGCATCATCTCCTTCCTCTTCTTTTTTATCAATGAGCTAGTACAATAAGACTTTCCACTTTCACTATCACTACCTTCATCTTCACTTTCACATTCTTCCTCAATCATGAAAACAATCAGTGTTTTTAATTTTTTGGTTTTTAAATTGCAATCTTGATGAAGGTGTTGGGAGAGGGCGGAGTTGAAGCCATGGGATTATAACTTATAACGTGTTTGGATTGTGTCCCTTTGAGATAATAATTACATCCTTCACAAGGGATTATATCCCGTTGAAGGAATACAGCACACTATAATTATATCTTCATAACTACTAATTACTAATCCTGTGCATGCCAAAGTTCAACTAAGGCGGAAAGGACATTAATTCCTTTGAATCAATTATTGTCACATTTTCCTTTGCAATCAGATCATAGTCTGAAATGCCTCTAAAAAAAAAAAAATAGTGCCGAAGTGAATCGGGTTTTGAGAAGGCGGATCGGTCGATTAGTTCGGACCATGGACGACGGTGAAGGAGTCCGTCTTTGATTTGGTTGTGGATGCGGGGGCAAAGGCGAGAGTCGTGATTGGGGGCTAGGAGATGGTTGTGGTTGTCGTGGTGATGGGAATGGTGGCAGGGGGAGATTATGGGGTGGTTAGTGGAAGGAGAGGTGGTGCTGACGTGGCCATTGGAATTAGTATTTAGTATTAGAGTGAAGATGGTGAAATTGAAGAAGGGGAGAAGTTTGGAGTTTGAGCAGAGTAAACAACTGACATATATTTTGGGACAAGGAGTTACGTGTTTGCTTATTATTTTGTGACGGGTGGTGAGGTGGTGGCGGTGTCGTGGTGGTCGTTTTGGCTTCATGTATGTTGAATGTTGATGTATGTTGGTGGGTTATTGGGTTTAAAAAAAATTGAATGAAGAAGAAGAAAGGTACATAAGGTGGATTAGGAAGAAAGGGAAAGAAGAGATTCGAAGGAGGAAGATGATATAGATGAAGTCAACTATAATGAAAACAAAATTCAATAACTAAAATTAAATTAAAAAAAGGAAATATTTTTTTTAAAAAAGGTAACTAATTCATCAGGTCACCGGTAACATAGTCCCAAATTAGAAAATGAGGCTCAAATTTGGGTCTAAAAATGAATAAATAAAAATTGGGTCTTTTATTACATGACCGCCTAAATTTCGGATTATTTTATCAAATTTTCCAAAATAACATATGCCTCCTTCGTCACAACAAATAAACAATGGCCAAACTGAATTAATTATTGGATTTTTTGATAAAAAGTACCTAAAATTCAATAAATACCTACTGAGATTTTTATATTAATTTAAGTACCTAATACTTACATTTTTTATATATTTAGGTATAAGTTATTGTTGGGTTTGAAATTCTATTAAATAATTGTTTGTAAGGCTCACACCTAACTTTTTTTTATTTCGCTTTTTTCCCCTTTCTTCTTCATTAAACCTCTTTTTCTCTTTTTCTTTGTTCACACCTAACATCAAATTGACCATTAAAATTTAAAACTCCATCTTTGTAACAATCTTGAGAGATCCAACATTGACTATTGTATGTTGGCATTCCACCCAATATTGTTACCTTCACTAATCTCATCAATGGTCTCATTTATACTCATCAAATTGACCATGCTATAAAAATGTTATATCAAATCGTTAAGCTTGGGTTTCAACCCATGTTAGTCACCTATGGTACCGTGTTTAAAGGTTGTGGTAAAGGCAACAATGTCGGAGCTCTAAAGCTCCTTAGAAATATGGAGGTTAAATGGTGGAAGAAAGAGAAAGAGAGGGGAAAAAAAGAGATTCAATGGAGAAAGAAAGGAAAGAATAACATGTTTAATGTAGATTTAATAATCGAGGAAGAAAGAGAAAGAACGGAAAAAAAAAGTTTAATGGAGGAAGAAAGAGAAAAGAAGAAAAAAAAGGTTTAATGGAGGAAAAACGAGAAATAAAGGGGGAAAAAAGAGGTCTAATGGGGGTTAGTGTAGGAAGAAAGAGAAAGGGAAAGGAAAAAAAAAAACAAAAAAAAAGAGGTTTAATGAAGGAAAATAGAAGAAGACAGAAAAAGAAAGGAAAAAAGGGGAGGTTTAATGGAGAGAGAAAGAGAAAGAAAGGAGGAAAACGGGAAATAAAAAAAAAGTTACATGTAAAACCCACAAACGATTCTTTAAAAAAAATTTCAAACTTGTCGTTAGGTGGTACCTATATTTAAGAAAAATGTAAGCATTAGGTACTTGAATAAATATAATATTCATTAGGTACTTATTTCGGGAAAAGAAAATAGAAAGATAAAGATGGGGTTACAGCCAAATTAGAGCAATTGAGGCAAAGGTTGGAGTCTAGAGGGTTTAAGCTAAGTCGGAGTATATGGGATGCCGCTTTGGGACTCAAAGGGGGGTAAGTCATGTAGAGGAGGGAAAGTCATGCAGTGGTGTAGTTGGACGGAAAAGCTCTACGGATATGAGGGAATTTTTAAATTTCTAGGGTCTTTATCCAAAAGAATGGTGATATAGACTAGTGTTGCTCTACGGTGCAGAATGTTGGGCTTATAAGAAAGAACACATCCAAACGCTACGAGTTACGGAGATGCAGATGTTGAGATGGATGTCCGCAAACACTCTAAGGGATAAAATCATAAAAAAGTCATACGCCGGAAAGTTGGTGTCGAAGACATTGCAAGAAAATTAAGGAAAAAATCGCTTGCGTTGGCTCCAACATATGGGACGAAGATCTCAGGGAGCACCAGTGTAACGAATGGAAGGGTGGGATCATGGAGATCTCAAACAAGGTAGGGGGAGACCAGAAATGATTTGGTGGGAAGGGGGCAGGAAGGATATGAAGCTTTTAGATTTACAAGAGTATGAGGTTCTTGGTCACAGGAGATGGAGGAGGAAAATTTATATGGATAAACACATGAAATGATTACTTTTGGTTCCTGTAGCCAAAACCCCAAATCCCCAATCTTGGGATTACGACTGTGATTGATTCATTAGGTACTTTTTGTAAAACAAAACAAAACAAAACAAAACAAAAAAGATAATTTAATACAAAACATGGACTAGCAAAAAAGTTGTCATACAACTGATTGGGTTATCAATAATTAACTTGCAAGCACTTAACAGCAGTGCTTCTACTAACCTCTCATGACACAAAAACTCCTATCATTCAAGTAAACGAATGCAGCGCCTCTGCCAGATAATATTCCTCCAAGTCCAACAGAGCTTTGTATATAAGAAACAGGATCTTCATATAGCTACACAAAGGTGAAGTTTTAATGAATAAAAGGTTAGAAATGATAAGAACAATCATTTAAAGACTACAGAGGATACAGAGCTATTTAAAAGCTGTTTTAGTTTTTCAAAGCAAAAAACCAAGACAAATGGATTTAATGCAGGTGCATGTCAGTTGAAATTCACAGCAACCATGTCATGATATTTACATCATCAACCAAGTGGATTGAAAGTAATGTATGAAAATTGTTCATACTTCAAAGAATTTCCGAGAAGCAAACAGAAAATTAGTGGAGCCAATAAACCCTGATAAAGACAGTAGAATAATATAATTTCAGGGACACCAAGTCCAAAAGAAGCATTTGCTAATCCCCAACAACAATGATCTGTCACCTTGTTTCAGGTCCCTGAATTTAATCCATAACAGATACAGATCAGATTAATTTCCAAAACAACAAGATCTACCTCGGTTTATTTAGATGTGACACTTAAATGAAGGAATCATTCATTCATCACACTTGACTCCATTGAGCAACGCATAAGAATAAATATAGGCCTATACGAACTTGTTTAATTTGTCTTATGTGTAATTTATTAAATGTAGTTTTTGTAAACAAAAAGGCATAGATACATATTTAATGGGGAAAAGAATGTCGCTCACCAAGTGTGCAAAGTGCAAAACTGAATCTAAAAGGTACTTACTAGTTGGTCCCAAAACATAACCCTTATGTGAAAATCATCAGATAAACCCTTACATTCAATATTCTATTCTAGAATAATTGATAGAATACCTTAACTTTGGGCATTCAGCTCAAAATAATTTCATCTTGAATTTATATAGGTATATCCCATCTTTGACAAAATCTGCTTGCTTTGGTCCAAGTGATTTAGATAATTATTATACGACTTGTAAACTTGCAAATTAATTTATTTTTCCCTTTCAGTCTTTTAGTTATTTTCTAACTTTCTCTAACAACATCAATTTAACTATTTAAGAAGCAATTTCTGCCACCATGCTTTGGCGGCGGAAAAACCGACAAAAACCTGATTATCACACATTCTAATGAGGTATGAATGACGACAATAACAGCAACCTTTCCCTGAAGATCTCAAATTTTGCCACAACCCCACTTCTCACCAAAAGTACATCTTCATCACCCCTTTCCACATTTCCATTCTCTCAGGTGTAACATTGAACTCCTGTCATGAAATACCATTGCCACAATATTTGACAACGAAGACTCCTTTGGGCAATGATTATATACGCAAGAACCTCGGAAGTCTCCCAGCGGTTGTGGTTGTTGAATGGGTTGTCATTGAGGAAGTGAATGTAGTTGTTGGGTGATTTTGGAGGTTGTGGTGGGGGTTAAATGGTTAATTTGACCATAAAGTGGTAATTGGCAGGGTTCAATGGGATTGTGGGTGGTTTTTTGCTATTCATTTTGAGTTGTGGGTGATTTTTTATGGGGTAGAGTGATGGGATGGGGAGGTGAGGAAGTTGTACCAGTGGTTACAATGGAGTTTGCAGTAGTGATTACAATGTTATTTACAATTATACAGACCAAGGGAGGTGGAGCTGTGTCCAAGATGTTTTGGTGTTGATGAAGGTGGTTGTGTGGAGTGGGTGGGTCGTGTGGTGATTCCAAACTGTTTTTTTAAATAATTAAGTAGCAACCAATCAAAATGTAACAGTTATCTAGTTAGCCAATCAAGCCACTCATCTATGGTAACAAACCAAAATAAGCAGATCTTGCCAAAGTTGGGACTTGGTGTTATACTTAGATAAATTAAAGTAAATTAAAGTAGGGATTATTTTGGGAACACCCAAAGTTTGGATTATTACCATCATTTTTCCTCTCTTTTTTGTTTACTTCTAAATGTAGTACAGATATTTTAAGTCCATTTTGGTGACTCAAATAATTTCTTTCAATTGTTTAAAGATACTGTGTGGAATTGACCAACAGGTAACAACCATGCTCACTTGCTTATTTGCCACGCATAGTTAAGAATTCAATTTATTATTTAGTTAGGATATTTAGATTTATTTTTATTAATCTTATCTTTTAGATCCTAACAGGCAACAGCCTTTAAATAGCTTCAATTGTCAATTGATAAGATCAGTTGTTGAATTTGAGTGATCAAATAGCTTTGCTATTGTTGTGCGTCCACTTATCATAAGGTTGAGGCCGAGTAAGATCCCTCATAGTCGAGGCTATTAAGGTTTTATTATCGAATTAATACAATTTCGTTGCCATAAAAAAAATACCACAATAATAATCAAACCGTGTTAGTAAATATCAATCGACAATTCAAGTAGTCCCTTTAATTTCACATCAATTGGTGCTAGAAGAAGTTCGTAGTCCATTGATCGTTCGTCTCCAAAAACATAAATCATTGTGCTCTGTTTTTGTTCGTTCATACTGATTTTCGGAGTAGATTCAAATGACGATATCTCCTTCGTCCCTAGGTCTTTTTGGACTATTCTTTTTTCGGCTTTTTCACGGGGGGTTACCATGTTGCATGAGGTACCCTTATAGCTTAAAAAATGCATCGAGTACCATTATTAAGTTTTGATTATGCACCAAATACCCTTCATTTAGATTTCCGTCAATTAAATCTTATATTTCTATGAGATTTCATGGTAGCTAATCTCTTCATGGTAGATTTCATGGTAGCTAGGTGGTTGTTGTGGCAGGGTAGTGATGAAGTGTAGTGTTGGTGGTGGTAATAGCTAATCTCTTCAATTAAATCTTGATAAAAAATTTACAATAATTTTTGAGGAAGTATTAAATGATTAGTTTAATAAATTTTACAATTTTGGGCATATATTAATTTCACAATAATTATTCAAGAAATGATGAAAGTTAATAGTCTAATTTAATTAAGGGGTAAATTTGGAAATTCATACTAACGCTTTCCTAACGAACATCTAATAGAAGAGCATTTGGTGCATACTAAAAGGGTACATCGTGCGTTTTTTAAACTATAGGGGTACCCCGTGCAACCTGGTAAATCTCAGCCTAGTTAAAAAGTCGTTCTGTTTTTCAATTTGGGTAATTTTCGGTGTTCTTTTCTCTTATGAAATATCACATCCATTGCAGATCGTTCTCCCCAAAAAGCTGGGGCTGCTTTTCACTGGCACCGTAATTTCATGTGATTTTGGAGCGACTAGAAGTATTAAGCCATTGTGAGCAAACTGCTTGGAATTTTACTACGATTCTTTTTGCATTGGATTTTTACGTTTTTGAAGTTCAATTATGGAAAATATTGGCCTCCAATCCAAAGGGACGTGCAAGCAGTAACGACATTAATTTTGGTACCGTTGTGGTTGCTTCACAATTATGTCTAACGATGGCGATAAACCATTGTATGTGGAATTTGTTGCATGCCTACAGAGGTCCGAAGAAAGGGGAAAAGATTTTACGAAGATTCTCCTTCAACTCACAAGAGATGTAGACAAGTTCACGCTCAATCCAAAGCACAAGGAACGCGACTTGAAGTTTGAGCGAACTACCATAATTCGAAGGTACCAAGAATTCAAAGGCATACACCTTGACTGGAGGCAACATAAGGATCGTATTTTTTATCACAAAAACATGACAATACCCAGTGATTCCAACTCACTATCTTGAAGTTGTCCGCCTATGCTTTGACTTGGTACGAGCACTTACAATCTCAGCGTATGAAAGATGAAAAGGAGAAAGTTTCTCAACATGAACTATGTGAACATCAAAGATGCATAAGCAATTTGTGTCGAAGTCGTATAATCAAAGGTCATTTGTCACGCTTAATTCCCTGAAGCACAGTATGCTAAATGTCGAACAGTACGTAACGGCGTTCGAGAAATTATACTTTGCATGTGGGTTTCGCGAGGAGAAGTGCACTAAATTCTTACTCGAACTCTCACAACTCATCTGATTTCGGTGTGAACTGCACTTATATGATAGGTTCGATGATTTGTGTTTGCTCGCTTCCACGGTTGAAAAACAATTAGCGCAGTCCTTGTACTCTGCACTAGCGGCCCGTACACCACCAACGTTGGGAGTTGGGTCTTCTACAGCTAACACAACCACGTAGAAAAAAGGCTCTATTTCGGCATGTAGCCCGATTAAAATGCAAAATCGCATTTGTTTTCATTGCAAGGGGCTTGGACATGTGCAGCGATTCACAGGGGAAGGGGAGTGGTCTCTACGGCTCGTTGGCGGCTATCCAACCATTCACCATATTCCACGTGAGTCGGGTGAGGAAGATGTTTTCGTACTTTGGTCCTTATTACACGTAGCCCCATGTTTTGATAAGGATAAAGAATAGAAAACTAACTTATTTCTGTATCAATGGGAAAACTTGCTCGCTGATCATTGATAGTGCTTCGAAGAGGATGGTGGATGCTCTTAAGTTGCATCAACGAGCCCACTCACACCCTTGCTTCGTCTAGTCGATAGAGAAGGCGCAATACTTGTTACTAAACAAGCATTGGTCCACTTTGAGATCGGCACATTCAAGGATGAAGTTTCGTACGATGTAATACCTCGGGATGCATGCTCTCTACCATGGAATTAAATTGCGACCGTTACATAACGAAACGGGTGTTATGTAACAGGTTTCGGCTTTTCTATTCCGAGAAATGCCATTATACCTGGTAGAACTTAAATTCACATAAAAATTGCCACGACAGTCGTTCGGTAATGGCACAAAGTCTTTCTATAATGGATTTTGTGATGGTGATGTGAATATAAGGCTGCCATTCACATCAGGGTTCTTGGTGGTTTTGCCTATGGGTTTTCCCACTGCACTTCCAAGTGTTTTTCTCATTTCATGCGTTATTGTATTCATTTCTTGTTGAGTCTTGATCATGATTTTCATCCAAAAATATATGGAGGTTGTTTTCTTGAAGGTTTCTTGATTTAAAGATTGGATCTTGAAAAGTTTCTTGAAGATTGAAGACGTTTCTTGAAAGTTGCGCAAAAACGAAGCATTGTGAGAGGCAAGTTTTTGACGATTTTTGGAGATTGTTGGGTATCTTGGAATTTCCGTGTTTTTAGGGTATTTCTTGATAATTATTTTGTTGTTTAGATTGTTAGTTAGTTTATTAGAATAAAATCTAAATTACTTAAGATTTAGGCAAGTTGTTAGGATAATAAGATCAAGTTGTGCAAGTGGATTGTGTGTGTGTTGTGGCCGGTTTTAGGAAGAGCACATATGGGAAGGTTGGGACGTGCAACTTGTGGATTTAAGATTTTATTTGACTATGAATTGGAGGATTGTTCCAATCTTAGTCCTATAAATACCCTTTTGTTTGTCAATAAAAATCATAGTTGAGTTTTGAGTTAAAAATTGGCGTTGCCTTTTGGGTGTTTCCCTCGAATTTCACTTTTGCGATTGTGAGTTCAACCACATTTGGTTGCGATCAAGTGTGTTCAATCTATCCTAGTTACTTCCTTATAGTTCATAAACAAATACATCTATCTAAAAAAAAGAGAGAATTGTGTGAGTTTTGAGCGTAAAACCTCAAACTTTTGAACCTAAATTCCTTGCCCAACGGACGAATCTTACTTTGTGAATTCTAAACCCTCTTAAGGGCTTAAAATTCACATCATTTGGAACAGTTGTTATTTGCCCAAATAAAAAATAAAAAATAAATCGTGAAAGAAGAAGCCTAGAGAAACAGTTCAAGATCCATTATTTCCCTGAATCAAAACACGAATCAAATGTTACCTAAGCTTTATCAGGTGTATGCGACCAAAACCCCTCAATTAATTTGAAGGAAAAAACTTAACTTAAACTCCTAATTTAAAAAATAAATAGTAAGAAATAAAAGAAAAAAAAACCCTAAATTGCGAGTGAGAAAGCTGAAATTGGTGCCTCGAACTTCTGGAAAAGTAACGGCAGAGATACTAAACGAAAACATCTAGCTGTTAGTGATGACAGTAGTAGTGATGGTGGTATTTGGTATTTTGGTGGCGGCAGTAGTTATGGTGGTTATGTTCTTAGCTTTCTCAATCTTATTTTCTCTCTCCATGTTCTTTTCTTTTGTTTATCTCTCCTAATAAGGTTTACATGATGTTACTTAGCCTCATTTCATCATGTTAGTGATGACAGTAGTAGTGATGGTGGTATTTGGTATTTTGGTGATGACAGTAGTAGCCTAATAAGGTTTACATCATGTTAGTGATGACAGTAGTAGTGATGGTGGTATTTGGTATTTTCAATTTTAATTTTTTTTAATTTTTTTCTTTTTAAGGATGTACATAGTGGACAGTGTTTGTATAATGGTTATTACTCAATTTATTACCAATGTCTTAGGCATAATAACAATGATAAAAATATAATAAAACAAATATAATATCTTGGGCATAATATGATATAAAAACTTATAAAAAGAGTACACAAGCTTAAAATGAAGGAAGTGTGTAATATTTATGAAATATACTGAAACGAGATTTGGCGGTACAATGCGGTGTAACAAAATACAACGCATTTCGAGATCGTCCCAGCCGATTCAACCGAATTCCCAATTAAACGCCTGAAATAGTCACCAAATAAGAAAGGAAAAGAATGAAGAGGAAGCGCCAAATTTGGGGGAAAAACTAATGATTCGAGAATTCGAGAGAAAATAATAAACTTGGGAATAGAAACATGCACCTTCTCTCTCACAGTATAAATTCTCCTTTTTTCTCCATCTTCGATCTTCTCTTTCTTTTTCTCTTTTTTAAACTGAATGTCTCTTGTGTTGTCTTTTCTTTTCTATATAGTACTCCGTATTAAGTGCCCCCTTTTCACTTCCCTTTTCTTTTCCTTTTTAACTTTTCAATTTTTACTAATACACGGGTTACTATAGTAGTATTGCATGAAAAAAAAAAAGTTGTTGTCAAATTAATTTGAAACATAAAAACAATTAAATAATAAAACTTAACAGCGACGGCTACGTTAAGATCTACGATTAATGCATCAATTCCGTTATTGAGGCACTGCAATCATTTTTGCGATCGCGACTGAAACCGTATTTTCAAACCATGGTTCCCACGACAACGCAACCATTACAGCGACCGCAATTTTTTTCTACGCTCTCTACTATTAGGAAGGTCGTGGCAACGGAATCATGATGCCATACACTTTGGAAAGACTAATGTTTAACTATTGCTTGTAGGGATCGTTGAATCGGGTTCTAACCGTTACCACCTCAGCCCATGGCTTCAAAGAATTCTGATGTGAATTTTCAGGATTACAGAAACTCAAAAGGGGATAGTGATCTATATTAGGTGATTAGAATAGCTCCTTGCCTAAAAATAGATGCTAATGAAAACACTCTTTTGATTTGCTCAAGCAAGTATTTTCGGTTTTTGTTAGTGAATTTAGAAGAAATTAACTCTCAACTTCACTCAATTAATGGTGTTTAATTAAGAAAAGATTAGCTCTTGAATTGATGAAACAAAATGCTTGTGAAAACCCACAAAGTCCCTCACTAAAACCCACGTTTTTTGTGAAGAAAGAACAATAACTTTTAACACTCAAAACTCAATTGAAAATATTACTCAAAACTCAATTGAAAATATTACTCAAATGTTACAATGTAATTGAAGCTATTTATAGTCATTACCATCAACTAAATCCTAACAAAATTTTAACAACCTCTAACAAACTCTAAACAAACTCAAAAATCCCCTAACAAACCAAAACACACGGCCCTCCCTTGTTCTTATCCAAATCCGGATAAGCTCAAAATAACCTTTTTCCATGTGATTTTCTTAATGTTTATCCTAACAAAATAACAAACAAAACTAACCAACTAGATGAGCATCAAAATTTCTTCAAGAAACACAGACGAAAATAAAAGCCCAAGATGCTTGAAAAACGCGCCAACAACTCGCCACAATTCCTCGCCATTTTTTTGAATTTTCTTTCATTCTTCAAGAAACCTTTCAAGATTCAATCTTTTAACCAAGAAACCTTCATGAAAGCATTTCTCATGTCTTGTAAAGGGTTATGATGTAGAACACACTAACAAGACTTAAAACAAAAATGTCTAAAATGAGAAAAACCCCAGCAAATGCAGTAGGCAAAAACCCATAGGCAAAACCAATTTATTCCTCAAAACCTCCATCTTTCCGAGACATGTATGTCTTTAACCTTGGACCCAAGACATGCAACCATGGCCTTGTTGATGAGTAAGACCATGCCATTCCAAAGATCTCAAACCTTGATGACAGCAAAAGTTCCTTTCCTGAGATTCATCCTCAATAGATCTTGAACTTGTTTCTAGATCAGATAGATCTAAATACGTGAATTCCTAAAGGCCTAGCAACCAAAATTCTTGAATTTAGTCTGCTAAATTAGTCTTTGATTAAAGCCTAAGCACCCTCAAAGCCACTAATCAATCCACACACAAGAGTATAAAGGACACACCACCAACTCTTAAAAGAAAAAATGGAATTTTGTTTTTGTGAGTAACACAAATAAAACTATGATTCAATCAAAACATAATGGTTTGTTACAATAGAATTGAGGCTATTTATAGTCATAACCATCAATTAAATCCTTCAATTAAATCCTAACAACATCTAAACAACCCTAAAAAATCCTAAACAAACTAGAAAAACCCTTGCAAGGCAAGGAAAATTGCACAACAACCTTATCCAACCAAAATCGGATAAGCACAAGTGGAACCTCCCTTGTGTCCGAATTTTTATAACAAATCCTACCTAAATTAGGAAACTAATCTAATCAACTAGCTAACAATCTAACAAACAAAAATATCCTTCATTTTCCCTATAAAAACATGGACATCCATGTTGCCCAAAGACCTTGAAAAACACACCAAAACTCGCCCCTCTATGTTGCTCACTTTTGCTTGTTTTCTTGATTTTATCTTCATCCTTCAAGAAACCTTTCAAAATTCGATATTTTAATCAAGAAACACTTAGTATTAGTGTACATTTAAAATGTGGAGTGAGTGTATGTCTATGTCATAGTCTTGTTAGTTTTCTACACTTAACTGGGAAAGAGACACTCCTAAGAATGAAACAATCTCAATCAATACCAACATTTTACTTAATGTGCTATAAAGCTACCTTTTTTTTTACCTTTCACCAATAACTAAGCAATCTTACTAATTTTAGTCCTTGTGCTCTTAAATAGTTTGCTGGACAACTATAATATTGTAGAAGGAGTGCTAGAGTTGGTATTTTGTAGTATTAAGGAAAACAATTTGCTTTTTAACTTTCTAAATTTGTATAAATTAGAGAACACCTTCAAGAATACATTTTCCATGACTTTTAGAGGACTATGAAGGATGACACACACCTAAGACTCCAAAGCAATAAAGCTTGAAATGGGAAAAATCCTATCAAGTGAAGTGGGAGAAAACCCATACGCAAAACCAACTAATTCCCCTAATTCCACCATTTCTTCCCTTGATTTGCGTGCCACTTAGGTATGTGTGATCATGCACACGCAAATCCCAATCTTGGATGCCCTCATTAGACATGAATTTTCATGCACACTCAATTCTCCATTGCAGCTTCAACCAAACCTTCGAAGTTATGATCATCTATACTTGTATCAGATTCTTCATCTTTGCGAGGTTGTGAGGATGCCAAGGTTGTGGTTCACGTGGATACTTGGGCATTGACTACGGATTATGCACGTCAACACGCTTCCAAGAAGATGAATAAGTAGAAAAGAAGCAAAAGACGGGGACAATCAAATTTCAGCCCTCCATCACAAGACTCTACTTAGTGTTGGTGATTATGTATGGCTCTTTTTGGAAGCACAAAAGTTTTACAATAACTCGAAAGGAAAGCTCGTTAGTATGGAGGGACCATTCAAGATCACTCACCATGAAAATTCTGATACGTATCAAGTTTTATAGGGTAAAGGGATATGTGGTTCTTCTAATGCAAGTGATTTAATTCCGTGTTTCGAGCCAAGTTAAGGACAAGGTTGATTTCAAAAGGGGGAGTTTGATGCGTATTTGGTAGCATCAATTTAATTTTGTTTATTTGAATTTTGTTGAGTTATCTATTGTGAGATTATATTTCGTCAATCTGAAAGACCCGTGTGATTAGTAGGGATTAGTAATTATTTCCAATTTAAGAATTACGCACCAATATTATCATTAATAGTTTGCGTATGAATTAGATTAGAAATGATAATTAGTTAATTAAAGCTTTTCAAATAAAATCTCATGTGTATTTGCATGGAATGTAGTCCATATGCATGGAGAATGTACATTATGTCCATATTAGGCCACGCATAGTTAGGAATTCAATTTATCGTATAGTTAGGATATTTTAGATTTAATTTAAATATTTTATTTAATCTTATCTTTTGAATCCTAACTAGCAACGAATTGTTGCCTTTAAATAGTTTCGGTTTTCAACTTATAAAATTCAATTTTTGAGTATGAGTAATCAAGTAGCATTGCTAATGTGGTGAGTCCACTTATCATAAGATTGAGGCCGAGTGAGATCCCTTATAGTCGAGGCTATTAAGGTTTTATTATCGAATTAATTCAATTTAGTTAACATAAAAAATACCCCAATAATAATAAGACCATGTTAGTAAATATCACTCGAAAATTCGAGTAGCCCCTTTAATTTTCACATCAGAAAACATTCATAAAAGTTATTACAACTTTTAAATGTTGTTAAGTTAATGTTTAAAGTGTACTTTTCACACACCTTTGAAACAAAAGCTAACCCGTATGCATAGAATTGAATAGAGTCAAGCCCATGTAATATTAAAACTAATACTCGAGCAACAACAATCGATTTGAATTTGATCATAGAAATCAATAATCACACATTGAGTCAAAACATTACACCTTACCTTCAACCACATATGTCGGGGCATTGAAACAAACATGGTCATTATAGTACAACCCGGACGTATATACCCTTCCAACTCAACGGGCATGCTGGACAGCCACTGGAATATCTGTAGAGTATTTTATCATGTCAGCTACACCCAATAGCTATCATCACAATCAAACAACAATTCACTACTAAGCTACAATATGATCTGTTAAAAATACTTGATGTCGAAGTCGCCGAGGGAATTCTGCTGGATTCCAATCGTAAAGTTTAAATGAGATACGACCTGTAGGACACTACAACAGAAACTATTAAAGTTATGAAATTCACAATAGGTAAGGGGACTACAATAGGCCATGGAAAAGGCTAGCAGCACCAACCACAGATGAGTAAGCAGTCTTAGTATCAGATGGTGGAGAATGTTCTGGCTCTGAATTATCTTTCACTTTATCCCCTTGGGAAAAAGTCGATATACTATCATTCTCAATGTTCTGAGATTCCAGCGCAGAACAAAGGTTTGACAAAGTTCCATATTTAGAATCTTCCCTCACAGCTATCTGACTACTGGACCAATTATTACCTGTCATAAACACACACAAAAATAATAATAAATAAATAATCATTATGACATCATTTTCAGATAGATATGATCGATGACATATTGCATACACAATCAATAAATGGTACTTTCTCTGCTATTTCATACAAAAAGCACTAAACACAAACAGACCCTATGTCTCCCCCTTTTGTTTCACCACGAAAGTATCTGGGTAGGGTAGTATCTAAACTAAATCGAAGGGGGCTCCAAATTCTACTATAAACATAAATGTTAAATACTACGAATTGCTCATTCAACAATTTCTATCTCCAAATACTTTTTGTTTATAGAATGCAAGGAAAAGTCAACACGAAAAGGCTAGCATTATCAAGTGGAAGTAAGCTTCTTAAGGTAAATCGGAGGTCTATGAAGCACGAGTACTTTACATTGGCAGCTGTCCCGTACTTGATTCGTACCCTACATAGGGCACCATACCAGTACTTCACATTATAATTGGGCATACCAATGCGGTTAATAGATTTGTCGTTTTCAATGCAACGTATTTGGAGGGCATACCAATGCAGTTAATAGATTGGGCATACCCTGCTTGGTGATATTTGTTTTTACCCCGTCCTCAACTCAATGCAACCTATTTGGAGGGTATCTTTCACCATTGAAGTTGCATGCTTCAACAGAATTAGCAAACCGACACAGAAATCAGGCATTAAACTGTAAAAATTTTTAGCATTGCAAGCAGGGTATCGTCAACATTTTGCCATAAATGGTATTGAAGCCTTACATAGGGTTTTCCATGGTGGTGACAACGGATATGTCCAAATCTTATGGGTTTTGTAAGCTTAAAGCTACAAGAGTTTCGGATAATTGCATTTGTTGTGGTGAAATAAAGCTATCAATCAGTCAATCAATCCCAGAAATGGGGTCGGCTACATTATAAATATTTTGCTTGGCCCTTAATTTTAGGGAAAATCGTCAAACACTACCTATTACATGTCAGTTTTTTAAAACAACTACCGAGTAGAAAAATAAGTTACAAATTATCTCTTAAAGTTACTCCGACTTGGTAGTTGGTAGCCCTACTACTATGACAGAACTTTTACTATTGTTCGACTTTTGGGCCCAAAATTACCTAATTTTCTTTTTACTCTTTAACCAAAGTCTCAATTTTACTCTTAGTGATAGGCTAAGGGCTAACCCCTAATGTTTATAATTGACTATGCTCTTTCTCTTACTTTATTTCTTCTCTTTCTTCCAATAAATTCCTTCATCTGATTGAAATTGCTTGAACATGACGATTGGACATTAGAGAAGGATTATGCATAATATTGAGTCACAAAGCTCGATTTAGGAGAAGTCCAAATTTCACACAAAATTGAGTTGGATGGTTTGATTCTTGCTACTAATATTGTTTAAAATCTGGTCTTTGTCATTCCCAATCTAGAACAACCAAAACTTTAAATCTTTATAGCATATATATAATCAAAAGTTTATACAATGGGTTACCCTCCAATGTTAGTTGTTGTTTAAAAACATTTCTTGCTATAAAAGATATATAAGAAATTAGACTTCATGGTGGGTAAAACCGTGGGAATTAAAACAAAATTATCATGAACTTTGGGTAAAATCCATCTATTAAAATAATACACCTCAAGAATCAAAACCTAAAGTTCAAGATGACATATTTTTTACCAGAGAAACCAAGCTTCAAAAATGTCGATAATGAAGGGGATGAACAATACATTTAATAGCAAACGGAGAGAAAAAGGTGGGTGCTCTATTACATGGATAATGAGATTTTACAGTAGAGTGAACTAAAAAAGGCTTTGAAGAAAAATTGCAAGAGAATTAGGTGAAAAACAAAGGGGATTTTTGTTGCTATTGTGAGCCTATAGATTGGAAAATAAGAAAAAATCCTAAGCATGGCTTTACCAGGTCGGAGTAACTTTAGTTCTACCTCCACCACGATTTAGATGTAACATTCCTCAAATGGCAGCTATAAATTAGTTGCAAATTTGTAACAATTGAAAACTTCCCTTATTTGGTACATTTTTTGTCTAAAATGAACATATTTCCCTCACTTTAAACACTTAATGACACCTACCCCCAACCCTTCAATGGTTCATCTCCCTATTAACCACCCCTTTTCCTCTCTACCGCCACCACCACCATCGAAGATCTTTGTCACTAGCACCACCATTGACAATCTTTGTCACCTCCATGATGTGAATATAAGACTGCCATTTAAGGTTCTTGGTGGTTTTGCCTATGGGTTTTTTTCCCACTGCACTTGCTATGGTTTTTCTCATTTTAGGCATTATTGTTTTCATTTCTTGTTGAGTCTTGATCATCATTTTTATCCAAAAATACATGGAGGTTGTTTTCTTGAAGGTTTCTTGATTTAAAGATTGGATCTTGAAAAAGTTTCTTGAAGATTGAAGACATTTCTTGAAAGTTGCGCAAAAACGAAGCATTGTGAGAGGCGAGTTTTTGACGATTTTTGGAGATTGTTGGGTATCTTTGAATTTCCGTATTTTTTAGGATATTTTTGATGATTATCTTGTTTAGATTGTTAGTTAGTTTGTTAGAATAAAATCTAAATTAGTTAAGATTTAGGCAAGTTGTCAGGATTTTATTTTGTTTAAGGTATTATTTGACTATGAATTGGAGGATTGTTCCAATCTTAGTCCTATAGTCCTATAAATACCCTTTTGTTTGTCAATAAGAAAGATAAGTTGAGTTTTTGAGTAAAAATTGGCGTTGCCTTTTTGGGTGTTTCCCTAGAATTTCACTTTTGCGATTGTGAGTTCGACCACATTTGGTTGTGATCAAGTGTGTTTAATCTATCCCGGTTACTTCTTTATTGTTCATAAACAAATACATCTATCTAAAAAGAGAGAAAGTTACGTGAGTTTTGAGTGTAAAACCTCAAATTTTCAAACAGATTTCCTTGCCCAACGAATGAATCTAACATTGTGAGTTCTAATTCCTTTTAAGGGCTTAAAATTCACATCACTCCACCACCAACACTCTTTCTCACCACCATCACAGTCTCTGAGGTTGGTTGTGATTTAGGGTTTCAGGTTGGGTTGCATTGGGGTGATCGTTTTACGATGGGTTGCATTGAGTTTGCGATTTAGGGTGGGTAGCGATTAAAAGTGGTTTGCGATTGAATTAGGGTGGTTTGCGTTGGAGGTGCGATCTATGGTTTTGCTAGGTGGTAATTTGGATGGTGATGTTTGGGGGTGTTGTGTTTTATGTTGCTGGTGGTGCGTGGGAAGGCCGCGAGGCCCAACATAGTGAGGAGGGGGCGGTCAGCTCTTCGGTTGGATGAGGTGATGGGGGTGGACATTTTATAGGTGAGGTGATGGCGATGTGGTGAGGTGGTTGTCGATTCCTGATAGTTGTCAGTTTCTGAGTAAGGTGGTGGTGTGATGGCAAGGTGGAGGTGGAAGTGGTCAGCACATCAGATGGGGGTGAGTGGTAAAAATCGTAGTTTTTGGGTTTAGTGTTGGGAGGAGGACAAGAAGTGTGTAATTGATGGCAAGTTTGTAATTTGGCATATTCGGAAAAATTGCCTAAGTTTTGGAGCCAACAAAATTGTTGCATCTAAGTTGTGGCAAAGGTAACAGACAGTTTTATTGATGAAAAAAATAAACATACTAGACAATTGCTTTGAAAAAGTGACATTTAATAGGCAATTATTGACCTTTGTTCCTTAATTTTATAAGGACAGACTTTTAGGTGCAACGAAACCAAAGGTGTTACTTGTTACATTATTAAACAGAAACAGAAAATTGATGCATCTGTTTCTGCTTTCCTTTAGCTTGTATGTGTACTCTATTTCATCTTGCATGCCATTACGTAGCAGCGCATAATAGACATACGAAGACATTTTAATTCCAGATAATACCTTTCCCTGGTTCACCATCAGAAACATCTTCTGTCAGCAAATTACCCTGACTATCCTTTTCAACAGCTCCTCTAGAATCAGCAGATTTTCTTCGCCGCCTATTGTTGTGGCGCTCTAGTTTACGCCTACAACTACGTTTGCCTTCATCAAAATCTGACAGCACATGGAACCTGACAAAAGGCATCAATGAAAATTTTTGAATAGGAAGCAAATCATTATCAAAATTAACTAACATCTACTATCCATGTTCCCAGAAAACTTGCTTCCTGACACCCCAACCTTCCAATAAGCTCCCACTTTGCCACATCATGCTAAAATAAAAATAAGGGATCACACAACCAAGGGATAATACTTTATTTCATTTATTGCTCAAGAACATCAATATAATGTTCATAAAATCAATCATCCCTTTTTAATGACAGCAACTATAAAAAAAAACTAATGTTGCTGAAAAACACATCAGTTTAACAATGCGGTAAGTCTGTGTTAGTAGCATTAGAAAACTTTAAATACTCCGTTGTCTCAAGATAGGTCTTCAAAGTCTTTTCCTTTTGGCAACCATACTGAAATTGACCATGCAACCAATACAATATGTTCATATCTCTTTGAGATTTTCAGCAACAACCCTTATGGTTCACAAAAACTACGAAGTACCTATACCATTTCCAACTTCAGAGTTTACATAGCACTCTTACATATATATATGTAATACAAGATTTTCCTTTTAATCATGTATTACTGTTTTTTAACATAGATAATTTATAGAAAGGTTAAGATGGACAACAACAAAGTAAAAAGAGGGGCACATTAGAAACATTATGACTTTATTGCTTCAAGATATCCTAGTGAAAAGATTTGATCAACAACAACAAAGCCTTAATCCTAAAATAAATAGGGGTTGACAAACATGAATCAATAAGCCAATAGCAAAACTTATCTCAATAAAATCCTCTGTCGATTCTTCTCTCTCGGCAATAAATTTTTTTCAAGCCCCAACAACCTCATATCTCCACTAAAAACCCTCATCCACGTTTACTTAGCTCTTCCTTTCTCTCCTCCGTCGATCCTGTTGCCACTCTTCTAACATCCTTAACGACGCATCACTCGGTCTTTGTCTTATATGTCCAAAGCATCTTAGACGGTTTTCCCTCACTTTATCCTCAATAAAAGCAACTCAACCTTCTTCCAAATAGTCCACTCCTTATTTTATCGTTTCTTGTATGCCCACTGATGTGAATTTTGATACAAACTAGTTGTCTAGAACAATGCCAATTGTGGATGACCCGGTAAACCTTATAATGAATCCAATTGGCTTGGAGAAGGATAAAACACAACTACGGGTGACAATGGTGAAGAGTGATGATACGATGATAGCGGTAGCTATAATGATGGCTATCACAACTATTATCATTAATCACTCATTGGTGGAGTGAGGTGTTAATTAATTGGAAATGGTGTACCATTGAATTAGCACTTTCCAGGATGGATGGTGGACTCAGGGAATAACTTGGTTTTGTTCATGAGGTTTTTCCCACTTCACTTGATAAGGTTTTTCTCATTTTGGACTTTATTGCTTTTATGTGTGTGTTACAGTGCTAATGTCTTACTTCAAGACTATCTATGAAGCATGGGGAATGGTTTTGTGAAGGTTTCTTGATTAAAAGATTCATTCTTGAAAGGTTTCTTGATTAAGAGATTCATTCTTGAAAGGTTTCTTGATTAAGAGATTCATTCTTGAAAGGTTTCTTGATTAAAAGATTCATTCTTGAAAGGGTTCTTAAAGATTGAAGCAAAATCTTGAAAAATCAAGAAAATGAACATCAATGGTGGCGCGTGTTTATTGACGAACAAGAAGGCTTTTGGGCTCCTTGATTTCCGTGTTTCTTGTGGAAAAACTTGAGGATTTATGACGTATATCTTGTTTTTAGTTAGTTTGTTAGATTTATTTGTTAGGAAATTACCTAAATTAGTTTGGAATTGGCTTGACAAAAAAACCGGTCAAAGATAACTCTTGTGAGGGGCGGATTTTTGTATAAGCTTGAAAGTTTGTTAGTTTGTTGATAAGTTTGAGTTGTTAGGATTTTGTTTAGGTTGTTATAAGGTTGTTAGGATATGTTATGCTATAAATAGCCTAAAAATCAAGGTAACAACATAGATTATTATTGAGTGAAAATACAATTTCGTGTGTTACAATATTGTGCGAAATTCTTGAGTGAGTTTTGTTCGAAATTTATTCCTAAATTCGTGTGATCTGGTATTGATCCAGAGTTTAGAATCCTAATTAGTTGGATTGAACAACTAATTAGCTCATAATTAATTTAGTCTTGGATTGGAGAATTAATAGTAAACCCTATGAGTTTTGAGTGTTATTTGCAAATTTCACTTAAAATCCACATCAATTTGGTGTCAGATTTAAGCACTTTCGATCCTAATGGCGGGTTCAAGCAATAATGATATTTCAGTTAAAGAACTTTTGGATGCAATTAGAGCTATTGATGCACGTCAACAGCAAACTAGTTTGAGGATTGATGTTCTTCATCAAGAACTTCAATTGACTTCACTCTATCAAGGTTTTCTCTATGTGCGTGAATACATAAGTGAATTTGGAGAATTGGCATTATTATGTGATCTTGAGGAGAAAGAACATATGAAGATTACAAGATTCTTGAAAGGATTATGCCTATGGGTTTTTTTCTATTGTTAGTTGAGAGGATTTTTCTCAGTTGAGGCAATTATTGTTTTGAATCAAAGGAGTCTACAATACATGGGGAACAAGCTCTTGAAGCTTTCTAAAAGACCGAATCTTGAAGCGTTGATTGAAGAAACAAAAAAAAAAAAAAAGACGCAAATTTGGAACCACACACAATGGCAAGTTTTTGTCCATATTTTTGTGTTGTTGGGTTGTTAATGTTTTTAGCTTTTAGCTTAGCTACAATTATCATCTTGTTGTTTTAGATATTTCCTAGTTGTTAAAGTTGTTATGATAATTTTCCAAAGTTTGTTAGAGATTAGAAGCAATCCCCAAGGGATCAGATTTAAAGTTTAAAATCTTTGAAAAGTTAATAACTTATTTACATAAAAATATGACATTTCAAGCTTTCCGACAATTAAGCCACTAAACACTCCGGAGAAGTAAGAGTGCTAAAGATGGTGAGATAAAGTACTAAGGGGTCGTTTGGTTGGAGAAGGAGAAAGGGAATGACTTTAGGAATGGCAATGAGGGAGAATGGAATAATAATACATCAAATGCACTTAGTTGTTTGTTTTCAAAAAGATAAGAAATGCCCCCTTTACACAACCACCATTCCACCCACACAACCACCTTCTCAAGCCAATAGGAAGACCCATAAATCATCCACCCACTACTGGCCTCCCCAACCCCCTTTTGGCCCCTTTGTCGCTTGTCAAGTTTTCCAAATTATGTGGATATTTTAGGAATAAAAAATTGTGCGCTTGTGCCTACGAGAGGTCAATGACGCACACCAAGACGCATACTCATCTTAAGCCTCCCGCCTTCTAAAACTAAGAGTCCACATGTTTTAGATCACAAAAATGCAGAAGTAGATGTTACGAGTTTGTTTGATTTTAAAAACATTTCTAAATTCTGAAATTTTGAACCAACCATCCTCAAGCAAAGAAGCACAATGATTTGTATTGGTGCCTCCATAAACACAAAATAAATTGTAAGTGTTACAAAGAATATAGTTTTTGCCCATTGGCGTAGACGTTAGGTTATCGATTTACACATATATGTGAATTTAAAGGTTGACCACATTGATTTAGGCAACACAGATGACAAACCAAGGATGGAATTAGAAAATTTAGGGATTTAGACGGCCATATGACGAAATCTATACTATAAAACATCTTCAATAAAAAAAAACAATTTCAATAAGTTTTACACATGGTGTCACAATTTTAGGATCACAAGAATTTGTGGAAAGAATAGTTTCAATTCAAGTATTTAACCATTTAGCTTATACTAAAAGCGACCAAGGTCATTCAAATTTAGCAAAACACTAAAGATGCAACTAAATTTACACCCAACTACAACTATTGACACCAATTTGTCACTCTATAAACTATTTATCAAAACTTGACAACAACAAACACTCTAGTAAAACACAAGCAAACACGTAGGAATAATACCCGCCAAGGTTGCGGCAATTTTCAAATAACAAATTTGACTAAGGTGGAAAAACTAATTGTAAGCGTCCAACTCATCAACGAGATGTTTAAAATTGTTTATCTAAATCCCTTATGAACGGTCTAAAATAATAATTCAAGCTAACTCACCATCCCTTTCATAAATTATCCAATTAATTAGCAGCAACACATCAAATATTCTCATTTTTAAGGAAAGTCTATCAAATGTTAAAAGAACCCTTAAAAGAAACTATGAAAAAATCAATTCCAAACATAGATGTCATTTAATCCTCAACAAGAAGTTTGGAAATTTTAAAACTGTTAAACAAATCAACTAATGTGGAACAAATAACATGTCTAGAAAAAATGGAACATTTTATGTGACCGGTGCACTAAGGTAGTTATGTAGACCTTAAAAAGGAGATTTTTCAGGAACTCCTTGATGGTAAGCAAGTGCCTCAAACATTCCCAACTCACACTAATTATATCGTGCACAAAAGTTGGAGTCAAGTGACTAATATAAGGCATTGTGAGTACAAAGCATTACTAAGAACTTGGTTATAATGAATTAAGGTTAAAAAAAATTGTAGTATATTTTACCAAAAAAAAAAATAATGATATGAATAAATGAAAATTTTGTTCATTTATTTTTGAAAAGGAAGTTTTAAATTGAAATTAATAGCTTGAGGGTAAAGGTGTCCATCAAACATTTGGCAACCAAAAAAGTTGGCTTTATAGAATAACATAGATATGGTATTGTTACTCAATACTACTATTTCATGATATACATCACAACAAAGCAAATTTTCTCAACCTCTCTTTAGTCTCTACTTTTCATCGTAATGTATCCCTACTTTTTTGGCTATTTGTAAGAAGTGTGCAAGTAGCTATTGCAATTTGAATCACAAGGTGTACAATGTACAAATTCATTATTTCAAAAATAAAATTCACTATCAAATGGAACACCAATATTTAAAATTTAGCTACCTTTCATTGCTCAGATGCAAGATATTTCATCATTCTTATGTTTCATAAATGGCTCAATAATATATATTCCAAATTCTACAAATTGTTCAACCAATCACACATTTAAACTACGTAATAAGCAAATTCTACTGAAATCAAAAGTACAAAACTTACTTGCCACATTGTTGACAATATCTTTTATTATCACCGTCGATCAAAACCGAACTTGCATTGGCACAAATTAAACAAACACGGTGTCTCCGATGATATCCTTTGAGCTCCCGAATATCAGCCTCGCATCTCGGCACCTGACATTTTGCCACACCCAGTGTTCTCCCCAACCTTGGCCGTTTCTTCCCCGGCCCAACCTCTTCTTCTTCTTCCATCATCATTGCATCCATCTCTGGACAAGCACAAGGCACTATTCCTGCCAAAAAATTCTCACAAACCATCCGTGGGTCTCGCTTTCTGACCCGATCAGATGACCCGGATTCATCTCCACGATTCGGTTTCTCTAAATCCTTCACATTCGGAATAGCTTCAATTGGTTGATCTTTTTGCTGATTATTATCAGAAACATCAAGATTTAGAAGCAATTCATCATCGATTGTGAAATTCAAAAGCTCACTCCACTCGAAAGGCGCCCCCAATTCTTCATCTCTTACCGTCAACGGAGGTAATTCCATGGAAAAAGTTGAAATTTCAGAAATCAAAACTGATAATCGAAAACCTTATCAAATAAAATCATTAACCCTAGTTGGCAAAGAGTAGGTTAATTAGGTAAGGGTAGTAGTTGTTGTTGTTGATAATGATGATGATGATGATGAAAGGCGAGAAAGTGGCCGGTAAAGTGTTGAATTTCTAAAGAAACAAGAGACAAAGGTGAACTGATGGTTTGGTGAGAAGTCAGCGATAAACGTTACTTTTGGGTTGACGGTTGATAAACCACTCAACACCCATTAAAGGTTTTAACTAGGTGTGTGCATAATCGGATATCGGAATTTTTTCAATTTGGAATAAAAAAAATTGATTCCGTTCCTGTTTTGGAAAAACTGAAATTTCGGAAATTCGAATATTCAAAAAAAATTGGATCGAAAAACCGGATATCCAGTTCCGAATTATACACTAAAATTTTCTCCAAAACTTACATTTTCCCTTAAAAAATCGGACCGGAAATCAGGAAAAATCCGAAAATCCAGAATTCAGGATTTTGTTTTCCTTAAAAATCCGGAATCCGAATTTTTAGAAATTCATTCCATATCCGGACCGGAATCCGGTTTAAAAATTCGGATATCCGATCCTTTTTCCGAATTTCAAAAAACGGGATAGGACATCCGATTTTTGGAACAGAAAATCGGACCAAAAATACGAAAACGGAATTTGTTGCACACCCCTAATAGGGGTGTGCGCAGTCAGTACCCGCACATGGTAATGATTTTTAGTGTCCATGTACTATCCGAAAATCCAGGTACTCAAAATACTCAGATCGGGTATATGGGTACTCTGGCATTGATTCTTCCCACAATTCTTTTTCTACCAAGAAAATAAAAATGCAAAATTAAGATAAAAAATTAAAAACATAAAATAAAAATGAAGTGAAACGGAAGTAAAGATTAGAACAAAAAAATAAAAATGGATATAAAAACACAAAAACAGAAACAACAATGGAACTATGGAAGATTGGAAGGCGATTAAAAAACAATTAAACCTAAAAATAAAATAAATAAACAAATAAATAAATAGAAAAATAAATCAAAACAACAAACCAATCAAACTTTCAAAAGAATGTTACGAATCAAAATATGAAACAAACGGTATCAAATAAAACAAAGTACCAAATAATCAATGTATCAAACAAATCAAGAAAAATAAATCAACAATAATCAAAGAGGCTAAGAGAGTAAGAGACTATTCTGATTTTTCTAATTGAGACTATGAGAGTTAGTCAATAAAAATCCCAAAAAAAAAACCCAAAAACAAAAATAATTAGAAACTTTTTATAATAAGTAGTGGGTACCGGGTACCCGCACCACTCCACATTATTACGCAGACCCGGCTGATATGAATCAATCAAAATATGTAAACAACTTCGAAGGTTTGATGGATGCTAATAAAAATAATGCAACATTAGGAGAGTTGGTGGCCTTTGGTGATACAGGGCAATTGGGTGCATCTAAGGCAAGTATTTATGTGTGCATAGTCACATGTAATTAAATCCTCGCCAAAAGACTTGAGTAATGTTATAGTGTCTAAATATATACATGAGTATAGTGTTTTTGCCTATAGGTTTTTTCCCACTACAGTTGCTAGGGTTTTCTCATTTCAAGCATAGGTGCTTTCATTTCTTGATGGGTCTTGGTCATCATAATCATCCTAAAATGCATGGTGAATGGTTTCTTGATTAAAAGATTGAATCTCGAACCATTTCTTGAAGATTTGAAGAAGAATCTTGAAAATGGCGCAAAGGAAGTGGCGAGCTCTTGGGGGTTTTTCAAGAATCTTGGGTTCTTGATGTTTCCATGAGTTTTGGTTGTAATTCTGATGATTATCTTGTTAATTAATTAATTAGTTAATTAATTACACTTCAGAACCATATTAATGGCCCTTTAAAAACCAAAACCAAAGTCTTTAGAAATAAAACAACATCCAAAATAATAGTTAGTGATTCATAAGCAATATAAAATAAAGCTATAAAACACAACAAGCGCTCTCACTACAGCCCATCATGAAATAACATATGTCCACTTGTACTTGTAGCTTTTCTTATACTACACAACTACTCACCACAAGTCGGTCATTGTAGGGCCAAGTCCAAGACAAAGCCATGCACACAAAACAAACAGTCAGCAAAGCTGAGTACATAATTACTAAAGACTATGCAACATAACTTTTGATGATACGAAACAAGATGATAACTTTGAAGGTTTGTTGATGGCTTCTAATAATGATGCAAGTATGGGGGAAATAATGGCTTATGGGGATTCAAGGTTTTTGGGATCCTTAAAGACATCATCATGGGTGTGTATGGTGACACACAAAGATACTTGATCATTGAAGCAAAGGAAAGAATGGTGGAATTAGGGGAATAAGATGGTTTTGCGTATGAGTTTTAGGGTTTTCTTATTTTTAGGCATTGAGTCTTTTAATTCTTGAAGGGTCTTAATCATCATTTATGGCCTTATACACATGAAGAATGACTTCTTGAAAGTTTCTTAATTAAAAGATTGAATATTGAAAGGTTTCTTGAAGATTTGAAGGAAAAAGTCACAAAATAGCGCAAATTTGGACGGTTTGTTCTTACGTTAATTTTGGCGTTTTTTTGGGTGATTTGGGTAAATCTGATTTTTGTGTAATTCTGGTTGTAATTTGTTGATTATTTTGATTAGCAAGGTAAGAATAAGTTTGTTAGGATATTTTTCAGATTAGATAGAGTTTGTTAGGATTATTTTAGCAAGTTGCATGACATGCAGTGATGATGTGGCATTCTTATCTTGTGAGTCATTGATGAGTCACTAGATTAGGGTGAATTTTCCTAATGTTGTGCGTGTAAAATTATCTTAGTTTAGTTAGGATTTGTTGATGATTATGAATATAATAATCTCAACATTAGCTTGTAAAAATTCAGATTAGTGAATTCAATAAACATTGATTGTTTAAGTTTGCTTGTTTTCTACAAAACAAATAAAACTGAAAGTGAGGAAAATTTTCGAGTGTGTGGAAATTTTCAAAAACTTTGTAAGAGTTGGTGCTTAGGCTTTAGACTCTTGTAAGGATAGTTTTATGAATTGAGGGTGCATTGCTTTAAACAATTCATAAAATTATTCGACCTAGATCGTTTTTCTTGGTGCTTGGCTTTAGAAAAAACCGAACTAGTTTATATCTTTGTGAGTGGCAATTTTTATCATCAATATTCACATCATTTGACAACCTTCCACATGTGCATCGATTCAAAAAAATTAATTATTATATTTAAACTTTTGGATTTTGCATCGAACAGGTTTCCTTTCTTTAAAAATCGCCCTATTGGGCACCAACTTGGGAGCAACTCCAAGAAGGTATTGCTACTCAACATGGAATGTCAACATACTACAAAATCATGCTTCTAATAAAACTTGTCATGCACATAAATTCATGATTCAAACAAGCATAACAATATTTCATGTTATAAAGGATCATCCAAGCATGAATTCTAATTCTTGTGTTTGTCTTTAGTACTTACGTACCTTGTGAAATAGTGGTGCTCCGCCACAACTTCTAAAAGTGGACTAGATCAAAGTCTCCTACATAAAGAAAACCGAAACTAAATTAAAACCGTGTTGACTAAGTTCTACAATAACTCTAAACTAACTTCTATATTGGAAACTTGTCCAAAACATTCATTATATGGTCTCTACTCGATTCCATACTACACTTTAATTTTTCTATTGTAAGATTACTTGGTTTTCGGGACTTATTTATGCGTTATAAAACCTTAACATAAATTTTATGTCACTTTAGAAAAGTGGACAGCAATTTAAAATTACCAAAACTCCTTAAAAAACTTCAAAAACAACATAAATCAAACATACAATGTATTACTTAATTTATATGATCAATTCATGCTAATTTCATACTTTAAAAGCCATATTATTCACTTTATAAAATCTGGACAGCATGTTAAACATGCTTTTTAAACTTCATGAAACTTACTAAAAATTATATGTAATATCATAGAATTAATATGTGATCATACTAGCATAATACGAACACTTAAACTTACCTTGACTTGTTTTTATGAAAATTGCAGATTTAATAATTAACTTTAAAGTCATGAAAAACTCATAAAAACATCATAAATTCATGGCAAAACTCTTTTACAATCAACTGACATAATTATGAAACCAATCTATGCTTTGGAATGATTTTTAATAAGCCAAAACATGTTCACAATATTTATATTATTGAATTTCATGACTACAAAATTTGGACAACAATTTATTTTATATGCGAAGCCTTTAAAAATCAATCTAAACTTCATAAAATCATCATAAATTCACACAACAACAATTCATGATCATAATATTGAAGTTTAAGTCATAAAAACTCATAAAAACCAAAACTTTCATACTTTATAAACCCTAATCTAAAATTTCATGAACAACAAATTAATTCATGCCTTAAAACAAATCATAACTTCATAAAACATGATTAAAACTTATATATTCATGATTGAACTTAAATATGAACATGAATTTTCAAGATTGAATCAAATAGAAAGAAGGAGAATTTTTTTTTATAAAGTCCGAAAATACCGAAAATAGGGGCGGTGGTGCAAGGCACGAATCCCGAGGTACGATCTCCCCCCCCCCCCCCCCCCCCTTTTATTTGTCCGCAAATCGAAGATGAACTTCTTTTTTTCGAAAAATCCATCTCCCCTTTTATTTTTACCTCTTTCTTTCTCTAGATTTTGGAATCCTAATGACAACTTATGATGAATGAAATCTGAAAATTTTGGTTTTAAAGGGTATTTATAGGCCCCATAGTAGGATTTGGAAAAGCCTATACTTATCTTAACAAGTGGAAATTACCTTTAGGCCCTTGCCTCAAAATAAATTTGAAAACTCTTAAAAATTCTATTTTTAGAAGCCTTTTAAAATAATTTATAAAGATAAAATATTATTTATAAACACAAATAATTTTTTTTAATTAAAACTTATTTTGTATTATTATTTATTTATTTTATTATTATTATTTTCAATAAAAATATTAAAATTATGCGAGTAAAATACAAAAATACTTTCTTAAAATACGTGAAAATGTGGGGTATTACAGTCTACCCTCCTTAAAAGAAGTTTCGTCCCGAAACTTTGTGTAGATTTGTGTATGGAATTTGAATAGAGACTACTTTTACTTCAAACTTTCTTATTATAATACGATGTTGTTGTAGTCCTTAGACACTTACTTGACAACGTTTTAGTAGACAAATATAAAACTTTTACTTAAAAGTCGTAGAAACTCATAAAAGCTTGCAAAATTGAGTGTAAAAACGCGCGAAAATAGGTAGCTTTCTACCCCCTTAAAAATCGAGTTACGTCCCCGTATCTCTAGTTACTAACCTGAAATAGCTCTAGGTACTTTTTTCTCATCATATCTTCAGCTTCCCAAGTAGCTTCTTCAGTTTCTTGGTTAGACCACAACACCTTCACTATTTTGACACTCTTTCTACAAGTATCCCTGACTTTACTGTCTAGGATCTTAATTGGCCTCTCTTCATAATTCAAACTTTGGTCTAACTATATTGTTTCAGGTTTTAACACATGTGACTCATCTGGAACGTACTTCCTTAGTTGAGACACATGAAAGATATTGTGAACCTTGCTCAACTCCATTGGTAATGCTAACTTATAGGCTACTTTTCCAACCCTTTGCAAGATCTCATAGGTTCCTATGTATTTTGGGCTCAATTTTCCTTTCTTGTCGAACCTCGTTACTCCTTTCATTGGTGATACCTGGCCTTAAGTAACACCTTGTCGCCAACTTCAAACACAACTTTTTGGCGTTTTTGGTCTGCATATTACTTTTGTCTATCTTGTGCTGCTTGAATATTTGCTTGTATTACTCTAATTTTATCCGTGGTTTCTTCAATCAATTGAGGTCCTAGAATCACTGTCTCACTTATGTCATTCCAACACAAGGGGCGTCTACACTCCATTCCATACAAAGCCACAAAAGGTGCCATGCCAATACTTGCATGGTAACTATTGTTGTATGAAAACTCAATGAGATCCAAGTGATCCTCCCAATTCCCTTGAAAATCCATTACACAAGCCCTTAGCATGTCCTCTAATGTTTGTATGGTTCTCTCTATTTGTCCATCAGTTGCTGGATGGAAAGTTGTACTCATCTTCAATGTTGTACCAAAGTTCTCCTGTACAATTTTCCAGAATTTCGAAAGAAACCTAGAATCCCTATCTGACACAATATCCTTTGGAACTCCATGTAGCCTCACAACGTATTTTATGTAAGCCTTTGCAAGTTGCTCGATTTTCCAAGTCTCTTTCATGGGTATGAACACCAATGACTTAGTAAGCCTATCCACCACAACCCACATGGTATCATTTAGATTCTTCGACTTTGGCAAGCAAGTCACAAAGTCCATTGATATGCAATCCCATTTTCCATCCAGGTATTTCAAGTGGTTGGACCTCTCCTTGTGGTCTCTTATGCTCAAATTTCACCCTTTGGCAAGTAAGACATTTACTCACAAATTCAGCCACTTCTCTTTTTATCCTAGGCCACCAATACATCTTCTTCAAATCCTTATACAACTTATCAGCTCCAGGATGCACTAAATACAGGGTATTATGACCCTCCTCCATGATTCTTTGTTTCCGATCCTCACACTTATGTGGTACACACCACCTTCCATTATACCTTAAACATCCATCCTCATGAATCTTGAAGTCCACAGCTTTTCCTGCTTTCAACTTTTCCTTAATTCTGTCCAATTTCACATCTCCTTCCCGGTTCTTCTTAATTCCCTCAAATATTATTGGTTGGATACTAAGATTAAAAAGAATTCCTTCCAACTCTCCCTCCTTCACTATCTCCAAGCTCAATCTCTCTGTATCCTTACATAGTTCATTAGTAACCACCAAGGTATTCACTCCATGCTTCATTTTACGGCTTAAAGCATCTGCCACCACATTGGCTTTCCCTTCATGGTATTGAATATCTAAGTCATAATCCTTGATCAACTCAAGCCATCTCCTTTGTCTCATGTTTAAATCCTTTTGAGTAAAAAAGTAATTTAAACTCTTGTGGTCCGTGTATATCCTACACTTTACCCCCATACAAGTAATGTCTAGCAAACACGATCGCTGCTAACTCCAGATCGTGAGTAGGGTAGTTTGCCTCGTATGGTTTCATTTCCTTGAAGCATATGCAATCGCTTTTCTATTTTGCATTAACACACATCCCAAATCATTTTTAGAAGCATCATTATACACATCATAAGAGACACTTCCATCCGGCAAAGTCAACACTTGAGCTGTAGTCAAATGCTCTTTAAGGTCTGAAATTCCTCTTCACACTTATCACTCTACTCAAACTTACAGTCTTTCTTCATTAACAACGTCACGGGTTTAGCAATCCTCGAAAAGTCCTTCACAAACCTCCTATAATAACCTGTTAATCCGAAGAAACTTTGTACATCCATTACATTCTTATGTGTAGGCCACTCCTTAACTGCTTCAATCTTGGCTGGATCTACTTCAACTCCCTCTTTAGACACAATATGCCCCAAAAATGCTACCTTCTCTAACCAGAACTCACATTTCGAGAACTTAACATACAATTCATTTTCTCTTAATGTCATCAAGATTGTTCTCAAATGTTCCACATGTTCTTCTTCACTCTTAGAGTACACCAAGATGTCATCAATAAAAACAACCACAAGTTATCCAGAATCGTTTCAAAATCCTATTCATTAAGTCCATGAATATTGCGGGTGCATAGGTTAACCCAAAAGGCATAACAGTGAACTCATAGTGCCCATATCTCATACGAAAAGCAGTTTTCGGTATGTCCTCATTGTAGACACCTAATTTAGTCCCCGGTCCCGTGGTAAGACTCCATGATGAACAACAAAACCCACTTCTCTATATTATTGGGCAATTGATGTTATTGGACTTAATTTACTATTTTTCTTAAATTACAAAATATTTTTAAAAGAATCCCATTTATGTTATTGGGTTTTTATATAAGCCCAATATTTTATTTAAAAAGAAAAGAGAAAGTTTTAGCGTAGCACGACTCAGTAAGTCCCGCTCACGTAGCATCGTGACAAGCGAGAGAGCGCTAGCTGCGTAGCGTGACAACTTGTGTCATGCTGGCTGGTCGGCATCACTAAACTTGTAACGCTACCTGGCCAGCGTGATAAAATCTGTCGCGCTACACATTTCCCTTATAAATACCCTTTTTTCTCCTCTAAAAGGATCCTCTTGACTCTCTTGATTTTTCTACCCATTCTCACACTTCCAAAACCGACATTCTCTCATTCTTCTAAACCTACTTTCTCTCTCTTTTTTCTCCTTTTCTCTTTACACTTAAACTTTTCTCCATCAAATTATTTTTTAATTTCATTTCTAATAAATTGGGTTAATTTCTTATTATTACGAATTAAATTCGAAAATTTGTCCGAATTAGTAGTTGAAGAAATAATAATCAAGCGAGAAGTGTAAGTTTTCTGAGAGTCTTAAATTAAACTTTATGTATTGATTGTTGTATTTATTTATATGTATATTTATTTCATTGTTTCACAATGTTTTTGTTAAAGGACTTAATTTGAATCAATTTATCACATTAAAGTAAGATAATTTTTGGACAAATTGTATCATGGTGGGAACCTTGACTTAATCTTAACGACGATTTGACTAACTTAATTAGTTTTATATGATTTCACCATAATAATAGTAATTTTGTGTTAGGTTGTAAATTATTATTTTGTGGTTCTTTATATAACTTGTGTATAATTGAGAGAAAACTAGTAACGGCCGCCTACGGGCTAATATGACGCATTCCGCCATATTAATACCTTCACCCCCGAATCCAAACTTTGGTTCGTAAGATTATAACTTGGAGTCAGCCCCATGGGGTCAAAAGGGTTATTCGTGCAAGTAAGACTATTGTCCCGTATTCGTGTCCCATTCGTAAATCAATCTAAATACACGGTTTATGAGTTTGATTCCTAAAACTCATTGGCGACTCCTTACTAGCATCGTCCGTTTTCGTTGATATTATCTCACCCTAAAAAAGATAATTATAAATTAAAAAAACACTAAAATAGCATAGCACGACAGACTTTGTCATCACGCTAACGTCGCAGCGTCACATAGTTTGTAGCGCTACTGCTGCAGCGTGACAAACTTCGCTGCGCTGCACTGTCAGCGTGACAAAGTTTGTGACGCTACCACACTAGCGCAACTGAAATTCCTGCGCTCCTGTTGTTTCGCAAAATACTTGTAAAAAAGTCCATTTCACCGTTCCTTAAGCCAATTTTTTTAGGTCTAACTCGACTTATGAACAGTTTGGGAAAGGTGACCAAAAAAATTTGGCACCCTAAAATCCGGGGCCCCTACAGTGGCGACTCCACTGGGGACTAAAAGAGGGTGAGACTTGAAAATTTTCTCTCAAATTATACACTTGTTATATTTAGAACATTTGTATTTTTTAGTCATATTGCATACATGTAACATACACTTGGCCTCCGTGTGTTTGAAACATGCCTTAGGATTACCGTGATACTTCTACATTTTGGGGAGGAACTATTGACTTGGTGGGGCCCATGGTCTCTAAGTAACCGAGCAAGATAGAACCTTATCCCAACTACATCAATTTCTAAGCCGCCCATGGTACTTGGATGGGAGAAACTTCATATTTAACGGTTATTATACCGCAAAGTGTTGGAGCACACTTCTTAGATATAGGACCCTTTTGACCGACCATGACTGACCGTAGTTTGACTGCATTATTTAGTAATTGTTTGCTTCATTTTTGTTTTATATAGTTGCTTGTTTTGCTTTTTATATTTTGTGCATATGTAGATTTTCTGAGGTTTTCAAATCTTTTTTAATCACAAAATATTATTAGCTACCTCAATTAAATGATTACGTAAAATTTTTTCTATAATATTAAATTATATTCTTTGCTGTCATTCGATTACTTGGAAGATTTTTTTATACACCAATATATTTGATTTAGTTAATAAAATATTGCAAAAGATATTATTAATCAAATGATTGATCTTCTTAGGATTTGATTAATAGAATCTTTGATTGAATAGAAAATTCAAATAATATTAAAGATTTCAAAAATACTTTACCTCTTTGAGATTTTTAATATAAATCTAATCTTTTGGAAGTTTACTACTTAATTTCTTTCATGCATTTAGATTTTTATTAGTTTAATTCCAAATTTCTAATAAATCTAGCTATCTCACTTTCCCTTGTATTATTTTCAAAAAATCAAACACTTAGAATAAAAAATTAAAAAAAACTCAAAAAAAAAAAATCCATAAAGGTTTATCATGATATTTATATTTTTTTATTTTATTAATTTTAATTTTTCTTTTGGGTTTCCCATCAATGAACCTTGATTGTTATAACTCTAAGTGTTGAGTCTTGTTTCTTATTTTTCTTCTATTTTTCTTCTATCTTTTTTTTGTTTTTCCTCATATCTCTTTGTAAGGATCCAATAATGATAATCTGAAGTTTACTAATTGCTTGACAATGCACGATTTTGATCAATGTTTTCAACGACTCACATACAAATAATACCATCACCAGTCTTTCAAAAGTCCAGTCTAATAATAGGCCAATTTAGGCCTAAATAACGTATATATGAACAATATGGGCATGAATCCAAACCCATTAGATACAAATTTAATAATAACTTAGCAAAAATCAATATAAACTTGCAGTGTAACTAACTCTACAACGCTACACAAACAGCGCAACTCTTCTAATTGCGCTACACTGTTAGCGTCACAAGTTTAATAACGCTACCTTGCCGGCGCTACTTCTTTTGTCATGCTACAAAGCTAGCGCTAGAACTTTTTTTTGCGTCTGAATAATTTTGATGAATATGTATTATTTATTTGAAATTACTTATACACAATTAAATCATAATTAACCCCAACTGAAAAGCTTTTAAGTTGTTTTAGAGCCCGTTTTGGTTCAATAAAAAACCCACTTTGGTTTTTTTTCAACATTTTATCTATTAACACATACTAAATGGACACATTCTTTTAAGTGCAACCATTATAATATAAAATTGCAAGGGTTGCTACATATTATTGGCATACAAAATGATGAAAAAATGCCTAATGTAAACAAAAGAAAATTTGTTTGCTTTAGAAAGTGATAATATGTGCTATATTGGCTTCTACTTTTTTCTAAACACTTCATCCCAACTTTACATCAAACACATCATTCTAAGTGTTTAAATTATGAGCCCACGGTTCAACCTACTCCTAAATGTTTGATTTAGAATCTATTGATCAATTGACCCAAGGTCTATAGTTTGGACTGAAATATAATGAATTTGCAATCAATTATGGTTATTATATAAAATTCTTCAAATGCAAGCTCAAGAAAATCCGAAGAACATTATTCAAGACGATGTAGACGCATACATACAAGAAACATTTCATGGTAGAATTTGAGACTTATGCTGCCAAGCATCATTTATGTACTATCTCAACTATCAATAAAATGAAATTCATTTCATCTTCAAATTGTACATTCTCTCTCTACTCATCATGTCTTGTTTAAACAATTACAAGTGAATGAACTCATCAAGTTGAGTTAATCAACATGGCAATGAAGAACAAGTTAAAGTGTAATTGACATAATATAGACTAAGTTGTTCATATCAAATGCATCCTCAATTTGATGCATTTATACCTTGAACAACTTACTCTATATTTTACATCCTTTAAATTAAATGTGTCAATTCCTAATTAATTAAGTTATTATAGCGAAGTGGTTCAAATAAATTCTCTTTTGGGCAACAAACTTTACTTTATTAACCATAGGCCTAGTCATCACGAGCCTAAAAATTCAATTGAGGCTCAATTTAAGTCTCAAAAATTGGGGGCTCACTCCAAGTCCACTTAATGTTTATTTAAAGATGCAATACATCAACAAAAGAGACACCTTTGAAACCCTAAAAATGTCTCCCTTATCTTGAATAACCTACATAATGATCCACTTTCTTGGTAGCCCGTTTGTGCCTAAACACATAGCTTGTTTCTTTTAACCTACATCAAACTTAGCCTGGGGATGGCAATGCTACGAGGACATAAATTAAAACGAAACTCCATAAAGCAAATAATGTTAAAGTAGCTCTGATTTTCAATTCAAGCAAATGGAAATGCTTGAAAAATTGTCAACAACTAAAGTTTTAAGTAATAGAGTTGCTCAAGTCTAAGAACAAGTTCGTAGCATAGTTTGGGTTAATTATGGGTATTTGAGCCTTCTTTTCCATTTCTTTATTACACCCTAAGCTTAGCCACAATACAACCCTGAAAAAGCCCTCCTTGAGCTGTAATAAAAATGCAAAAAACTTGTGTCTTTACCTTTAACACATTAATAACTCAGAAGCAAGAGCTACGTAAGACCTGATTGCAACTCGAATTGGATACGTATGCAACCTTTCATAAGGTGCGGTCTTAATAGTCCTACATCTTAAGGACATGTAACATGAGTAAAATTTTAAGGGCCCATGGAAAAAAAGGTCCTTTGAACACAAGACCCACCTAAGGTCTTGGATACTGTTTTATTTAAGTTTAGGACGCACAAACGTCCTTAAAAGAAAATTCCTTAATGTCACATAAAGCAAGTCATTTTCTTCTACACATATCATCCTTCTTTCCTTTTTTTCACACATACTCTCCTTCATCAAGCTTCTTTTCTTTCTCATGATCATCATCATCAACTCTTGTAGTGTCATCTTTTAACTCAAACACTCACATACTTCCTTTACTCGTTCCTTTTTATTCCGCAAAATCATCCAACTTCTTCATTTTCTCTTAAAGAATGAATTTTCGTAGCTATCTTATACCTATCCATGGCGGCATGAGGCATCACTTTGACTCCATATCATCCTCTCATCACCAAAATCTTTCCTATCACTTATAGTTTTGGTCTTCATAAACTTGGCAACTCGTCTACTTCAAGCATTATCATCTTCAACACTTCAAAACTTGAGCAAGCATTTATAATATTGATCTCTTATTTCTCTAAAGAGATTCACATTACTAGTAGCCAATAGTTGAATTTGAGACAAACTTCTCAAACAAGACAATCACGAAAGTATAAGATGATGGCTCATAATCTAAGATCAAATGAGCAAGCTAAAATCACTCCCCTTTGAATCATAAGCGTTGTCAAGTACATTATACAACAACTGTAATCATTTTTGGATCCTTAACTTGTACTATTCTTTCTTCCTCATTTTCTCCTCGTAAAAAAAAAAAAAAAAAAATCCTTTTTTCAAAAAAAAAAAAATTCGAGAAAGTTGAGATACCCCCATCCCTTGCTTCCTACCATGCTATGGATCCTCGTGCTTATTTGTAACTAATTTGAACATACTTACATTATAACTAGCCTGTATATACTCTTCTAGCTAGCTTTGCATACATATTTGTGACCTTTCTTGTTGCTACAAATCTCCATACTTACACCACCTTATACACCCTAGGGGCTACATTCTTTTCAAAATTAGTTATGAAACCACTTTCTTCAAAATCTCATTAAGCTTATGACATTTGCTTGTCGCCCCTTATGAAAAAAAAATATATGGAAGTTGTCTCACTTGAAACTTCATTTTGGCGATTATTTTTTGGGAGTAAGACGGATAACCTTCCACAAAATATTGCCATTTTTCCCCTACTCGGACCCTCGGTCTCAAAATATAGCTCATTAGTCATATGTCAAAAATAGAAGGCCTAAGGTCTAATCATTAATACAATAACGATTAATGAAGCTAAACTTGAAAAGCTTTTACAAAAAAAAGAAGAGCCAGAAAATTAAAAAAGCGTAGCATCACATACTTTGTAGCGCTAAATGAAGAGCGCCACAACATTTTCAGCGCTACTTAACAAGCGCAACAAATTACGCAACGCTCTATAGCGTAGTGCAACTAAGTTTGTCACACTACAGCAACAGTGCTACTAAATTTCTTGCGCTATGTCATTTGAGGTAAATTAAGAGCATTTTTACTTTTATCCTACTAAATAATGGGATAATTGCTTTCATATTCTTGGAGCACGTTGCTTCATAAATATTAAGAGCATTTTCATTTTTGGTTATAAATTAAGAGCTCATTACTCTTATAATTAAAATAAATTAACCAATAGCATTTTCACTTTTTGATTATTAATTAAGAGCCCATTACTCTTATAATAAACTAATCAAGAGCACTATCACTTTTGATTATTATATTAGGAACCTACCACTCTTAAAAATGTCAAAATGTATTAATCATGACATTTAAAAGCTAGCAGTTCATACTAATCAAGAGCACTTCTCAATAGTTAATGGAGCATTATACTTCATTCTATAACAACATTTAGAGAATCATTTGCCAAAGCACTTTTATTTAATAAAATATAAGCATACTACTCTTACAATGCTTGGAGCATTCTTCAATAATCATTATAAAACAAATTTATTTCATATGCTTGAACATTTGTATGACTACATTTGAATAAGTTATAACAAGTAATTCTCTAAATCAACATGTAAGCATAAATTCATCTCATATTTCTCAAAATTAACTTAATTAAAGAATGTTGGAGATAGAAGCACTTGCATTACAAAAGAAGAAGCACTTAAAGGAAAGAGCAGAGTAGCGCAAGACAATGTGCTACGCTACCACCTCAGCGTCACAAACCCAAACACGTTGCCTCAGTAGCGCGACTAACTCTACCACGCTACAACATGTAGCGCGACTAATTCTGCAGCGCCATCACTCAAGCCCAGCAATGAAACCACGCCAATGTCCCTACACAACACTACTATGTATTATCAATTGAACATCAACTTTTATAATTCGAACAACATTTCAAACACAACAAATGAAGAAACACTCACTTGGGAGCGTGATAGCAGTAACCGCGCTAAAGGTCTTAGCGCCATTTCTACTGTCATGCTGATGCATCAGCGTGGTTGGCTTTATGACGCTACAAGGCTAGCGTTCTTGACTGTGCTTTGCTGTATTTTCAAGTGCTTTGAGTTTGTTTTTGAGGTTAATCCCTTTTCTCACTCTTTTATCCAAAATATTCAAAAGGAAAAATACCTTGAGCTAAGGTTTGTGATTTTATGACAACATCATTAGCTTTTATCAACAATTCTGGTAAATAAGCGAATTTATTCTAAATAGTAATAAATGAACGAATTTATTACCTTTTTTCAATAATTTCGGTAAATAAGCGAATTTACTCAAAATAGTAATAAATGAAAGAATATATTACAGTTTTAAATAATTTTGGTAAACAAGCGAATGTACTCAAAAAAGTAATAAATGAGAGAAATTATTACACTTTTCAATAATTTTGGTAAATAAGTGAATTTACTCAAAATAGTAATAAATGAGCGAATTTATTACATTTTTCAATAATTGTGGTAAATAAGCGAATTTACTCAAAAAAGTAATAAATGAGCGAATTTATTACACTTTTTCAATAATTTTGGTAAATAAGCGAATTTACTCAAAAAAGTAATAAATGAGCGAATTTATTACACTTTTTCAATAATTTCGGTAAATAAGCGAATTTACTGAAAATAGTAATAAATGAGCAAATTTATTACATTTTTTTCAATAATTTCGGTAAATAAGAGAATTTACTAAAAATAGTAATAAATAAGTGAATTTATTACCTTTTCTTCAAATATTATTATCAAATAGGCAAATTTACTAAAACTAGTAATAAATAATTGAATTTATTACATTTTCTTCAAACACTTTTTTAGTAAATAAGCGAATTTACTAAAATAGTAATAAATAAGCGAATTTATTACCTTTTCTTCAAACACTTCTTTAGTAAATAAGTGAATTTACTAAAGTAGTAATAAATAGCAAATTTATTACCTTTTCTTCAAATATTCTTAGTAAATAAACGAATTTACTAAAATAGTAATAAATAAGCGAATTTATTAATCTTTTGTGTTCAGATATTTTAGTAAATAAGCAAATTTACTAGATTAGTGATAAATAGACTAATTTATTACTTTTGCTTATAAAATTGAATTTAAAACGTTTTAATAAATAAATGAATTTATCAATACTTATTTTCTATATGTCGATTTCAAAGTAAGAAAGTCGATTAATTAGAAAATAACTACTCAAATTTTCGAAAACAATTTTTTTTTAGTTCTAGAAGCCGTTGCTTTCTAAAATCTTGATACACCCATTGGTTAATAAGAAGCCCTCGGTTCCGTATATGGAAGTCACCAAAAGTGATTCGAGCATACATTGATTTTCGTCTTACTCAAACTCAATCAAAGTGGGGGCTAAAAGTAGACACCTAATTTAGTCCCCGTTCCCGTGGTAAGTCTCCATGATGAACAATAAAACCTACTTCTCTAGATTATTGGACAATTGATGTTATTGGACTTAATTTTACTATTTTTCTTAAACTACAAAATATTTTTAAAAAAAAAATCCCATTTATGTTATTGGATTTTTATATAAGCCCAATATTCTATATAAAAAAAAAGAAAGTTTTAGCATAGCGCGACTCAGTAAGTCGCGCTAACGCAGCAGCGTGACAAGCGAGAGAGCGCTAGCTGTGCAGCATGACAAGTTGTGTCACGCTGGCTAGTCAGCATAGCTAAACTTGTAACGCTACCTGGCTAGCGTGATAAAACCTGTCGCGCTACACAATTTCCTTATAAATACCCTTTTTTCTCCTCTAAAAGGATCCTCTTGACTCTCGTGATTTTTTCTACCCATTCTCACACTTCCAAAACCGACATTCTCTCATTCTTCTAAACCTACTTTCTCTCTCTTTTTTCTCCTTTTCTCTTTACACTTAAACTTTTCTCCATCAAATTATTTTTTTAATTTCATTTCTAATAAATTGGGTTAATTTCTTATTATTACGAATTAAATTCGAAAATTTGTCCGAATTAGTAGTTGAAGAAATAATAATCAAGCGAGAAGTGTAAGTTTTCTGAGAGTCTTAAATTAAACTTTATGTATTGATTGTTGTATTTATTTATATGTATATTTATTTCATTGTTTCACAATGTTTTTGTTAAAGGACTTAATTTGAATCAATTTATCACATTAAAGTAAGATAATTTTTGGACAAATTGTATCATGGTGGGAACCTTGACTTAATCTTAACGACGATTTGACTAACTTAATTAGTTTTATATGATTTCACCATAATAATAGTAATTTTGTGTTAGGTTGTAAATTATTATTTTGTGGTTCTTTATATAACTTGTGTATAATTGAGAGAAAACTAGTAACGGCCGCCTACGGGCTAATATGACGCATTCCGCCATATTAATACCTTCACCCCCGAATCCAAACTTTGGTTCGTAAGATTATAACTTGGAGTCAGCCCCATGGGGTCAAAAGGGTTATTCGTGCAAGTAAGACTATTGTCCCGTATTCGTGTCCCATTCGTAAATCAATCTAAATACACGGTTTATGAGTTTGATTCCTAAAACTCATTGGCGACTCCTTACTAGCATCGTCCGTTTTCGTTGATATTATCTCACCCTAAAAAAGATAATTATAAATTAAAAAAACACTAAAATAGCATAGCACGACAGACTTTGTCATCACGCTAACGTCGCAGCGTCACATAGTTTGTAGCGCTACTGCTGCAGCGTGACAAACTTCGCTGCGCTGCACTGTCAGCGTGACAAAGTTTGTGACGCTACCACACTAGCGCAACTGAAATTCCTGCGCTCCTGTTGTTTCGCAAAATACTTGTAAAAAAGTCCATTTCACCATTCCTTAAGCCAATTTTTTTAGGTCTAACTCGACTTATGAACAGTTTGGGAAAGGTGACCAAAAAATTTTGGGACCCTAAAATCCGAGGCCCCTACATTCATTAGCAATCCTGAAGTGACGGATCATGACCTCAAATCAATCTTTGAAAACACAGTGGCTCCTTTTAATTGGCCAAACAGATCATCAATCCTTGGTAAAGGATACTTATTTTTTATTGTCACCTTATTCAGCTTTCTATAATCAATACACAACCTCAAACTCCCATCTTTCTTCTTCACAAACAGTACTGGTGCTCCCCAAGGTGGAAGCACTAGGCCTAATGTAACCTTTTTCCAATAACTCTTGTAACCGCTCCTTCAAGTCACTCATTTCTGCAGGCGCAATCCCATAGGGTGCTTTGGAAATAGGTGCTGTTCCTGGGAATAAATCTATAGTAAAGTCAATCTCGTTTAGGTGGCATCCCCGGAATCTCTTTCGGAAATACGTCAAAAAAGTCCCTTACTACCTTAATAACCTCGGGCTTAGCAGTCTCAGCATGATCCACATCCCTCACACTACAAAGGTAATTGGGAAAACCTCTCCTCACAATCCTAGCAAACCTCATTACTGACATTATTTTGTTGTGTTTTGCTCTTCCTACCCTCCAATAGCTCACCTTCTTACCCTTATTCATCAACGAGATCTTTGGTGGTTCACATAGAATCTCAGCCTTAGGTTTACTCAACCAATCACTCGTGGAAAAATCAAGATATACTATATTTCATTTTCTCCGGTGGTTTTGGTGAATTAAAAAAAATAGAGCAATAGGTCGTAGACGCCAACTAAGAGCCGACTTATTGCTCCAGTCATGAATTCACCGGAGCATATAAGTTTATACACCGGTTAATTTATTATTTGCTTCGGTTGTGTGACCGGAGTTAAAAACATCCTCCAGTTAAAAAAACCACTGACATCATATAATTCATTTAATATAGTAAAACATCAAAAAAACCCCAAAACCACTGACATATCTTGGTTCCTTCCTTCCTTCTTCTTCTTCGTTCCACACAAAGCCCACCTCAATAATTCCTTCTTCTTCCTTCAATTCGTCCTTCTTCGTTCCAGACAAACCCCCAAAACTCAGTTCACATTTCAAAAAACTCAAAACCTCGAAAAACATCAACTTCAAAACCCTAATTTTCCATTCGTAGGGTTCAATTTCTGTTCTTCGGTTTCAACTTCTTTAATTTTGGTTGCTTTTTTCAGATCTTAAGAAAGGTAATTTGTAGATCTTAAGAAGCAACGAGTATTTTTAATTTTTTCTTGATTTCAGATCTTAAGAAGCAACTTTTAATTTTTAATTCGTGTTTTGGTTGTTATTTTTTCAGACCTTCGAACGGGTATAAATTCTTTGAAATTTTATTTTTTATGATTGAATTTGGATTGATTGAATCTGTTTTTGTTGTAGATTTCGTTGTTTTGGAAAATTTCAGAGCAAAAAACTGCTGAACTGCTGAATATGCTCAAAGGTTTGTCTTCTCTCAAATTCTCTCAAATTTCAGAGTTATCGTTGCTCATTAGGTTGCAGGTTGCGGATTAGGATTAGTTGGCTTTAAGAGAAGTTAAAATCCGTTGTGAAAATCCAATGTTTCATCTTCATGTATTAGTATTGAGCTTCTGATGGTGGTTATATGGTAGTTTTTGGTTGTTTTGATGTCGGCAGTGAAGCTTAGTGCTGATGGTTATGATGATTCTATTGTGGATATAGTTGTGACTTGTGAGTTTAGATCGTTAATGTCAGTTGTGATGCTTAGTTCTGGTTATGTTAATTCTATTGTGGACTTTGTTAGATATTTAATGTCAGTGGTTGTGAGTTTAGATAGGTAATTGGGTATATAACATCGCTATATTCGAAAGAGTAATTAAATGTGTTTTGTATCTTGTACGTTTTAAAACCAACTTAAGCTGTTTGTTATATGCAAATATTCTTGCATCTTGTGTGCTTTGATATTTCCTACTTCAAATGTCGGAAAGTTGTTTGTGATCAATCTGACGAATTTTATTGGATTGATTAACAACAGCTTTTCATTGGTAGCCCATTTTATCCCCTCCTTTGTGTATCCTTCAATGCTTGTTTGGGTGTAAGAATTGAATTATTAGTACCTTTGACCTTCAAGTTTGATGTAGGATCTGAATGATTCATATTGAATTTCTTGTACTGAATGGTTCATAATGATTCATAGTAGAAAGGTAATAACTAGTGATAGTCTAATAGATGATTGAGACTAAAGTGATGATTGAGGCTGAAGTTTTGAAGAAACTTGTTTTTCCAGTGTTCATGATAATGGAAAATGGTCAATCTGTATCATGTAACTAGTTCTATGTAAAATTTTAGTTGTCTTATGGAATGAACTTTTGAGTATCAAGCTACTTGGTGTAACCTATCTTTAAATTGCATTTAAGTAATGTTGCGGTCTGTTGTTATTACTCATTGGATTTGAAACCTTTTTTTCTGTTAGTTATGCGTGTTTTTCGCTAGAAATTTCCTGGTATGTTAGCATGCCTTTCTCTCTGCCTCCCCCCCCCCCCCCCCNCCCCCCCCCCCCCCCCCTCCTCTCTTTTCTCTCTTCTGGTCATCTGCAGTTTATACATCACTTTAATGGCACTCTGTCTCATAAAATTGCTGAACATAAATCCGTGACAATGCTCCCTTTACACTTATGTCAATTTTAAAATTTATATTGTTCTGTTTTGCTTTGATGAATAAGATAATGGAAAACTTGCTCTCGGTCAATTGCTGTGGCATATCAGTGTTTTTTGTTAAAGATAATACTCGAAGTATTTGAATAAGTCTGGGACAGCTGTGAATGCTTTGATAATACTTGCGTCTTTGTCATATCTTGTCCTATCATTAACCTTTTCCTCGTGTATCATCTTTAAGATTATGCAGAATAATCCTACACAACAGTAGGATGTTAAATAGATTGTGTATTCTGAAAACAGGAGTGAACACTGTTTCATATTGGCTGAGACTGGAATAGTAATTCATGCTTGAAATTTTGAGGTTGATTGAGTGCATTTTTTTTTATGAAAGTCATGAGACATTTGTTTTTCTGGACTGGGTGTTTTGATGGACTGCAGTTATTTTAAGGGTCTCTGCTATAGATTGATGTTTGTTATAATTCCTCTGTTCTATTATAATCGATACATTTTGACTTTTACATTATTCACACACTTTGATTATATCTTTTAAACATATATATAAAGTGGTATGTTATCATGCACTCCCATAGTCACAAGAACAAAATATTTTAGCTTGATAAAGAAATATATGTAGCTTTGTAAACTTGCAAGTTTTATCCATTTTAAGACTCAATTTTAGTCCTTGTTCTGCTCATTCCAAGACCTTCTGCGTAAGCCAGAGGGAGACAGGGCTTTGTGGGAATACCCATTTGTTGTGGCTGGTGTGAATATTACATTTCTATTGATCCAAATACTAGACCTTGAAGCTGGTGAGCTTTCTTTTGTTTAAACAACTTTTCTACAAAACATTAGATTATTGATTCTGTTTCTTCATACTACATTTTGCTACTGGAAGAGATACTACATATTTCATCTTTTGATGTTAGAAAGGGATCGACTATGTTCATGCATAATNTGTTGATGCATAATTGAATCGATGAATGAATTTCACTATGTTGATGCATGTATTTCTGAAATTTGTTCTCTTGTGTCTCCATCTTACCTGTATTTTGTTCAGTTCATAGTTGATTAGTTCAGACTTGATCAATTTTTGACCTGATGCGGTTTGAACTGATGTGAACTGATGAACTGATCAGATGCAAGGGATCGACTGAGTAATTAATTCATAATGAATGTATGATGTATGATGTATGAATGAATGAATGCATGATGTATGAATGAGTGGATGAATATATGATACAATGAATGAATGAAAAATGTATTGAATGATTGAATGGATGAATTAGTTTGGATTAAAAGCGAGTGAATGAATGGATGAAACAATGGATGGATGGGTGGATGAATAAATGAAAAGTTTAATGTTGGTTGAATGTTGGTTGAATGTTGCTCTTGTTTGTGGTTTTTGTGCAATGACTTGTTTAGAATTGATCGAAGGATGTTATTTTGTGTTTGATTGATAAGTAAATGTATGATCTAATTAGCATTTAGTGACATGATGAGGAATAATAGAAATTCGTTGCTGCTGCTCCCTGGTTGCTGCTGCTGCTCCCTGCTAGCTGCTGCTTGGCTGCTCCGTGATAGAGGCTGTTGTTGTTTTTTGGTTTTTTTTTTTTTTTTTTTCTTTTTTTTTTTTTTTTTTTTTTGGCTTTTATGTAATGTACAATAATTTCAATATGAAACTGAATGTTTTTTTTTTTTTTTTTTTTTTTTTTTTTTTTTTTTTTTTTTTTTTGTACCTGGTGTCTGTTTGTATTGAGTATGCTCTATTGTTTTGTTTGGTTGTTATCATGTTTTGATTGTTACTGCACAACTAGAAGTCTTGGTTGCTTGTTGGGGTGTTGTTGTGGTTGGTTGGTTGAGGATGTTTGGTGTTTGTGTTTGCTTTTTTCTTTTGGGTTGGATGTCCAGTAGTGCTGCAGTGTAGTAGTTGTGCAGTCTGCAGTGCAGTTTTGTTCTTTGGATGTGCTGTTAGCAGTGCAGTTCTGCAGTTTTGTTTTATTTTTTTTTGTTTTTTTAGGGTACTTTTTGCTCCGGTTCTTTAAATAGCTGGAGCAAAAAGTCACTTTTTTAGTGGAAAACATACTTTTTGCTCCGGTTATTTACACAACCGGAGCAAAAAGTCACTTTTTTTGGGTGGGAAACATACTTTTTGCTCCGGTTGACAACCGGAGCAAAAAGCCTTAAGACTTATTGCTCCTCCTGGGTATACTCCGGTCCAAAACCGGAGCAAAAAGGGGGGTTTTGACCAGAGCAAATGTCATTTTTTCCACTAGTGAATCCATCCCTAGGATCACTTCTATGTCACCTAAATCAAACTCGATTAGGTTAGCCTTAAACTCCACTCCCCCTATTTCAACAGGAATATCTTGAAATCTCCTTGAACACTGTACCTCTTGTCCTGAAGGTAACACTATTGACATATCTATTGTATCTACTTTTCCCAACACAGGCTTTAACTTTTCTAGAAGCTTAGTGGATACAAAAGAATACATTTCACCAGAAACAAACAAAACTTTAACAGGAAAGGAGTGAATTAAAAAAGTACCAGTAATCACATCCTTATTAACATCAGCTTCACTTCGAGCCATCATATTCAGCTTCCCAGTGTTTGAGGTGTCACCTTTCCTCCCATATATTCTTGGAAACCCTTTTGCTGTCCACCAACTGAATTCCCCCTAGCTTGAGAATTTTGTCCCTGCTTTCCCTTGTTCTTTGAGAAGCACTCATACTCACAGTGTCCAAGTTTGTTACACAAACGATAAGTCACTGGGTTCCTTGCACAGTCCTTTCCTGGGTGATTGTTAAGACACTTCTTGGAATAATACACACGCCCTCCTTGACAGCCATATGAGCTCTATTCCTATTTCAAGAAGTAGGCTTCCCAAAGTTTCCCCTATTACCCTAGAAGTTGTTGAAACGAGGTTTCTTAAATTCACCATGATTTCCTTGTTGGTTGAAGTTTCCTCCACCATCCTTTCTTTTCTCCCTCGTCTCACTTTCCTTCTGTACCTCCTTCTTCTTTTGGTCTATGGCCTACAGGTTTGCAGATATACCATATAACTCATCCAAAGATTCAAAGATATGTCCAGCTAATTGTGACTGAAGGTCTAAGGGTAATTCTTTTTCAAAACGACTAGCCTTCAACCTCTCAGTTGCTACAGCCTCAGGAGCAAACCTAGACAATTCTATGAACTTAGAGTAGTACTCGGTGACAGACATACTTCCCATCTTAAGGTTTAGAAACTCCTCAGCTTTTTGTTTCTGAAGAAACACAGGATAGAACGTATTACGAATTTGCTGCTGAAACATATCCCAATTAAATCTTGGTAAAGCTCTTATTATAGCCATATTTTGTGACCACCATAGATCAGCTTCTCCTCTCAGATAGTAAATAGCATGGTTCACCTTAAGCTCTTTTAGACACTCAACTGCCCCAAACAACTTATTAAACTCTCTCAACCATCCCTCTAGAATAGTTGGATTGTGCTCTCCTTGGTAAGTGGGTGGCTTGCTTTGAGAAATCTTCTTGAATTGTTGCCCAGCAGGGTCACTACTATTTCCATTTCCTCTGGAAGCTAACTGTTCAGCTACAGTAGCTAATTGCCTCACTACTTCATTCAGCTGATTGTTGTTACGTTCAGCCATTCTATTTCTTCTGTACGTAGAGGAAAAGACCTTTATATTAAATTACGTCTAACTGTAAGTTAGAACAACATAAACTTAAATCATAGAACACTTTCTCATTTCGTCTCATAAGAGAAGTTTCATTCTTTTAGAGCGAATGATTCACTTAGTTTTGATTGTTTACACAACCATTAAGTAAGAATAAAGCACATAAGAAATAAAAATAATTCCCTTGGTTCTATTCTACTTGAGGCTTTATTTCATGAAAGAAATTTATTACTCAATTCCTCTTATAATTTCTTATGGCTCACTGCCACTTATTCAAACTAATGTAAACAATAATTTAAACAGTTCAACTAAACATTAGAAACATTAAACAATAATAGCTGGATCTTATCTAAATAAAGTCTCTAAACATTAACATTGTCTTTCTTGTCTCTTGACATCACATACTTTCTTGGTACGAATTCAGGATCATCTTTAGTGTAAACTTCCATTTCTTCCTCCGTTTCTTCTTCTTCTTCTTCTTCTTCTTCCATTTCTTCCTCAGTATCTAATTCTTCTTCACCTTCTTGAGAATCGGTTACCAAGTCAACATACACTGGAATTACTGGGTCTGGGTTATTGATTTCATAACACGAACTGTCCCTTGACTCATCAGTCCTTGAATCAGTAGTAGTCTCCTTCACCATCATGTCTTCACTTGCTTGATTATCTTCTGGGCTTGGTGTGGGCGGGGTCTCATCACTTGCATTCATCTCCTGATACTCCTACTCTTTCCTAAAAATATACCCCTCTAAGAATCTCCAATCACAACCATATTGGCCAACTGCATCCTTATATTTAGAATAGTTCGGAAGTCCTCCAGCAAAGTGGAAATCGCTAAACTTTGCCTTGATTTCTAGATAGGGCAAATGGTCAGGCAAGCACTTAACAATCAGGGCTGATACATGGTCGGGCTGATCCCATTGTGGCAACTTTAACATAGTACTCATATACCAACAGTAAAACCGTATTTTCCAGACATAATGGGTTGGACTTTCGTAGTCTTTCTGCTCCAAGGTTCCTATTTGAGTATCTTTGCTAGGCATACTATACGACATCCTGCACAAATCTTAAGACTAATGGTCCATCCATCCCAAAACAAAACAAACTAACAGTTCTACAAGAAGGGGTCTTGTGGCTAACATACAATTTCCTCTACACACAACTATTTACATAAGCAACACCTTAAAACATGAACTTTAATGCATGAAAGAACAGAAATAAAGTCTATCCTACATGCCCAAACTTCCAACCCAAGCTCACCACATGGTATTAAAGCAATAACACATAATACACACATGACTTCCTTGCATACCTGCACACATAATTTATTTTTCAAAACTTTCCACTTTTGAAAATTACTATTTTTAGAAAAATTTCATTTTCAAAAACTTTCCAAAATAAGAAATCTCCCTTTCCAAAAATAAAATTTAGGGTACCCTTAAAAATAAATTTTATTTTTATTTCAAAATCTAAGCTCGAAGTTTAAATCATAAAAACTCATAAAAATCAAAACTTTCATACTTTACGGACCCTAATCTAAAATTTCATGAACAAAAAATTAATTCATGCCTTAAATCAAATCATAACTTTATTAAAACATATCAAAATTTATGAAATCATGATTAAACATAAATATGAACATGAATTTGAAAAATTGAATCAAAAAGAAAGAAGGAAATTTTTTTTAAAGGGTCCGAAACTATACCCAAAAGAGGGAGGTGGCCGGCGTTAGCGCAAGATGTCCGGCGGTGGCACAAGGCACCAATCCGGAGGCACGATCTTCCCTCTTTTTGTTTTTGGAAAAATTGTTTTTAATAATCCCACCTTTTGCATATTTGAAAATAACAGTCCCACTTTTGTGTCTTCTCTCACTAATCCTACCTTTTAATCAAATTTTCTTCTAATGGTCCTTATTAACATGTTACTTGTAAAATCAGGTTACCATTTTGGTTTATAGGTAACCCGTTGACTTTTGTTATTTTTTAACTACTCATTTAATTTCCTAATTTTAACTTTCAACTAACAGCCTAATCACTCCCCTTCATTCATTATATAGCCGTTACTGGTTATTTCCTCTTCCCCATCCATCATTTCCTACTTCATTAATCTCCCTTTTCTTCTTCTCTGTGAACCCTAAAAATGGCGACTAATTCCCAAAACACTCAACACTGCCATAATAGTGAGGGCTCATCCCCAAGTGGTTCTCGTTCAAGGAGTTCTGCTGAAATTCCTTATCAAGTTTTTTGCTTTCACAACGAGGTGGCTCCAATAAAGGTAGTTAGACACCCAGGTCCGAACTATGGGAAAAGGTTTTATGGTTGTTCTAAGTGGCCGGTGAGTGGCAACAATCCACCTCAAAGTTACGCAATTTAGTTATGTGTAATTGTTTTTTTTAATTATTTTATATTTTTCCCAAAATTGTGTACTTGAAATTAGGTTAAAATTATTGCAATTTATGTGTTAAGTCACCGTTTTGCAGCAACAGCATTGTGGGTTCTTTCAATTGGTTGATGAAGCAAATCAAATTAGGGACTTGCAGTATCAGTTGATGGAGAGGGACTGTCAGATTTCAGAACTTGAAATGCAGAATGGGGACTTGAAGGCTGAAGTAGTTGTTCTGAAGCAGCAAGTTACACAGAAGCAAGACTTTGTTGATGAACTTTCAATTGAATGCTGTGAAAAGGGTGCACTGTTGGAACACTTGATTGCAAAGAAGAGGGTTGTGTACGCTTTGTGTATCTCTTGGGTTGTCTTTGGTGTTGCTTGGTTGTTTAAAGCATAGTTGTGTATGCTTTGTAGTTGTTGCTTGTTAAGGGGTAGTGTTAATTCGTTAGAGGTGATTATTTAGTAGAATTAGTTGTAATTGATGGTAAGGGTGTTGTGGTCATCATAGCAGCGTATGAAAGTTTTTGTTGCTGTTGTTATGAATTTTTTGTAAGTGAATCTGTTGTCAATGAATGAATGAAATTTTGGTGAAGAACTTTTTGCTAATACATGAACAACTGAGCACAGCATGACACAAAAGTGTTACATATGGAACAACAGCAGTTGTACAATGAAACTGAGCAGCATATCTTGCATTCTGAACTTTCTGTAAACGTTCAATCAATAACTAACATTGTTCAGGAGATAAAAAAAGCATTAATGACATTCAACCAATGTTGATCCAAAGTTAACAGCTTTCAAACCCAAAAATACTTTAACCAAAGTCATAAACATCTAACAAGTCTCAATGACACAAAAAACAACTAACAAATGCTAAACAATATTTNACAAGATTAGCCAACCAAAACCAATTCCTACATAAAAGTCAAATCTTATTGAGGTGCAGAACAAGTGAACCATGATTCAAGTGCATGTCCCCTTCCCCTAGCTCTACTTGCTCCCCTTCCTTGTCCTCTGCCCCTTACACTTCCTCTACCTCTGCCTCTGCCTTCAGTGGTGCTTGGTGCAGCAGAACCCCTGCTCCTTGTTTGTATGTTGCTACTTGAAGCTCTCCCTCTTCCTCTACTCAGTACCACTCTCCCATGTCTTCCAATCCTGCTTGGTTCAGCAGTTGTGTCATGGTGAGTGGCTGCTTCCAAGGTTGTTTCAGAAGTGCTCTTTGGTCTCCCCCTTTGCCTTTTTGGTTGTGGTTGATCTGTGTTGCTTTGATCTCTGTTGGGACATCTTCTCTTGTTGTGGCTTTTTGCATTGCATATTGAGCAGCTCATCTCCATGCCATGTTTTGTTAGATGTCCAGGTTTTTTAGGATTCTCATGTGGATCTTTCTTTCTGTTTTTCCTTGGCCTCCCTGGACCTATCTTGATGGGTGGTGGTTCAACCACCAAGTCACAGTCTGGCCAAAACATGTCTCCTTCTATTGGTGGGATAGAATAAGCATAGGCCCTTGCATATACATCTTTCTTGTACCACTCAGCTACAAAATCTTCAGGTGATTTGTGACAAAAAAAGATGGCAGCAACACCATGACAACATGGAATGCCAGTTGCATCCCATTTCTTACATGTACAAGTCTTGTTTTCTAGGTTGACAGTGTATGACTCTAACCTATACTGAACTTGAAATAGAATGGTTGAAGAGGGAAGGACCTCATATTTAGATGCCTCAACCTTTTCTTTGTCCAACTTTAACTGCACTCTAGGACTGATGTTTGTCTTCCATTTTGTTAACTCTTTCTTTTTCATAACAAGCCTTTGCATCAACAAGGCTCTTATGTCTTCAAGCATGTGGGTGAGATGTTTTGTTCTTGCATGTATGATGAAGTTGTTGAAGGTTTCAACCATATTGGATGTGATTACATCTACTTGTGTCTCTGTCTTTATGTATCTTCTGCAGAAAAGCTTTGGATCATATGAGTTGAAGGCAATTGCATNGTTGAAGGCAATGGCAGCAGCTGGGAAGTCATCTTGTAGGCTTTGAAAAGCATCTTTGTAATCTGCTGCATTGTATGCTTTTGCAATACTCCAAAATCTCAACTTCATCTCATCACCTTTGAAGGCTTTGTGCCAATTTGAGAATATGTGTCTTGCACAATGCCTGTGTTCTGCATTTGGAAGAACCTGAGCAACACAAGTAAGAATGGACTGCAATGAAAAACAACAGAACATGTCAGTAATGATAATCAAATAAATGACAACACTTAAACATTGAAAAAGATGGAAATTGTTAGATGTTATTACCGGATTTTCATCAGAAACAATGACAAGTCCAGTCCCATCAGATAACCTCAAACAAACTTGTATTTGCTGCAAGAACCATGCCCATGACAAGTTATTTTCTCCTTCCACTACTGCCCAAGCTATAGGATACATTTGATCATTCCCATCCCTCCCCACAGCTGACAGTAGTTGACCACCCAAGAAGGTCTTAAGGAAGCAAGCATCAATGCATACCACTTTCCTACAACCTTCAATCCAACCTTTACTCACAACATCAAAACAAATGAACATTCTTTGAAACACCTTAGCACCACCAGATTGTGTGTAAACTAACTCAAACTTACTTCCAGGACTTGCTTGCTTCAAAGCTTCTACATATCTGCCAACTTTAGCATAATGGCCTTTCATTGATCCATGAAGCTTTTGATGTGCAAAGTACTTGACTTTATATGCAAAATCTGTCCTAACTAACACCTTGTAAGCCAACCTAATTGATGTCTGAATTTCCTTGGCTGGCCAATGAGGTCTGTTTTTGAAAACCTTAAGCATTTGATCTGCAACCCAAGATGCCTTTAACTGCTTATTCTTTTCCATTGTTCTCAAACAGGTGTGATCCTCTCCCACTGTCTTCAACACAAACACTGCTCTCCTTGTGTCCCAAGAAAAGTAAAGCATAAATGGACAACCACCAGAATAGTTGACACCTAATCTCTGTTGCCTATTCTTGTTGCTTGTTGTGAAACTTATATTTCTACCTTGCATTACAGCATACTTAGCAACAACATTCTTCACATCAGCCTTTTTACCAAACCTCTGCCCAACTTTCCACTTAAAAGTCTCAAAATCAGTGTCTGGCCCAACTAACAACCTCCTTCTGACCTTTCTGTCAGCAATGCTCTCCTCATCCCCACTTGTAGGTGGTGTTTGAATCTCTTCATCAGATTCATCAACATCAGCAATTATGTGTTCTTCACTTCCTCCCTCACCTACTAAGTGTCTAGCATAAGTTGATTGAGGTCCAAACTTCCCTTGTTGAACTTCTCTCTCAACCCTAGCAGCCACTTGAGAAAGATGCTCCCTACAACCCCTAACTCTCTCTCTTGCTAATGTACACTCTTCATCACTAGTATCAACCTCTGGTGCTACAGTTTCTTCAAAATCAGGATCAGTACCCTGCTTCTCTTCATCATATCCTAAATCAATCAACATATTCATCAAAATCATTCTCATCTACCCCACTCTCATCTTCAGCTGGCCTGTACTCTGGGTCAGTCTCATCCTCAGATGTTGTGTAACCACTAAGCAATTGCTTTAAAGTGAGAGGACTATCAGGCCTATCATCAGTGCAATCTTCTTCAGCTTCTGTTGTATGTTCAGGTGGTGTCACTTGTTTTTGTGGCCGTACAGATGGCTCACAAAGGGTTTCAGCTTGTTCTGTTTGTTGTGTACAATGAGAAGGGAGTGGCTGTGAGAGGTCTGGCTGAGATTGAGTTTTGACTAGAATCTTCCAATCCACAGGTTCAGGTGAGTGTGGTTCAGGTGCAGTAGGCTGACCTGATTTGGTTGCATAAGATTTGAAGTCAGGTGAATGTGGTGATGGAGAATGAGGATAATGTGCTGTTTCAGAATGAGGTGAGTGTGGTGATTGAGATTGAGGTGAAGGTGGAATCTCAGCTTGGAGAGGAATAAATGGGTCAATGACACCTACTTCTGAAGTACCCAAAACTATTACATCTGGATACTTTTGTTTCCTACTTTTGTCATAGTTTGTTGTGGGGTCAACATTTTTAGGGCTACTGTTTTGTATTTCACCACCTAGCATATTACTTTTAAACCTTGGACTTGTCCTAAGTGGTCCAGTTTTCACAGCTGGGGCTTTTTTGGGCTTCAGTTTAGGGGGCCTGGTATTTTGTGGTGGATTCAAAAGGCTTTCAACTGACTGCCTACCATGGTGCACAAACAACTCCACCAAACTACTACTACTACCTAGTTCAGCCATTTCTCTAACCTGCTCATCTGTGTACACTTTTCTCAAATCCTCATCTAAAGTCATGTTGGGTAGCAAATAGTAAATGCATTCAACTATATCATAAGCACCACACTTTCCCACCAAATCCTTTAACCAAAACCCACACAACACATCAGGATCCACTTGAAATGTTTTAATCTCACCTCCCCAATACAATATCCCTTTGTTAGTCATTGTAAAAGAACCACCATGATGGTATTTCAATGTAATCCCATCCATTTCACCTACATCAATTACAACAACATACATTCAATGACAAAACCATCTACAACAATTACACCACAAACAGCAACAACACCCTGAACAAAAAACCAACTACAATTCCAATAACTCAAAGCTACAACAACTACAACCCAAACAGCAACAAAAGCCTGAACAAAAAACCAACCATAATTCCAACAACTAACAGCTACAACAACCATAATTGCCAAAAAAATAAACATAAAAGTGGGAACAACCACAATTGAAGAAACAGATAAACAAAAACAGCAACCGCAACCTCAATTCCACAAAACTTCAAACTTCCAATTAATATTCAAACAAAAACGAAAACAACATCAAATAATACTTGCCAAGAATTTCTACGTACTTACCTTACTCAGTTGTTATCCCCAAATGTTACACCTCCACCGTCGACAATTCTCTCAACCCTAGAACACGAAATCAAGCATGTCAATTGGGAACAACTAATGAAACCAAGCTTGTACAAATGAAAACAACAACGAAATTTAAGCTTTTGTATGGCTTACCAGCTAAATTGAAGTCGTCATAAATGAATCAGTAAGAGGTTGATGCATCGTTTTTTTCTCTTTTGGAGGGAAGCAGTAACAAACAAGAACAAAGAGAGGAGAGAGAGAGGGATTTAATTATTAATCACAAAAAAGGAAAAACAAAACAAATAAATTGTAAAATAAAAATAAAAATAAATTAAAATAAATACACAGAACTAACCTTAACAACCGGTCACCTATCAAAGGGACCATTAGAAGAAAATTTGATTAAAAGGTAGGATTAGTGAGAGAAAACACAAAAGTGGGATTGTTATTTTCAAATATGCAAAAGGTGGGATTATTAAAAACAATTTTTCCTTTGTTTTTCTCTTTTTTCTGAAAAACCGAACAATTCTTTTTTTTTTTTTTCGGCAACTCCCTCTCCGCTTTTTTTTTTTTCTCTCTGTCTTTCACTAAATTTTGGAATCCTAATGACAATTATGAGGATGAAATCTGAAAATTTGGGTTTTAAAGAGTATTTATTGGCCCCAAAGTAGGATTTTCAAAAGCCCATACTTATCCTAACAAGTGGAAATTACCTTTAGGCCCTTGCCTAAAAATAAATTAGGAAACTCTTGAAAATTCTATTTTTAGAAGCCTTTTAAAATATTTTATAAACATAAAATATTATTTATAAACACAAATAATTATTTTTAATTAAAACTTATTTTGTATTATTATTTATTTTGTTATTATCATTATTTTCTTTTCATTTAATATTCCTATTGAACATAATTTTTCAATAAAAATATTAAAATTATACGAGTAAAAGACAAAAAATGCTTCTTTAAAATATGTTAAAATGTCGGGTATTACATTAGTCATGCCTTTTGGATTGACCAATGCACCTAGCACTTTCATGAGATTGATGAATGAGGTACTCAAGCCTTTCATAGGAAATTTTGTAGTGGTTTATTTAGATGATATATTTGTTTACGTCAATGATCATCTAAATCATCTGAGGAGTGTCTATGATACATTAAGGAAGTAAAAATTGTATGCCAAACTAGAGAAGTGTTATTTTCTAGTGCCTAGTGTGACCTTTTTGGGTTACATAGTTTCGAAAGATGGGGTTTCTGTTGATGCATCTAAGGTTGAAGCTATTAAATCATGGCCTGTACCCAAAAGTGTTACTGATGTCAGAGCGTTCATGGATTGGCGTCATTCTATAGGAGGTCTGTGAAGAATTTTTCATCTGTAGTTGCTCCTTTTACTGAATGTAATACCCAACATTTTCACGTATTTTAAGAAAGTATTTTTGTATTTTATTCGTATAATTTTAATATTTTTATTGAAAAATTATGTTCAATAGGAATATTAAATGAAAAGAAATTAATAATAATAAAATAAATAAAAATAAATAATAAATAAGTTTTAATTAAAAATAATTATTTGTGTTCATAAATAATATTTTATGTTCTTAAAATATTTTAAAAGGCTTCTAAAGATAGAATTTTCAAGGGTTTCCTAATTTACTTTGAGGCAAGGGCCTTAAGGTAATTTCCACTTGTTAGGATAAGTATGGGCTTTTCCAAATCCTACTTTGGGGCCAATAAGTACCCTTTAAAACCCAAATTTTTAGATTTTCTTCATCATTAGTTGTCATTAGGATTTCAAAATCTAGAGAGAGAAGATAGAAAAAGTATGAGAGAGGTGTTTTCAGAAAAAAAAAGAAAAAAAATTTCAAGTTCGGAATTTCGGAAAAAAAGCTTGAGTGTTTTTTTTCTTGGGATTCGTGCTCACTGAACCACCGCCGGAGTCACCTCGCGCCACCACCGTCGGCGGCTCTACTCCTCCCCCTTTGGTATTTTTTCGGAACTGTGTTAAATTTCTATCTTTCTTTTTGATTTATTCTTGCAAACATATGTTCATATTTATGTTTAATTATGATTTTATAAGTTTCAATCATGTTTTAATAAAGTTATGATTTGTTTTAAGGCATGAATTAATTTGTTGTTTATGAAATTTTAGATTAGGGTTTATAAATTATGAAAGTTATGATTTTTATGAGTTTTTATGACTTAAACTTCAATATTATGATCATGAATTATTGTTGTGTGAATTTATGATGATTTTATGAAGTTTAGATTGATTTTTAAAGGCTTTGAATACAAAGAAAATTGCTGTCCAGCTTTTATAATCATGAAATTCAATTGAATAAATATTATGAACATGTTTTGGCTTATGAAAAATTATTCTAAAGCATAGATTGGTTTCATAATTATGTTAGTTGATTGTAGAAGAGCTTTGCCATGAATTTATGATGTTTTTATGAGTTTATCATGACCTTAAAGTTAATAAATAAATCTGAAATTTTTATAAAAACAAGTTAAAGTAAGTTTTAAGTGTTCATATTATGCTAGTATGATCACATATTAATTCTATGATGTTACATATAATTTTTATTATGTTTTATGAAGTTTAAAAGTGATTTTAAGCATGTTTAACATGCTGTCCAAAATTTATAAAGTGAATAATTAGGCTTTTAAAGTATGTAATTAGCATAAATTGATCATATGAATTAAGTAATACATTGTATGGTTGATTTATGTTGTTTTTGAAGTTTTTCAAGGAGTTTTGGTAATTTTATATTGCTGTCTCCTTTTCTAAAGTGGCATAAAATTTATACTAAGGTTTTCTAGAGCATAAATCTGTCCCGAAAACCAAGTAATCATAAAATAGAAAATTAAAGTGAAGTATGGAATTGAATAGAGACCATATAAGGAATGTTATGGATAATTTTCCAACATAGAAGTTAGTTTATAGTTGTTGTAGAACGTAGTGAACAAGGTTTTAATTTAGTTTCGGTTTTTCCTTATGTAGGAGACTTTGAACTAGTCCACTTCTAGAAGTTGTGGCGGAGCGCCATTATTTTACAAGGTACGTAACTACTAAAGACAAACACAGGAATTAGAATTCATGCTTGGATAATCCTTGATTATATGAAATATTTTTATGATTGTTTGAATCATGAATTTATGTGCATGACAAGTTTATATATTAGAAGCATGATTTTTATAGTATGTTAACATTCCATGCTAAATAGTAACATAAATTTTTATAAGATTGAATTGGAATGTTATGATCAGTTTAATTTGGCCAATAGTTATGAATCAAGAAAGGAAGTTATTAATAGGTTGGTTAGTTACTTAATCAACAAGAAATGTAGTTGTGAATTTTTATTCACATGATTAAAAGGAACTCATGAGCAATTATTTTTATACAAGTTGCCACTCACAGTTTAATGTGTGGTCAAGGAGGAAATAAATATTTAGCCACTCACAGTTAATGTGTGGTAAAGGAAGTTCAGTGTAGTTAAAGGACACACATAAGATTAATTCTGAATCACCTTAAATTGAAGATAATTAATATGGCTTGCTTGATTTGATGCATGTCTTCATGTGATGTTGTATGTGAGTCATAGCATTGCTAAACCGGTTAATCACGTAAAGTGTAAGAGGACATGCATCAAAACTCTTGAAACGTATATACCTTGAGTATGAAAAATGTGGGGAGTCGTGTGGAACAGTGATCTATGACTTCTAATTGGAGTACAAGACGTTGTACTATTTTATATTTTTAATGCACTGGATATCCATCACTTTATGTGACATAGTAATACCTTCTTGGAGTTGCTCCCTAGTTGGTGCCCAATAGGGTGATGATTTTTAAGGAGGAAACCCGTTCGATGCAGGATCCATAAGTTTAAATATAATAATTAATTTAGTTGAGTCCATGTACAGGTAAGAGGTTGTCAAAGGTAAGTTGAGTGCATGTTTTATTTCTTATTGTTTGTTGTATAGTCTTTAGTAGTTATGTACTCAGCTTTGCTGACTGTTTGTTTTGTGTGCATGGCCTTTTCTTGGTCTTGGCCCTACAATGAGCCACTTGTGGTGAGTAGGTGTCTAGTAAAAGAAAAGCTGCAGGTACAAGTGGGCATAAGTCATTTCATGATGGGCTGGAGTGAAAGCGCTTGATGTGTTTTGTAGCTTTACTTTATTCTAATGCTTATGAATGACTAATATTTATTTTAGATGTTGTTTTAAGTCTTTTGGTTTTGGTTCTTTTAAGGGCCATTAATATGGTTCCGAAGTGTAATAAAGTTTAAAGTTGATTTTTAATTTTGAGATTGTTTTGAAGTTTAGTTTTAAATTGATTTTGATTTTAAGACTTCTGCTGTACTACTTTGATAAATGCCTTAGCCGTTATCACAGTGGCGCTAATACTTTGGTTTTTTCATATTTATAAGTTTTAATAAATATAATCCTTAACAATTATAATATGTTTTCCAGAAAAATAAGAAGTAAGAAGTTAGGAAATTCCAGGGTGTTACACTGAATGTATCAAGAAAGACAAGGGGAAGTTTGAGTGGACATCATGGGCGCAAGAAGCATTCGATCTTGTCAAGAAATTGCTTTGTAATACACCAATTCTAGCATTGCCAGATTTTTCTAAGCCTTTTGAGGTGGAGACTGACGAAAGTGGTGTTGGTATTGGACTAGTTTTGGTTCAGGATAAGAGGCCAATTGCTTATTTTAGTGAGAAATTGAATGGGGCAAAATTGAATTATTCTACTTATGATAAGGAGTTTTATGCCATTGTTAGAGCTTTGGATCATTGGAGAATCTCAGGCCCAATCACTTTATTCTACACTCAGATCATGAAGCTTTGAAGCATATCAATGGTCAGCATAAATTCAATCCTCCTCATGCAAAGTGGGTAGAATTTTTACAATCTTTTCACTTTTCATCTAAGTATAAGATTGGCAAATCGAATGTTGTGGCTGATGAATTATCAAGGAGATATGCTCTCATAGGTGTCTTGAATTTTAAGTTGCTTGGATTAGATCTTATCATAGAATACTATGAAAAGGACGAAAATTTTGGCCATATTTTGGCACAAATGACGAAGGGGGGTTTTAGGTTCTTATGTGCTGCATGATGGTTTTCTATTCAAAGGAAATCTTTTATGTATTCCCAAGTGCTCAATCAGAGAGTTTTTGGTGAGAGAAGCTCATGGAGGAGGGCTAGCAGAACATTTTGAAATCACGAAAACATTGACTATGTTGCAGGAACATTTTTACTGGCCCAAGATGATTGCAGATATTGAAGCTATTATTTCTCAGTGTGCTACTTGTCAAAAAGCAAAAGCATCTTTTTATCAAGGTTCATCAACCAAAAGCTACTTGCCATAAGACAGATGATGCCATGAATGTAGCTGATCTTTACTTTCAGAATATCAAGAAGCTACATGAAGTGCCGAAAACTATAGTCTGTGACAGGGATACTAAGTTCATGAGTTACTTCTCGAAATCATTTTGGAGAGTGATAGGGACGAAATTGTTGTTCAGTACATCATATCATCCACAGACTGATGGCCAGACAGAAGTTACTAATCTATACTTTGGGTTTTGTTTTAAGGGGTATGGTGAGCAAGACACAGAAGGATTGGGATTTGAAGTTGGCCCATGAAGAATTTGCTTACAACAGATCACGAACATATGCTACTAAACATTCACCCTTTGAAGTGGTGTATGGTCTAAACCCAAAGCTGTCAATTGACTTCATTAGTATTCCTAAATGTGAGCTGGTGAACACTGATGCAAAGTTAAAGTTTGACTATATGAAGAAATAGCATGCAGAGGTTAGAGCCAGGATTGAAAAGGTGAATGATACATACAAAGAACGTGCTAAAAGGAACAAGACTCAACATGTTTACAAAGACGGTGACTTGGTGTGGCTGAATTTGCGCAAGGAAAGGTACCCTAACTAACGAAAAAACCAGCTCATGCCAAGGTGTGATGGTTCCTTTAAAATCATGAAAAAGGTGGGGGATAGTGCGTATCAATTGGAGTTGCCTGGTGAATATGGGGTTCATGCCACTTTTAACATTGGTGATTTGGCTCCCTATGTTCCTGATAATCAACTTTGAGGTTTGAGGATGAACTCTTTAAAGAAAAGGAGGATGATATGAATCAACCAAAATAAGTAAATAACTTCGAAGGTTTGATGTATGCTAATAAAAATAATGCAACATTAAGAGAGTTGGTGGCCTTTGGTGACACAAGGCAATTGGGTGCATCCAAGGCAAGCATTTATGTATGCATGGTCACATGCAATATCCTCACCAAAAGACTTGAGTAATGTTATAGTGTCTAAATATATACATGAGTATAGTGTTTTTGCCTATGGGTTTTTTTTTTCCAACTGCAGTTGCTAGGGTTTTTCTCATTTCAGGCATATGTGCTTTCGTTTCTTGGTGAGTCATGGTCATCATAATTATCCTAAAATGCATGGAGAATGGTTTTTTGAAGGTTTCTTGATTAAAAGATTGAATCGTGAAGCATTTCTTGAAGATTTGAAGAAGAATCTTGAAAATGGCGCAAAGGAAGTGGCGAGTTCTTGGGCATTTTTCAAGAATCTTGGGTTCTTGATATTTCCGTGATTTTTGGTTGTAATTCTGATGATTATCTTTTTAATTATTTAATTTGTTTTGTTAGGATAGAATCTTGATCATTAGAGTTAGTTAGAGTTTGTTAGCAAGATAAGAATAAGATGCAGTAATGATGTGGCAATCTTATCTTGAGTTTGTTATGCAACTTGGATAAGGAAGCTTAGTTGGCTAATTCTATCTTATTTTGTGCGTTTTCTTGTTTTTTTGAGTCTTATAAGGTTTTTAGGATTTAGTCTTAGGTTATTCTATAAATAGCCTTGAGATTTCTTTGTAACACCATAGATTGTGTTGTGAAATAAAAATCAACGTTCAAGTTGTACGTTTTTCTCCTATTGTTTTCGTTCAAAAACAGTATACTCTATTTTGTGAATTGGTGCTATTGCTTTATATTCCCGTGAGGGCAAGAGTGAGTTTGGGGGTGCTTTAGCTTTAATCAAACACAAATTTGTTCGAAAATTCCCTTGTTACTATTGGTGGATTCTTTATAGAGTGGAAACTAGATTCCTTGTTGCGAGTGGCGCTTTTTTAACAATATTCACATCAACTTTTGGTGCTTTCGTTGATATAATTCTCATATACTTATAAAAAATAAATCACTTTAACAATAAAATAATGGAAGGTGGTGATGAAGTTCCAGCAAACTTCACTAAAGGACTTTCATTGCAACAAGCAAAGGAGTTTAGGATGCAAAACGAGATTGATGAGTTAAAGGTTCGTTTGGATGAAGTTTTGAAGGTGGTTGCCTCTATTGATAGCACGCCACATAAAGGTAAAGCCAAGAAGCCAGAATCATCTGCTTCTGAGGAGGAAAGCGTGACCATTAGGAGTGTCAGGAAGCCTAAACTCACAAAAGAAAGTTCAAGCAGGGAAAGTGAAGAAGAGCCTAGATCAAGGCGCAAAAAGAAGGTGAAAAATAAGGATGATGATTGAAATCTTAAGCTATAAATCCATGAATTTGAAGGTATTATGGACCCCAATAAATTTCTGGAGTGGATTCGAAGGATAGATAGGATTTTTACTTACAAGGAGTATGATGATCATAAATCCTATAAAGTTGCTGAACTAAAACCCACCTCTTATGCAACTTTATGGCTTGAAGGTCTACAAAAGATACGTAGGAAGGATGGTAAATCTAAAATTGTTTCTTAAACCAAACATACAAGAGAGATTAGGAAGCGTTTTGTGCCCCAAGATTTCGAGCAAGACAACTTCATAAAAATGCATTCTTTGAGACAAAACCGAAAAACTGTGGAATAATACATGGTGGAGTTCGAAAATCTTGTGATGGTTTGGGATTTGGAGGAGAAGGAGGATCACAAGGTGGCTCATTTTTTGGCTGTCCTAGATAAGAATATTAAGGAGAAGGTTGAATTACAGCCATAATGGACGTTTGACGAGGTTTGCAAAGTTGGATCTAGGGTTGAAAAGTAGAATGCACGAAAATCTAGAAGTTTTGTCAAAACCTTTGAGTAGAAGCGTGATTTGGTACCTACCAAATTGAATTTTGATAAAACATCGAGGGCACCGACAATCTTTAAAGATAAGGGTTCCTATTCCAGACCCATGGGCATATTTCTTTCCCGAAGAATTTCCTCCTGGATTATCTCCAATTAGAGGTATTGAACACCAGATTGATTTGATTCCTGGTGCTAAAATTCCCAATAAGCTACCATATAGATGCAATCTTGAAGAAACAAAAGAAATTCAAAGGCAAATTGAGGATTCAATAGAAAGGGGTTATGTTAGGGAAATTATGAGTCCATGTGCAGTACCAACATTGATAGTACCTAAAAAAGATGGGACATGGAGGATGTGTATTGATTCACGTGCAGTAAACAATATAACCTTCAAATACAGGTTTCGTTTACCTAGATTGGATGATTTGTTGGATGGATTATATGGATCTCAGGTGTTTTCGAAAATTGATCTGCAAAGTGGCTTTCACAAGTTTAGGATGAAAGAAGGTGGCGAGTGGGAGACAGGGTTCAAGATGAAATTGGGCTTATATGAATTGTTAGTGCCTTTTGGATTGACCAATGCACCTAGCACTTTCATGAGACTGATGAATGAAGTACTCAAGCCTTTCATAGGAAAGTTCGTAGTGGTTTATTCAGATGATATATTGGTTGACTGTACATGTGTTAATGATCATCTAAATCATCTGAGGAGTGTCTTTGATACATTAAGGAAGCAAAAAATGTATGCCAAACTGGAGAAGTGTTATTTTCTAGTGCCTAGTGTGACCTTTTTGGGTTACATAGTTTCGAAAGATGGGGTTTCTGTTGATCCATCTAAGGTTGAAGCAATTAAATCATGGCCTGTACCCAAAAGTGTTACTGATGTCAAAGCTTTTCATGGATTTGCGTCATTCTATAGGAGGTTTGTGAAGAATTTTTCATCTGTAGTTGCTTCTATGATTGAATGTATCAAGAAAGACAAGGGGAAGATTGAGTGGACCCAGGGGCGCAAGAAGCATTCGATCTTGTCAAGAAATTGCTTTGTAACACACCAATTCTAGCATTTCTAGATTTTTCTAAGCCTTTTGAGGTGGAGACTGAAGAAAGTGGTGTTGGTATTGGAGCAGTTTTAGTTTAGGATAAGAGGCCAATTGCTTATTTTAGTAGAGATTGAATGTGGCGAAATTGAATTATTTTATTTATGATAAGGAGTTTTATGCCATTGTTAGAGCTTTGGATCGTTGGAGTCATTATCTTAGGCCCAATCACTTTATTTCACACTGAGATCATGAAACTTTGAAGCATATCAATGGTCAGCATAAATTGACTCCTCGTCATGAAAAGTGGGTAGAATTTTTACAATCTTTTCACTTTTCATCTAAGTATAAGACAAAAAAATGGAATGTTGTGGTTGATGATTTATCAAGGAGATATACTCTCATAGGTGTGTTGAATTTTAAGTTGCTTGGATTAGATCTTATCATAGAGTACTATGAAAAGGACGAAAATTTTTGCCCTATTTTGGCGCAAATGACGAAGGGGGTTTTGGGTTCTTATGTGCTGCATGATGGCTTTCTATTCAAAGGAAAGCTTTTATGTATTCCCAAGTGCTCAATTAGAGAGTCGTTGGTGAGAGAAGCTCATGGAGGAGGGCTTTTTGAAATCACGAAAACATTGACTATGTTGCAGGAGCATTTTTACTGGCCTAAGATAATTGCAGATGTTGAAGCTATTCAGTGTGCTACTTGTCAAAAAGCAAAAGCATCTTTTCATTAAGGCTTGTTCACTCCTTTGCCTGTTCCAGAAATTCTTTGGGAGGATGTTTCTATGGATTTCATAGTGGGGTTGCCTAGAACAGCAAGAGGAAAAGATTCTATCATGGTGGTGGTTGATAGATTCTCAAAGATGGCACATTTTTTTCCTTGCCATAAGACAGATGGTGCCATGAATGTAGCTGATCTTTACTTTCAGAATATCATGAAGCTATATGGAGTGCCCAAAACTATAGTCAGTGATAGGGATACTAAGTTCATGAGTTACTTCTTGAAATCACTTTGGAGACTAATAGGGACAAAATTGTTGTTCAGTACATCATATCATCCATAGAATGATGGCCAGACAGAAGTTACTAGTCGTACTTTGGGTGTTTTGTTAAGGGGTTTGGTGAGCAAGACACAACATTAGAGTAATTTTTCATAAGCCAAAACATGTTCATAATATTTATTCTATTGAATTTCATGACTACAAAATTTGGACAGCAATTTATTTGATATTCAAAGCCTTTAAAAATCGCTCTAAACTTCATAAAATCATCATAAATTCACACAACAATAGCTTATGATCATAATATTGAACTTTCATACTTTACAAACCTTAATCTAAAATTTCATGAACAACAAATTCATTCATGCCTTAAAACAAATCATAACTTCATAAAACATGATAAAAACTTATAAAATCATGATCAAACATAAATATGAACACGAATTTGCAAGATTGAATCAAAAAGAAAGAAGGAGAGTTTTTTTTTTTTTTTTTTTTTTTTTTTTTTTTTTTAATAATAAAGTCCGAAAATAGGGGAGGTGGCCGGAGAGGTGGCGCAAGGCACGAATCCCGAGGCACGATCTCCCCCCCCCCTCCTTTTTCTTTTTCCGAAAACCGAAGATGAACTTCATTTTTTTTATTTCCAGAAAATCCCTCTCCCCCTTTTTTTCCTCTTTCTCTCTCTAGATTTTGGAATCCTAATTACAACTTATGATGAATGAAATCTGAAAATTTTGGTTTTAAAGGGTATTTATAGGCCCCAAAGTAGGATTTGGAAAACCTATACTTGTCCTAACAATTGGAAATTACCTTTAGGCCCTTGCCTCAAAATAAATTTGGAAACTCTTAAAAATTCTATTTTTACAATTGGAAATTACCTTTAGGCCCTTGCCTTTTAAAATATTTTATAAACATAAAATATTATTTATAAATACAAATAATTATTTTTAATTAAAACTTATTTTGTATTATAATTTATTTATTTTATTATTATAATTTTCTTTTCATTTAATATTCCTATTGAACATAATTTTTCAATATAAATATTTAAATTATGCGAGTAAAATACAAAAATAGTTCCTTAAAATACGTGAAAATGTGGGCTATTACAGTTTACCCCCCTTAAAAGAATTTTCGTCCCGAAACTTTGTGTAGATTTGTGTATGGAATTCGAATAGAGACTACTTTTACTTCGAACTTTCTTATTATAATACGATGTTGTTGTAGACCTTAGACACTTACTTGACAACTTTCTAGTCGAAAAATATAAAACTTTTACTTAAAACTCGTTGAAACTCATAAAATCTTGCATAATTGAGGGTAAAAACGCGCAAAACAGGTCGCTTTCTACCCCCCTTAAAAATCGAGTTACGCTCCCGTAACTCTACTTACTAACCTGAAATAGCTCTGGGCACATTTCTCTCATCATATCTTTAGCTTCCCAAGTAGCTTCTTCGGTTTCTTGGTTAGACCACAACACCTTCACTATTTTGACACTCTTTCTACGAGTATTGAAATGCGTGTCGCGCACCTAACAAAAATAATCTAACTTTTCCTCCTAACTATATAGTTGGGCAAGTAAGGGTCGAATCCCAAGAGACTAAATGGTTCAAAGTGGTCAATTTTGATTCTACTTTATACTAAGTAAGTAACAATTTAGATTGGAGATTGAATAACTATACTAACACTAAAAAAGACTAACGGAAATACTATGATAAAATTCAAGGAATAAAAACACCTAGAGTTAGGCACCACCACTAGCATAATTGAACACAAGCAATTCATACCCCAATTTAATCGACTAATTGTTCAAGAGAAAAGGTAACCCTATAAAATACCACAAACCTCTCCCGAGTATCTATGGCTTCCTTAATTTGCAATCAAGCCTACTCCCGTGGTATCATGCAAATCAAAGACTTTAATCACAAAACCCTAACTTTCTAACAATTCATTCTACCTACTCCCGTGGAGAATTTTATGTTCTTAATTGAAATATCCAAATTCATCAATACCCAATTCCCATTGTGATAAAGACAATGAATTCATAACAATACCAATTATCCCTAATCTAGTATTGGCATAAGCACAATCAATTAAGTATGAACAATCAACAATTAAATTGGGGATTTTACAAAATTGCTCAAGAATCAATCATGGCTAGGGCTTGACCTAACCCTAGATTAATAAAAACTACTCACACATAATTGTTGAATAAACAAGACAAAAATTAAAAGAATGCATGATTAACAACAATAAAAAGAGAATAGAGAAAAGAAGAATATTACTTGAGTTGATGAAATTGCCAAAACAATGTCAAAGAAACAAAGTTGAGAATGTGTGCCAAAAAAACTAAGGAGAACTAAAAGCTTTTTTCTCTAGACAAAACTGATATTCAAGTATATGTAGAAGTTCGAATGAAAAACTCCTCAAAAAAAAACCTATTTAGATGCTAGGAATATGAAGAGTTGTCTACATCAAAGAAAAGGCCGCAACCGGGGTGTGGCACGTGATATTAGGCCGCAACTAGGGTGCGGAGTAGGCTGATTTTTGCTTCAAAATACTTCAAAAACAAATGGCCACAACTAGGTTGTGGAAAACTAAGGGATTTCCACAACCATGTTGCGGTAGGTCTTCATGAGCAACTCTTTTGAAGCTTTTCACCAACATAAACGCCTTGATTTGTCCATTCTTTGATCAACATCCAATTAGCTCTACTTGCATCTCCGATAATCCTAGCAAAAGCACCTAAAACCTACAAAAACAAAGCAAAATACACCCGAGAAGAACAATAGCAAAGTATAAAGCATAATGGCTCAAAAAGGTTGAAACTATGGGAAAAGTAGGATGAAAACACACAAATTTAGCATAGAAATATGAGTATAAAATGGTGTTATCAAGTATCCCTGACTTTACTGTCTAGGATCTTAATTGGCCTCTCTTCATAGGTCAAACTTTGGTCTAACTCTATTGTTTCAGGTTGTAACATATGTGACTCATCTGGAACATACTTCCTTAGTTAAGACACATGAAAGATATAGTGAACCTTGCTCAAATCCATTGGTAATGCTAACTTATAGGCTACTTTTCCAACCCTTTGCGAGATCTCATAGAGTCCTATGTATTTTGGGCTCAATTTTCCTTTCTTTCTGAACCTCATTACTCCTTTCATTGGTGATACCTTAAGTAACACCTTGTCGCCAACTTCAAACACAACTTTTTGGCGTTTTTGGTCTACATATTACTTTTGTCTATCTTGTGCAGCTTGAATCTTTGCTTGTATTACTCTATTTTTATCCGTGGTTTCTTCAATCAATTGAGGTCCTAGAATCACTGTCTTACTTATGTCATTCCAACACAAGGGGCTTCTACACTTCCTTGCATACAAAACCTCAAAAGGCGCCATGCCAATACTTACATGGTAACTATTGTTGTATAAAAACTCAATGAGATCCAAGTGATCCTCCCAATTCCCTTGAAAATCCATTACACAAGCCCTTAGCATGTCCTCTAAGGTTTGTATTGTTCTCTCTGTTTGTCCATCAGTTGCTGGATGCTGTACTCATCTCCAATGTTGTACCAAAGTTCTCCTGTACACTTTTCCAGAATTTCGAAAGAAACCTAGAATCCCTATCTGACACAATATCCTTTGGAATTCCATGTAGCCTCACAACATATTTTATGTAAGCCTTTGCAAGTTGCTCGATTTTCCAAGTCTCTTTCATGGGTACAAACACCGCTGACTTAGTAAGCCTATCCACCACAACCCATATGGTATCATTTTGATTCTTCGACTTTGGCAAGCAAGTCACAAAGTCCATTGATATGCAATCCCATCTTCATCCCGGTATTTCATGTGGTTGGACCTCTCCTTGTGGTCTCTTATGCTTAAATTTCCCCCTTTGGCAAGTAAGAAATTTACTCACAAATTCAGCCACTTCTCTTTTCATCCTAGGCCACCAATACATCTTCTTCAAATCCTTATACAGCTTATCACCTCCAGGATGCACTGAATACGGGGTATTATGACCCTCCTCCATGATTCTTTGTTTCAGATCCTCACAATTTTGTGGTACATACCACCTTCCTTTATACCTTAAAATTCCATCCTCATGAATCTTGAAGTCCACAACTTTTCCTGTTTTCAACTTTTCCTTAATTTTGTCCAATTTCACATCTCCTTCCCGATTTTTCTTAATTTCCTCAAATATTATTGGTTGGATACTATAATTACAAAGAACTCCTTCCAAATCTCCCTCCTTCACTATCTCCAAGCTCAATCTTTCTATATCCTCACATAGTTCATTAGTAACCACCAAGGTATTCACTCCATGCTTCGTTTTACGGCTTAAATCATCTGCTACCACATTGGCTTTCCCTTCATGGTATTGAATATCTAAGTCATAATCCTTGATCAACTCAAGCCATCTCCTTTGTCTCATGTTTAAATCCTTTTGAGTGAAAAAGTACTTAAAACTCTTGTGGTCCGTGTATATCTCATACGAAACAAGATGATAACTTCGAAGGTTTGTTGACGGCCTCTAAGAATGATGCAAGTATGGGGGAAATAATGGCTTATGGGGATTCAAGGCTTTTGGGATCGTCAAAGACATCATCATGGGTGTGTATGGTGACACACGAAAATACTTGATCATTGAAGCAAAGGAAAGAATGGTGGAATTAGGGGAATAAGATGGTTTTGCCTATGAGTTTTTCCCACTTCACTTGGTAGGGTTTTCTCATTTTTGGCATTGAGTCTTTTTATTCTTGAAATGTCTTAAGCATCATTTACAACCTTATACACATGAAGAATGACTTCTTGAAAGTTTCTTGATTAAAAGATTAAATCTTGAAAGGTTTCTTGAAGATTTGAAGAAAAAGTCACAAAATAGCGCAAAAAATAGACGATGTGTTCTTGCATCAATCTTGGCGTTTTTTGGGTGATTTGGGTATATCTGATTTTTGTGTAATTCTGGTTGTAATTTGTTGATTCTCTTGATTAGAAAGGTAAGAATAAGTTTTTTAGGATATTTTTCAGATTAAATAGAGTTTTTTAGGAAACTTTAGCAAGTTGCATGACATGCAGTGATGATGTGGCATTCTTATCTTGTGCGTTATTGATGATTCACTAAATTAGGGTGATTTACCTATGTTTATGCGTGTAAAATAGCCTAGTTTAGTTAGGATTTTGTTGATGATTATGACTATAAATAATCTCAACATTAGCTTGTAAAAACACAAAGATTAGTGAATTTAATAAACATTGATTGTTTAAGTTTGCGTGTTTTCTACAAAACAAATAAAACCGAAAGTGAGGAAAATTTTTGAGTGTGTGAAATTTTCGAACACTTTGTGAGAGTTGGTGCTTAGGCTTTAGACTCTTGTGGGATAGTTTTAGGAATTGAGGGTGCATTGCTTTAATCAATTCATAAAATTATTCGACCTAGATCGTTTTTCTTGGTGCTTGGCTTTAGAGGGAACTGAACTAGTTTATATCTTTGTGAGTGGCGATTTTTATTATCAATATTCACATCAACTTTTGGTGCTCTCATTGAGTGGACATTAATCCTCAAGGTTATTGGTATCAATTTCATTTTTGAAACAAAAGTAATCATGTCAGTTGATGAAGTAAATACTCCTAAGATCACCACAGAGGAGTTGCGCAAAGACATCGAAGAACTAAAGGCTATGTTTGAGGCCACCATGAAAGACTTTGCCGAAAAATTAAAATCACCAAGAAAGTCTAAGGGTGTAAGTAAAGGGGAGACGAATTCTAGCTCTGATGATGAACAAGCAAGCTCAAGGAGTGCACGAAAATCTAGGAAACAGTATTCATCAAGTTCTAGTAATGAAGACACTATGAATAGGCGCAGAAAGAAGGAAAGGCCTAAAGATAATGATCGCAATCTTAAACTGGATATTCTTGAATTCAGTGGAAGTTTGGATCTTGAAAAATTCTTGGATTGGCTAAGAAGGATTGAACGAATCTTTAAATATAAAGAGTATAATGATCGAAAATCATACAAGATTGCAGAATTGAAATTGACGGGCTTAGCCAACTTGTGGCTAGAAGGTATGCAAAAGAAAAGAAAGAAGGATGGGAAGTCCAAAGTAGCCACTTGGATGAAATTAAAGAAGGAGATGAGGAGACTGATGAGGCTATCGCACACCTATCAAAAATAAACCTAACCACTCTAACTAATATAGCTAGGGAAGTAGGGATCGAATCCACAGAGAAGCAATTAAACCTATCAGTTCTAAAAAGTCTAAACTGTATAAAGGGCCTTTGAGTGACGATTGTGACTAAGAGATTAACTAGAATTAAAACTAAATTGATTAAGGAAATTAATTAATAACTAAACCTAGGACATCGGTTCACCACAGATTAACAAGTGAATTTGCACACAAATAATTAATTATATTATCAATTTCCTTGAATTAAGGTCCACTAATTCTCTCGAATCTAGTCCCCTTCAAAACTCCTCTAATGGCTCTCGCTCACTTAGACTCGTTTTGCCTATTGCCCTTATGATCTAATTGTGGTAATCTTACCTCTCGGCATCGATTTCAACAATATCAAACTAACAACTAAACCTGGCCAGTATTTAATTGAAAGCAATAGTAATTGACAATAAGAATTCAAGCAAATTAATAGTTAAACTAATAATTAGGAGCAACACATCACCAATTAATCCAAGGATCCCCTAGTCCTAGAAAAGGAACTACTTACTCATAATTAAAGAAACAGAAACTAAAACAATGAACGTAATTAAAATNTCACCAATTAATCCATGGATCCCCTAGTCCTAGAAAAGGAACTACTCACTCATAATTAAAGAAAATTAAATATAAACATAAAACTACGAAAATTAAGAACATAAATTAAAAATAATAATAAACATAACTAAAAACAAGAATTGAGAACAAAATAGAACCTGAATATTATTGATTGAATGATTGAATAGAGTTTTACACTTTTAAGAGAGTTTTAGAGTAAAACTAGGATTCTCAAATAAAAAGAGGCGTCCCCATGACTAATTAGGAGCAAAAACACTTAAGTACTTAGGCTAAACAAGGAAAAACGCGTGATTTTGGGCCTTCAGAGCCACCCGCCCGGGCTACCCGGGCGTGCAGCCCTCACCCGGGCTACCCGGGCGTGCAGCCCTCACCCGGGCACACAGCTCCGACTCGGGCGGGTAGCC
>PYUH01004029.1:0-177925 GCA_016808085.1 Suaeda aralocaspica | reverse complement strand
GCTCGGGCTCAGGGAAAATGAAAGTGTCAGGCTCGTGGTCGGTTTGCATAAACCTATAAACCTGCACAATATGTAACTCCGAGCAAAGATGAGAAACCGCCTTAAAGAACCAAAAAGTTCTTTGAGGCTAAGAAAAATAAAAAAAGAAAAACAGTATAAACCCGACTAATAGAATTAAAAATTGCCTCCCCGGCAACGGCGCCAAAATTTGATGAGGCTATCGCACACCTATCAAAAATAAACCTAACCACTCTAACTATTAGCTAGGGAAAGTTAGGGATCGAATCCACAGGGAAGCAATTAAACCTATCAGTTCTAAAAGTCTAAACTGTATAAAGGGCCTTTGAGTGACGATTTGTGACTAAGAGATTAACTAGAATTAAAACTAAATTGATTAAGGAAATTAATTAATACTAAACCTAGGACATCGGTTCACCCAGATTAACCAGTGAATTTGCCACTACAAATAATTAATTATATTATCAATTTCCTTGAATTAAGGTCCACTAATTCTCTCGAATCTAGTCCCCTTCAAAACTCCTCTAATGGCTCTCGCTCACTTAGACTCGTTTTGCCTATTGTCCTTATGATCTAATTGTGGTAATCTTACCTCTCGGCATCGATTTCAACAATATCAAACTAACAACTAAACCTGGCCAGTATTTAATTGAAAGCAATAGTAATTGACAATAAGAATTCAAGCAAATTAATAGTTAAACTAATAATTAGGAGCAACACATCACCAATTAATCCAAGGATCCCCTAGTCCTAGAAAAGGAACTACTCACTCATAATTAAAGAAACAGAAACTAAAACAATGAACGTAATTAAAAACTAAACATGATTAAGCTAAACAAAACTAACAAAAATTAAGAAAATTAAATCTAAACATAAAACTACGAAAATTAAGAACATAAATTAAAAATAATAATAAACATAACTAAAAACAAGAATTGAGAATAAAATAGAACCTGAATATTATTGATTGAATGATTGAATAGAGTTTTACACTTTTAAGAGAGTTTTAGAGTAAAACTAGGATTCTCAAATAAAAAGAGGTGTCCCCATGACTAATTAGGAGCAAAAACACTTTAATACTTAGGCTAAACAAGGAAAAACGCGTGATTTTGGGCCTTCAGAGCCACCCGCCCGGGCTACCCGGGCGTGCAGCCCTCACCCGGGCACACAGCTCCGACCCGGGCGGGTAGCCAAATTTACTTCGTTTCTCGGTTTTTGCTCGTTCTTCCTTAATTTCCTCTTTAATTCTTCGTTTTAACACTTCTAGTCTTCAGTTAAGCTCCCCAAATGACTTCAACTCTTTACTAACTTCTTCAAGTGCTTCAAAAGGCTCGGAAAACAACGATAAATCATCGATTCCTGAAAAATCTAATAAAAAGCACAACAAACACTCGAAATAGCAAAAGTTAGTAGAAATGGCTCAAAAGAGCCGTATTAGCGCTAAGAATCAACCGGGATTGGGGATAAAATACATATAAAATATTAACTTATCAGAGACGTTTTGTTCCCCAAGATTACGAGCAAGGTAACTTTATAAAGATGCATACATTAAAGCAAGATCGAAAATCAGTTAAAGAATATACATCTGAATTCCTCAACTTGATCACCATCTACGATCTAGAAGAAAAAGAGGATCATCAAGTTGCTCGTTATGTTGCAGGTCTAGATGAAAGAATAAGGGAAAAGGTGGAATTACAACCTTATTGGAACTTTGATGAAGTTTGCAAGGTTGCATCTAGGGTTGAGAAGCAATTTTCGAAAAGACCAAGTACTTTTTCGAAACCCTTTGTGAAGAAAGAAGGCGCCATTATTTAAACAAAATTTCGATTCCACTTCAAAACCTTTTTCCATATATCAAGGATAAAGGCTCTGCTACTAAGCCTCCACCCCCTGATCAACGCACATGTTTCAAGTGCAAAGGTCAAGGCCATATCCAGAAGGATTGTCCTCATTCAAGGCTTCATACTACACGAAATTGGGCAGATGATGAAAACTTTGAAGAAGAGGAGAATGAGCAACAAGAGGATGGCGGAAATTATGATACCCAGGAAGAGGAGATTGAGGAAATTGCTCCTGAGGTGCATGGCCAGAGTTTAGTCCTCCGAAGGGTTTTGCAATCTAAAGTTGCGCCACCTACAAAGAATCAGAGGGATAAAATTTTCATCACTAGGTGCAATGTTCTGTGGAGATTATGTGATCTGATAATTGATTCAGGTAGTTGTACTAATGTAGTCTCCGCAGTATTGATCAACAAATTGGAGATTCCTACCACTGAACATCCTCAACCGTACAAGTTACATTGGCTCAGTAACACAAGTGACGTCAAGGTAAACAAACAGGCTCTGGTTAGTTTCAAGATTGGGAATTTCGAGGACCAGGTGCTCTGTGATGTGTGTCCTATGGATGCGTGCCATATATTGCTTGAAAGACCGTGGCAATATGATGGATTCGTATAGTTTGATGGGAGAACAAACATATGCATCATTAGAAAACAGGCACAAGGAAAACCAGTTGCGCTGAAACCTTTAGAAAGTTTGAAATTTTCGAAAGATGTGAGCAATAAGAAGGGTGTTTTGTTGATTGATGAGAAAGACATGGTGTAAGAGGTAAAGAATTTTGAGAAGTTCTATGTGTTGATGGCTAAGGAAGTGCAAGAGAAAGCAACGAGCATCCCTCGTGAGTTGCGTCCCTTGTCGCACGAATTTCAAGACATATTTCCTGAAGAATTGCCACCAGGGTTGCCACCCATTAGAGGAATTGAACATCAGATTGATTTTGTTCCTGGAGCTCAAATTCCTAATAAACCAGCTTACAGGTGCACTCCAGAAGAAACAAAAGAAATTCAAAGACAGATTGAAGAGTTGATGGCAAGAGGATATGTTAGGGAAAGCATGAGTCCATGTGCAGTACCAACATTGATTGTTCCTAAAAAGGATGGATCATGGAGAATGTGCATTGATTCTAGGGCTGTGAATAACATCACCATCAAATACAGATTTCCTATTCCTCGATTGGATGATTTATTGGATGAATTGTTTGGCTCACAAGTACTTACCAAGATTGATTTGAGGAGTGGTTACCACTAAATCAGAATGAAGGAGGGTGATGAATGGAAAACAGGGTTCAAAACTAAACTGGGACTTTATGAATGGTTAGTTATGCCTTTTGGATTTACTAATGCTCCTAGTACTTTTATGAGATTGATGAATGAAGTTTTGAAGCCTTTCATTGGAAAGTTTGTGGTTGTATACTTGGATGATATATTGGTATATAGTGCAAGTGTGGGAGATCATCTGCAACATCTAAGAGAAGTGTTCGAAACTCTGAGAAAGCAGAAGTTGTATGCTAAGCTCGAAAAGTGCTCGTTTATGGTCCCAAGTGTGACGTTCTTAGGTTACATTGTTTTTAAGGATGGTGTTTCAGTTGATCCTTCGAAGGTGGAAGCTATTAAATCATGGCCAGTTTCGAAATCTGTAACTGAGGTGCGTGCTTTCATGGTTTAGCTTCTTTCTATAGGATATTTGTGAAGAATTTCTCTTCTATAGTAGCACCTATGACCGAGTGTATCAAAAAGAACAAAGATAAGTTTGAATGGACCAAAGATGCGCAAAAGGCATTCGAGTCGGTGAAGATATTTCTTTGTCAAGCTCCTATCTTATCTTTTCCAGATTTTTCGAAACCTTTTGAAAGTGAGACAGATGCTAGTGGCGTGGGGATTGGTGCAATGTTGGTTCAAGGTAAACGGCCTATAGCTTATTTCAGTGAAAAATTGAATGGAGCAAGGTTGAATTACTCTACCTATGACAAAAAATTCTATGCTATTGTTCGAGCATTGGATCATTGGAGTCATTATCAGCGTCCAAGTCACTTTATATTGCATTCTGATCATGAGGCTTTGAAGCATATCAATGGCCAACATAAACTCAATCCAAGACATTCTAAGTGGGTTAAATTTTTGCAATCTTTTCGCTTTTCATCAAAGTACAAAGAAGGCAAATCTAATGTGGTTGCTGATGCTTTATCAAGGAGGTATGCTTTAATTGGTGTCCTTAATTTCAAATTGCTTGGTTTGGAGTTGATTACACAATATTACGAGCAAGATGGAGACTTTGGACCTATTTATTCACAAATTTCGAAGGGTTCAATGGGATCTTATGTGTTACATGATGGATTCTTATTCAAAGGGAATCTACTTTACATTCCTAAGTGCAGTATTCGTGAATTGCTAGTCAGAGAAGCACATGGGGGCGGAATTGCAGGTCACTTTGGTATCACAAAGACATTGACAATGTTGTAAGAGCATTTTTATTGGCCTAGAATGATTGCTGATGTGGAAGCAGTAATATCACAATGTGTTGTTTGTCAAAAAGCTAAGGCATCCTTCCATCAAGGATTCTACACACCATTGCCAGTGCCAAAAGCTCCTTGGGATGATATTTCTATGGACTTTATAGTGGGATTGCCTAGAATTGCAAGGCAAAAGGATGCCATAATGGTTGTGGTTGACAGGTTTTCGAAGATGGCTCACTTCATACCTTGCCACAAGACTGATGATGCTGTCAATGTTGTAGACCTGTATTTTGGAGACATTGTTAGGTTACATGGAGTTCCGAAAACAATTGTCAGTGACCGAGACACGAAATTCATGAACTATTTTTGAAATTCATTATGGCATTTGATAGAGACGAAATTGCTCTTCAGTACTTATTATCATCCACAAACAGATGGTTAAACTGAGGTCACAAACAGAACCCTAGGCATTCTACTTTGTGGTTTGGTAAGTAAGACACAAAAAGATTGGGACTTGACATTAGCTCATGCAGAATTTGCTTATAATCGTTCACTTACATATGCAACTAAACATTCACATGTTGAAGTTGTTTATGGAATCAATCCCAAGCTACCTATTGATTTCGTGGCTATTCCTAAAGGTGAGCTCATTCACAAAGATGCTTTAGCTAAAATTGAATACATGCAGAAGTTACATGCACAAGTTAGAGCAAGGATTCAGCATGTGAATGATATCTATAATTGAAGAGCTAACATGCATAAAATCAAACACATATACAAGGAAGGAGATTTGGTATGGTTACATCTAAGAAAGGAAAGATTTCCTAATCAAAAGAAAAACAAACTAATGCCTAGGTGTGATGGACCATTCAAAATCGTGAGCAAGATCGGGGAAAATGCATATAAACTCGAATTGCCAGGTGAATGGTGTGCATGCCACGTTCAACATTGGTGATTTATCTCCGTATGTTCCAGATGATCAACTTCGAGGTTTGAGGACAAACTCTTTTGAAGAAGAGGAGGATGATACGATACAAGAATGATGCTTCGTTAGTAACCACCAAGGATGATACTCTTTTGAAGAAGATGATACGATACAAGAAGAGGAGGATGATACTCTTTCGAAGAAGATGATACGATACAAGGATGATACGATAAAAGAATTCCTTCCAACTCTCCCTCCTTCACTATCTCCAAGCTCAATCTTTCTATATCCTCACATAGTTCATTAGTAACCACCAAGGTATTCACTCCATGCTTCGTTTTATGGCTTAAAGCATCTGCTACCACATTGGCTTTCCCTTCATGGTATTGAATATCTAAGTCATAATCCTTGATCAACTCAAGCCATCTCCTTTGTCTCATGTTTAAATCCTTTTGAGTGAAAAAGTACTTAAGACTCTTGTGGTCCGTGTATATCTCATACGAAACAAGATGATAACTTCGAAGGTTTGTTGATGGCTTCTAAGAATGATGCAAGTATGGGGGAAATAATGGCTTATGGGGATTCAAGGCTTTTGGGATCTTCAACGACATGATCATGGGTGTGTATGTTGACACACGAAAATACTTGATCATTGAAGCAAAGGAAGAATAGTGGAATTAGGGGAATAAGATGGTTTTGCCTATGAGTTTTTCCCACTTCACTTGATATGGTTTTCTCATTTTGGCATTGAGTCTTTTTATTCTTGAAGTGTCTTAAGCATCATTTACAACCTTATACACATGAAGAATGACTTCTTGAAAGTTTCTTGATTAAAAGATTGAATCTTGAAAGGTTTCTTGAAGATTTGAAGAAAAAGTCACAAAATAGCGCAAAAAATAGACGATGTGTTCTTGCGTCAATCTTGGCGTTTTTTGGGTGATTTGGGTAAATCTGATTTTTGTGTAATTCTGGTTGTAATTTGTTGATTATCTTGATTAGCAAGGTAAGAATAAGTTTGTTAGGATAATTTTCAGATTAGATAGAGTTTGTTAGGATATTTTAGCAAGTTGCATGGCATGCAGTGATGATGTGGCATTTTTATCTTGTGAGTTATTGATAAGTCACTAGATTAGGGTGATTTACCTATGTTTATGCGTGTAAAATAGCCTAGATTAGTTAGGATTTTGTTGATGATTATGACTATAAATAATCTCAACATTAGCTTGTAAAAACACAAAGATTAGTGAATTTAATAAACATTGATTGTTTAAGTTTGCTTGTTTTCTACAAAACAAATAAAACCGAAAGTGAGGAAAATTTTTGAGTGTGTGAAATTTTCAAGCAGTTTGTGAGAGTTGGTGCTTAGGCTTTAGACTCTTGTGAGGATATTTTTAGGAATTGAGGGTGCATTGCTTTAATCAATTCTTAAAATTATTCGACCTGGATCGTTTTTCTTGGTGCTTGGCTTTAGAGAAAACCGAACTAGTTTATATCTTTGTGAGTGGCGATTTTTATTATCAATACTCACATCAATATCCTACACTTTACCCCATACAAGTAATGTCTCCATATTTTTAAAGCAAACACGATCACTGCCAACTCCAGATCGTGAGTAGGGTAGTTTGCCTCGTATGGTTTCAATTGCCTTGAAGAATATGTAATCTCTTTTCTATTTTGCATTAACACACATCCCAAACCATTTTTAGAAGCATCACTATACACATCATAAGAGTCACTTCCCTCCGGAAAAGTCAGCACTGGAGCTGTAGTCAAATGCTCTTTTAAGGTATGAAATGCCTCTTCACACTTATCACTCCACTCAAACTTATAGTCTTTCTTCATTAACAATATCATGGGTTTAGCAATCCTCGAAAACTCCTTCACAAACCTCCTATAATAATCTGCTAATCCAAAGAAACCCCGTACATCCGTTACATTCTTAGGTGTAGGCCACTCCTTAACTACTTCAATCTTAGCTGGATCTACTTCAACTCCCTCTGTAGACACAATATGCCCCAAAAATGCTACCTTCTCCAACCAGAACGTACTCACATTTCGAGAACTTAGCATACAATTCATTTTCTCTTAAGGTCATCAAGATTGTCCTCAAATGTTCCACTTGTTCTTCTTTACTCTTAGAGTACACCAAGATGTCATCAATAAAAACAACCACAGAGTTATCCAGAAATCATTGGAAAATCCTATTCATTAAGTCCATGAAAATTGCGGGTGCATTGGTTAACCCAAAAGGCATAACAGTGAACTTATAATGCCCATATCTCGTACGAAAAGCAGCTTTCGGTATGTCCTAATTAGCAATCCTCAATTGATGGTATCATGACCTCAAATCAATCTTTGAAAACACAGTGGCTCCTTTTAATTGGTCAAACAAGTCATCAATCCTTGGTAAAGGATACTTATTTTTGATTGTCACCTTATTCAGCTCCCTATAATCAATACACAACCTCAAACTCCCATCTTTCTTCTTCACAAACAATACTGGTGCTCCCCAAGGTGGAAGCACTAGGCCTAATGTAACCTTTTTCCAACAACTCTTGTAACTGCTCCTTCAACTCACTCATTTCTGCAGGCGCCATCCTATAGGGTGCTTTGGAAATAGGTGCTGTTCCTGGGACTAAATCTATAGTAAAGTCAATCTCTTGTTTAGGTGGCATCCCTGGAATCTCTTCCGGAAATACGTCAAGAAAGTCCCTTACTACCTCAATATCCTCGGGCTTAGCACTCTCAGCATGATCCACATCCCTCACACTACAAAGGTAAATGGAAAACCTCTCCTCACAATTCTAGCAAACCTCATTACTGACACTATTTTGTTGTGTTTTGCTCTTCCTTCCCTCCAGAAGCTCACCTTCTTACCCTTATTCATCAACGAGATCTTTTGTGGTTCACATAGAATCTCAGCCTTATGTTTACTCAACCAATCCATCCCTAGGATCACTTCTAAGTCACCTAAATCAAACTCGATGAGGTTAGCCTTAAACTCCACTCCCTCAATTTCAATAGGAACATCTTGAAATCTCCTTGAACACTATACCTCTTGTCCTGAAGATAACACTATTGAAATATCTATTGTATCTACTTTTACCAACACAGGCTTTAACTTTTCTAAAAGCTTAGTGGACAAAAAAGAATACGTTTCACCAGAATCAAACAAAAATTTAACAGGAAGGGAGTGAATAGAAAAAGTACCAGTAATCACATCTTTATTAGCATCAGCTTCACATCGAGCCATCACATTCAACTTCCTAGTGTTTGAGGTATTAGTCTGTCCTCCTCCATTCCCACTCCCATTCCTATTTCCGGCTTGAGGTGTCACCTTTACTCCCATATTTCCTTGGAAACCTTTTCCCTTGTTCTTAGAGAAGCACTCATACTCACGGTGTCCAAGTTTGTTACACAACCGACAAGTCACTGGGTTCCCAGCACAGTCCTTTCCTGGGTGATTATTAGGACACTTCTTGGAATAATACACACACCTTCCTTGACTAGCCATCTGAGCTCTCTTCCCATTTCCAGAAGTAGGCTTCCCAAAGTTTCCCCTATTACCCTGGAAGTTGTTGTTGAAACGAGGTTTCTTAAATCCACCATGATTTCCTTGTTGGTTGAAGTTTCCTCCACCATCCTTCCTTTTCTCCCTCGTCTCACCTTCCTTCTGCACCTCCTTCTTCTTTTGGTCTATGGCATACAGGTGTGCAACTCTACCATATAACTCATCAAAAGATCTGTCCAGCTAATTGTGACTGAAGGTCTAAGGGTAACCCTCTTTCAAAATGACTAGCCTTTTACCTCTCAGTTGCTACTGCCTCAGGAGAAAACCTAGACAATTCTATGAACTTAGAGTAGTACTCGGTGATAGACATACTTCCCATCTTAAGCTCTAGAAACTCCTCAGCTTCCTGTTTCTGAAGAAACACAGGACATAACTTATTACGAATTTGCTCCTGAAACATATCCCAATTAAATCCTGGTAAAGCTCATATTACAACCTCATTTTGTGACCACCATAGATCAGCTTCTCCTCTCAGATAGTAAACAACATGGTTCACCTTAAGCTCTTCTAGACACTCAACTACCCCAAACAACTTATTAAACTCTCTCACCCATCCCTCTAGAATAGTTGGATTGTGCTCTCCTTGCTAAGTGGGTGGCTTACTTTGAGAAATCTTCTTGAAAAGTTCCCCAGCAGGGTCACTACCATTTCCATTTACTCAGGCAGCTAACTGTTCAGCTACAGTAGCTAATTGCCTCACTACTTCATTCAGCTGATTGTTGTTACGTTCAACCATTCTATTTCTCCTGTACGTAGAGGAAAAGACCTTTATATTAAATTATGTCTAACTGTAAGTTAGAACAACATAAACTTAAATCATAGAAAACTTTCTCATTTCATCTCATAAGAGAAGTTTCATTCTTTTAGAGTGAATGATTCACTTAGTTTTGATTGTTTACACAACCATTAAGTAACAATAAAGCACATAAGAAATAAAAATAATTCCCTTGGTTCTATTCTACTTGTGGCTTTATTTCATGAAAGAAATTTATTACTCAACTCCTCTTATCATTTCTTATGGCTCACTACCACTTATTCAAACTAATGTAAACAATAATTTAAACGGTTCAACTAAGCATCAGAAACATTAAACAATAATAGTTAGATCATATCTAAACAAAGTCTCTAAACATAAACATTGTCTTTCTTGTCCCTTGACATCACATATTTCCTTGGTACGATTTCAGGATCATCTTTAGTGTAATCTTCCAGTTCTTCCTCCATTTCTTCTTCTTCTTCCATATCTTCCTCAGGATCTAATTCTTCTTCACCTTCTTTAGAATCGGTTACCAAATCAACATACACTGGAATTACTGGGTCTGGGTTCTCGATTTCATTACACGAACTATCCCTTGACTCAACAGTCCTTGAACCAGTAGTAATCTCCTTCACCATCATGTCTTCACTTCCTTGACTATCTTCTGGGCTTGGTGTGGGCGGGGTCTCATCACTTGCATTCATCTCCTGATACTCCTGTTATTTCCAAACAATGTACCCCTCCAAGAATCTCCAATCATAACCCCATTGGCCAACTGCATCCTTATATTTAGAGTAGTTCGGAAGTCCTCCAACAAAGTGGAAATCGCTAAACTTTGCCTTGAATTCTCGTAGGGGGAACGATCGGGCAAGCACTTAATAATCAGAGCCGATACATGGTCGGGATGATCCCATTGTGGCAACTTTAACATAGTACTCATATACCAACAATAAAACTGTATTTTCTAGACACAATGGGCTGGACTTTCGTAGTCTTTCTACAACAAGGTTCCTATTTGAGTATCTTTGCTAGGCATACTATAAGACATCCTGCACAAATCTTAAGATTAATGGTCCATCCATCCAAAAACAAAACAAACTGACAGTTCTACAAGAAGGGGTCTTGCGGTTAACATACAATTTCCTCTACAAACAAATATTCACATAAGCAACACCTTAAAACATGAACTTTAATGCATGAAAGGACAGAAATAAAGTCTATCCTACATGCACAAACTTCCTACCCAAGCTCACCTAATACCTGAACTAAAGCAATAAAGCAATAACACATAATACATACCTAAATTCCTTGCATACCTGCACACATAATTTATTTTTCAAAGCTTTCCATTTTCGGAAATTACTATTTTTAGAAAAATTTCATTTTCTAAAACTTTTCAAAATAAGAAATTCCCCTTTCCAAAAATAAAACTTAGGGTACCCTTAAAAATAAAATTTATTTTTATTTCAAAATCTAAGCTCGAAGTTTAAATCATAAAAACTCATAAAAATCAAAACTTCCATATGTTACAAACCCTAATCTAAAATTTCATGAACAAAAAATTAATTCATGCCTTAAATCAAATCATAATTGTAGCAAAACATATTGAAACTTGTAAAATCATGATTAAACATAAATATGAACATGAATTTGCAAAATTGAATCAAAAAGAAAGAAGGATTTTTTAAAGGGTTCGAAAATATACCGAAAAGGGGGAGGTGGCCAGCGGTGGCGCAAGGCACGAATCCCGAGACGCACAAATCCCGAGGCACGATCTTCCCTCTTTATTTTTTTTCTCTTTTTCAGAATAACCGAACAAATCTTTTTTTTTAAAAAAAAATTCCCTCTCCTCTTTTTTTTTCTCTCTTTCTTTCTCTAAATTTTGGAATCCTAATGACAATTATGAGGATGAAATCTGTAAATTTGGGTTTTAAAAGGTATATATATTCCCCAAAGTAGGATTTGGAAAAGTCCATACTTATTCTAACAAGTTGAAATTACCTTCTAGCCCTTGCCTTAAAATAAATTAGGAAACTCTTGAAAATTCTATTTTTAGATGCCTTTTAAAATATTTTATAAACATAAAATATTGTTTATAAACACAAATAATTATTTTTAATTAAAACTTATTTATTATTATTATTATTATTATTATTATTATTATTATTATTATTATTATTATTATTATTATTATTATTATTATTATTATTATTATTATTATTATTATTAACTTTTCATTTAATATTCCTGTTGAACATAATTTTTCAATAAAAATATAAAAATTGTACGAGTTTGTAGTGGTTTGTTTATATGATATATTCGTATACAATACTTGTGCCATAATCATCTAAATCATCTAAGGAGTGTCTTTGATACATTAAGGGAGCAAAAATTTTATGCCAAACTAGAGAAGTGTTATTTTCTAGTGCCTAATGTGACGTTTTGGGTTACATATTTTTGAAAGATGGGGTTTCTATTGATCCATCTAAAGTTGAAGCTATTAAATCATGGCCTATACCCAAAAGTGTTACTGATGTCAGCGCTTTTCATGGATTGGCGTCATTCTACAGGAGGGTTGTGAAGAATTTTTCATCTGTAGTTGCTCCTATCACTGAATGTATCAAGAAAGACAAGGGGAAGTTTGAGTGGACCCCAAGGGCGCAAGAAGCATTCGATCTTGTTAAGAAATTGCTTTGTAACACACCAATTCTAGCATTTCAAGATTTTTCTAAGCTTTTTGAGGTGGAGACTGACGCAAGTGGTGTTAGTATTGGAGTAGTTTTGGTTCAGGATAAGAGGCTAATTGCTGATTTCAGTGCGACATTGAATGGGGAAAAATTGAATTATTTTAATTATGATAAGGAGTTTTATGCCATTGTTAGAGCTTTGGATCATTGTAGTCATTATCTCAGGCCCAATAACTTTATTCTACACTCAGATCATGAAGCTTTAAAGCATATCAGTGGTCAGCATAAATTGAATTCTCGTTATGTAAAGTGGGTAGAATTTTTACAATCTTTTCACTTTTCATCTAAGTATAAGACTGGTAAATCGAATGTTGTGGCTGAGGCTTTATCAAGGAGATATGCTCTCATAGGTGTCTTGAATTTTAAGTTGCTTGGATTAGATCTTATCATAGAGAACTATGAAAAGGACGAAAATTTTGGCCCTATTTTGGTGCAAATGACGAAGGGGGTTTTGGGTTCTTATGTGCTGCATGATGGTTTTCTATTCAAAGGAAATCCTTTATGTATTCTCAAGTGCTCATTCAGAGAGTTTTTGGTGAGAGAAGCTCCTGGAGGATGGCTAGTAGGACATTTTGGAATCACGAAAATATTGACTATGTTGCAGGAGCTTTTTTACTGGTCTAAGATGATTACAAATGTTGAAGCTATTATTTCTCAGTGTGCTACTTTTCAAAAAGCAAAACCAGCTTTTCATCAAGGTTTGTACACTCCATTTCCTATTCCAGAATTCCCTTGGGAGGAAATTGCCTCGAACAGCAAGAGGAAAAGATTCTATCAGGATGGTGGTTGATAGATTCTCAAAGATGGCTACTTTTGTTCCTTGCCATAAGACAGATGGTGCCATGAATGTAGCTGATCTTTACTTTCAGAATATCATGAAGCAATAAGGAGTGCCGAAAACTATAGTCACTGACAGGGATACTAAGTTCATGATTTACTTCTTGAAATCACTTTGGAGACTAATAGAGACGAAATTGTTGTTTAATACATCATATCATCCACAAACGGATGGCCAGACAGAAGTTACTAATCGTACTTTGGGTGTTCTATTAAGAGGTTTGGTGAGCAAGACACGGAAGGATTGGGATTTGAGGTTGGTTCATGCAGAGTTTGCTTATAACACATCACCAATATATGCCACAAAACATTCACCCTTTGAGGTGGTATATGGTCTAAAGCCAAAGCTACCAATTGACTTCATTAATATTCCTAAAGGTGAGCTGGTGAACACTGATGCAAAGTTTAAGGTTGATTATATGAAGAAATTGCATGCAGAGGTCAGAGCCAGGATTGAAAAGCTGAATGATACATACAAAGAACGTGCTAGCAGGAACAAGACTCAGCATGTTTAGAAAGAGTGTTACTTGGTGTAGCTGCATTTGCACAAGGAAAGGTTCCCTAACCAACGAAAACCCAAGCTCATGCCAAGGTGTGATGCTCCCTTTATAATCGTGAAAAAGTGGGGGAGAATGCGTATCAATTGGAGTTGCCTGGTGAATATGGGGTTCATGCCACTTTTAACATTGTTGATTTGGCTCCCTATGTTCCATATAACCAACTTCGAGGTTTGAGGACAAACTCTCTTGAAGAAGAGGACGATGATATGAATCAATCAAAATATGTAAACAACTTCGAAGGTTTGATGGATGCTAATAAAAATAATGCAACATTAGGAGAGTTGATGGCATTTGGTGACACAAGGCAATGGGGTGCATCCAAGGCTAGCATTTATGTGTGCATGGTCACATGCAATTAAATCCTGACCAAAATACTTGAGTAATGTTATAGTGTCTAAATATATACATGAGTATAGTGTTGTTGACTATGGGTTTTTTCCAACTGCAGTTGCTAGGGTTTTTCTTATTTCAGGCATATGTGCTTTCATATCATGATGAGTCTTGGTCATCATAATCATCCTAAAATGCATGGAGAGTTGTTTATTGATTAAAATATTGAATCTTGAACCATTTCTTGAAGATTTGAAGAAGAATCTTGAAAATGGCGCAAAGGAAGTGGCGAGTTCTTGGCCGTTTTTCAAGATTCTTGGGTTCTTGATATTTCCGTTATTTTTGGTTGTAATTCTGATGATTATCTTGTTAATTATTTAATTTGTTATATTTTAGGATAGAATCTTGATAATTAGAGTTAATTAGATTTTGTTAGCAAGATAAGAACAAGATGCAGTGATGATGTGGCAATCTTATCTTGAGTTTGTTATGCAACTTGGATAAGGAAGCTTAGGTGGCTAATTCTATCTTATTTTGTGCGTGTTTCTTGTTGTTTTAAGTCTTATAAGGTTTTTAGGATTGAGTCTTAGGTTAGTCTATAATTAGCCTTGAGATTTCTTCGTAACAACATAAATTGTTTTGTGAAATAAAAATCAACGTTCAAGTTATACGTTTTTCTAGAATTGTTTTCGTTCGAAAACAATATACTCTGTTTTGTGAATTGGTGCTATTTCTTTATATGTATGTGAGGAAAAGAGTGAGTTTTAGGATGCTTTGGCTTTAATCAAACACAAACTTGTTCGAAAATTCCCTAGTTAAAACTCTTGGTGGATTCTTTATAGAGTGGAAACTAGATCCCTTGTTGTGAGTGGCATTTCTTTAACAATATTCACATCATCTTTTGGTGCTTTCGTTGAGATATCTATAATTCTCAGGTACTTATAATATATAAATCACTTTAAAAATAAAATAATGGAAGGTGGTGATGAATATCCTGCAAACGTCAGTAAAGGACTTTCATTGCAACAAGCAAAGGAGGTTAGTATGCAAAATGTGATTGATTAGTTAAAGGCTTGTTTGGATGAAGTTTTCAAGGTGGTTGCCTCTATTGGTAGGACGCCACATAAAGGTAAAGCCAAGAAGCCAGAATCATCTGATTCTGAGGAAGAAAGTGTGACCAGTAGGAGTGTCAGGAAGCCTAAACTCACGAAAGAAAGTTCAAGCAATGAAAATGAATATGAGCCTAGATTAAGGCGCAAATAGAAGGTGAAAAATAAGGATGATGATCGAAATCTTAAGCTAGAAATCCCTGAATTTGAAGGTAGTATGGACCCAAATAAAATTCTGGAGTGGATTCGAAGGGTAGAGAAGATTTTTACTTACAAGTATTATGATGATCATAAATCCTATAAAGTTGCTGAACTAAAACTCACCTCTTATGCAAGTTTATGGCTTGAAGGTCTACAAAAGAAACATAGGAAGGATGGTAAATCTAAAATTGTTTCTTGGAGAAAACTTAAAAGAGAGATGAGGAAGCGTTTTGTGCCCTAAGATTTCGAGCAAGACAACTTCATAAAGATGCATTCTTTGAGACAAAACCGAAAAACTATGGAAGAATACATGGTGGAGTTCGAAAATTTGGTGATGGTTTGTGATTTGGAGGAAAAGGAGGATCACTAGGTGGCTCATTTTGTGGCTAGCCTAGATGAGAATATTAAGGAGAAGGTTGAATTACAACCATAATGGACGTTTGAGGAGGTTTGCAAAGCTGCATCTAGGGTTGAAAAGCAGAATGCTCGAAAATCTTGAAGTTTTGTCAAAACCTTTGAGCAGAAACGTGAATTGGTACCTACCAAATTTAATTTTGATAAAACATCCAGGGAACTGACCATCTCTAAAGATAAGGGTTCGTCTTCCAGACCCATGGATAGGTAGACTCGCTTCAAGTGCAACGGTTAAGGTCACCTTCAGAGAGATTGCCCACATGCTTGGGTGACAACCACTAAAGATTGGGGGTGATGAAGGAGACTTTGAAGAAGAGGAGCAGGAAAACGTGGATGAAGGGGTAGATGCTCAGTATGATACACATGAGGAAGAGGTGGAAGAAATTATTCCTGAATCCCAGGGACAAAGTTTGGTTGTGAGAAGAGTGCTTCAATCTCAATCAACTCCACCAGTTGAGACCCAACGTGAGAAAATATTTCTAACTAGATGTAATGTGCAGGGTAGATTATGTGATATCATTATTGATACAGGAAGCTGCACTAATGTTCTGTCTACACTATTATTCGATAAGTTAGACATGCATACAAAATCCCGTCCACAGCCTTATAAACTTCATTGGCTCAGCAACACCAGTGATTAGGACTTATGAGGATCAAGTGTTTTGTGATTTATGTCCTATGGATGCGTTTCATATACTACTAGGGAGGCCTTGGCAGTATGATAGATTTGTAAAGTTCAATAGGAGGACTAATGTGTACATTATGCGCAAACATGCTAAGGAGAAGCCATATGCACTGAGACCTTTGATGACTTCTAAAGCTAAATCAAGCATGGGAAATGCGAAAGGTGCCTTGTTGATTGGTGGAAAGGAATTGGAGAAGGAAGTGAAAGAGAGTGGCGTAGATTTTGTGCTCGTGGCCAAGGAGAAGGAGGAGAAAACACTCGAAATTCCACGTGCAGTGGCGCCTCTATTGACTGAATTCGCAGATATCTTTCCTGAAGAATTGGCTCCTGGATTACCTCCATATAGAGGTATTGAACACCAGATTGATTTGATTCCTGGTGCACAAATTCCCCATAAGCAAGCATATAGATGCAATCCTGAAGAAAAAAAAAGAAATTCAAAGGCAAATTGAGGATTTGATAGAAAGGGGTTATGTCAGGGAAATTATGAGACAATGTGCAGTACCAACATTGATAGTACCTAAAAAGGATGGGACATGGAGGATGTGTATTGTTTTACATGCAATAAACAATATAACCATCAAAAACATGTTTCCTATACCTAGATTGGATGATTTGTTGGATGAATTGTATGGATCTCAAGTGTTTTCGAGAATTGATCTGTGAAGTGGCTATCAGCAGTTTAGAATGAATGAAGGTGACGAGTGGAAGACAGGGTTCAAGACAAATTGGGCTTATATAAATGGTTAGTCATGCCTTTTGGATTGACCAATGCACCTAGCACTTTCATGAGATTGATGAATGAAGTACTCAAGCCTTTCATAGGAAAGTTCGTAGTGGTTTATTTAGATAATATATTGGTTTACAGTACTTGTGTCAATGATCATCTAAATCATCTGAGGAGTTTCTTTGATACATTAAGGAAGCAAAAATTGTATGCCAAACTAGAGAAGTGTTATTTTTTAGTGCCTAGTGTGACCTTTTTGGGCTACATAGTTTCGAAAGATGGGGTTTCTGTTGATCCATCTAAGGTTAAAGCTATTAAATCATGGCCTGTACCCTAAAGTGTAATTGATGTCAGAGCTTTTCATGGACTGGAGTCATTCCATAGGAGGTTTGTGAAGAAATTTTCATCTGTAGTTGCTCCTATGACTGAATGTATTAAGAAAGATAAGGGGATCGGAAATTTGAGTGGACCCCAGGGGCGCAAGAAGCATTCGATATCGTCAAGAAATTTCTTTGTAACACACCAATTCTAGCATTGCTAGATTTTTCTAAGCCTTTTGAGGTGGAGACTGACGCAAGTGGTGTAGGTATTAGAGCAGTTATGGTTCAGGATAAGAGGCCAATTGCTTATGCTAGTAAGAAATGAATGGGGCAAATTTGAATTATTCTACTTATGATAAGGTTCTTTATGCCATTGTTAGAACTTTGGATGATTGGAGTCATTATTAGAGGCCCAATCACTTTATTCTACACTCAAATCATGAAGCTTTAAAGCATATCAATGGTCAGCATAAATTGAATCCTCGTCATGTAAAGTGGGTAGAATTTTTACAATCTTTTCACTTTACATCTAAGTACAAGACTGGAAAATGGAATGTTGTGGATGATGCTTTATCAAGGAGATATGCTCTCATAGGTATCTTGAATTTTAAGTTGCTTGGATTAGATCTTATCATAGAGAACTATGAAAAGGACGAAAATTTTGGCCCTATTTTGGCGCAAATGATGAAGGGGGTTTTGGGTTCTTATGTGCTGCATGATGGTTTTCTATTCAAAAGAAATCTTTTATGTATTCCAAGTGCTTAATCAGAGAGTTTTTGGTGAGAGAAGCTCATGTAGGAGGGCTAGCAAGACATTTTGGAATCACAAAAACATTGACTATGTTGTAGGAGCATTTTTACCGGCGTAAGATGATTGCAGATGTTGAAGCTATTATTTCTCAGTGTGCTACTTGTCAAAAAGCAAAAGCATCTTTTCATCAAGGTTTATACACTCCATTGCCTGTTCCAGAATTCCCTTAGGAGCATATTTCTATGGATTTCATAGTGGGATTGCCTAGAGCAGCAAGAGGAAAAGATTCTATCATGGTGGTGCATAATAGATTCTCAAAGATGGCGCATTCTAATCCTTGCCATAAGACAGATGATGCCATGAATGTAGCTGATCTTTACTTTTAGAATATCATGAAGCTACATGGAGTGCCGAAAACTATAGTGGGTGACAGGGATACTAAGTTCATGAGTTACTTCTCAAAATCATTTTGGAGACTGATAGGGACGAAATTGTTGTTCAGTACATCATATCATCCACAGACAAAAGTTACTAATCGTACTTTGGGTGTTCTTTTAAGGGGTATGGCGAGCAAGACACAGAAGGATTGGGATTTGAAGTTGGCTCATGCAGAATTTGCTTACAACAGATCACCAACTTATGCTACAAAACATTCACCCTTTGAAGTAATATATGGTCTAAACCCAAAGCTACCAATTGACTTCATTAGTATTCCTAATGGTGAGCTGGTGAACACTGATGCAAAGTTTAAGGTTGACTATATGAAGAAATTGCATGCAGAGGTATGCGCCAGGATTGAAAAGATGAATGATACATACAAAGAACATGCTAACAGGAACAAGACTCAGCATGTTTACAAAGAGGATGACTTGGTGTGGCTGCATTTGCGCAAGGAAAGGCTCCCTAACAAACGAAAAAACAAGCTCATGCCATGGTGTGATGGTCCCTTTAAAATCGTGAAAAGGTGGGGGAGAATGCGTATTCATTGGAGTTTCCTGGTGAATATGGGGTTCATGCCACTTTTAACATTGGTGATTTGGCTCCCTATGTTCCAGATAACCAACTTCGAGGTTTGAGCACAAACTCTCTTGCAGAAGAGGACGATGATATGAATCAATCAAAATATGTAAACAAGTTAGATGGTTTGATGGATGCTAATAAAAATAATGTAACATTAGGAGAGTTGGTGGCCTTTGGTGACACAAGGCAATTGGGTGCATCCAAGGCAAGCATTTATGTGTGCATGGTCACATGCAATTAAATCCTCACCAAAAGAGTTGAGTAATGTTATAGTGTCTAAATATATACATGAGTATAGTGTTTTTGCCTATGGATTTCTTCCAACTACAGTTGCTAGGGTTTTTCTCATTTCAGGCATATGTGCTTTCATTTCTTTATTATCCTAAAATGCATGGAGAATTGTTTCTTTATTAAAAGATTGAATCTTGAAACATTTCTTGAAGATTTGAAGAAGAATCTTGAAAAAGGCGCAAAGGAAGTGGCGAGTTCTTGGGCTTTTTTCAAGAATCTTGGGTTCTTGATATTTCTGTGATTTTTGGTTGTAATTCTGATGATTATCTTTTTAATTAATTAATTAGTTAAGTTGTTAGGACAGAATCTTGATAATTAGAGTTAGTTAGAGTTTGTTAGCAAGATAAGAACAAGATGCAGTGATGATGTGACATTCTTATCTTGAGTTTGTTATGCAACTTAGATAAGAAAGCTTAGGTGGCTAATTCTATCTTGTTTTGTGCGTGTTTCTTGTTGTTTTGAGTCTTAGAAGGTTGTTAGGATTTAGTCTTAGTAAATAGCGTTGAGATTTTTTTTTACTACATGTTTTCTTATCTATAATAACATTTCATGATGTATGAGATAATATTCCATGTTCTGTAATTATTACAAAATGTTATTTTTTTTATTTTTGTTTCTTTAAATAGATCAATGCATATTATGTCATTATTTAATTTCATCATTAAACCTAATAAAATATTATGTTGATTAACTTCATTAGTTACAAAGTTATAAATTTTAAGTTCATTAAGTTAATTAGTTTTTTTTTATAATAACAATATGTGAATAATTTTTTTTTTTTTTAAAAAAAAACCAACAACCCATGTAACCAATGAAATAGACCAACCCAATTCAACCCATCGACTGAAAGGCGTGTCGCGCACCTAACAACAATAACCTAGCTTTTCCTCCTAACTATGTAGTCGGGCGAGTAAGGGTCGAATCCCAAGAGACTAAATGGTTCAAAGCAGTCAATTTTGATTCTACTTTATACTAAGCAAGTAACAATTTAGATTTGAGATTTATTAGCTATTCTAACACTAACCAAGACTAATGGAAATACTATGATAAAATTCAAGGAATAAAAACACCTAGAGTTAAGCACCACCACTAGCATAATTGAACACAAGCAATTCATACCCCAATTTAATCAACTAATTGTTCAAGAGAAAAGGTAACCCTATAAAATACCACAAACCTCTCCCGAGTATTTATGGCTTCCTTTTGCAATCAAGCCTACTCCCGTGGAATCATGCAAATCAAAGACTTTAATCACAAAACCCTAACTTTCTAACAATTCATTCTACCTACTCCCGTGGAGAATTTCATATTAATATTCAAATTCATCAATACCCAATTCCCATTGTGATAAAGACTGATTTCATAACAATGCCAATTATCCCTAATCTAGTATTGGCATAGGCACAATCAATTAAGCATGAACAATCAACAATTAAATTGGGGATTTTACAAAATTGCTCAAGAATCAATCATGGTTAGGGCTTGAACTAACCCTAGATAAATAAAACTACTCACACATAATTGTTGAATAAACAAAACAAATATTAAAAGAAAGCATGATTAACAACAATAAAAAGAGAATAGTGAAAAGGAGATATTACTTGAATTATTGAAATTGCCAAATCAATGTTAAAAGAACCAAAGTTGAGAATGTGTGCCAAAGAAAACTAAGGAGAACTAAAACTTTTTCTAAAACAAAACTGATTTTGAAGTATAGCAAGAAGTTATAATGAAACTCCTCTTTAAAAGCCTATTTAGATGCTAGGAATATGAAGAGTTTTCTACATCAAAGAAGAGGCCGCAACTAGGGTGTGGCATGTGATATTAGGCCGTAACTAAGGTGCGGAGTAGGCTGTCATTTTGCTTCAAAACACTTCAAAAACTATTGGCCACAACTAGGTTGTGGCAAGCTAAGTCGTTTCCACAACCATGATGCAGTAGATCTTCATGAGCAACTCTTTTGAAGCTTTTCACCATCATAAACGCCTTGATTTGTCCATTCTTTGATCAACATCCAATTATCTCTACTTGTATCTCCAATAATCCTAGAAAAAGCACCTAAAACCTACAAAAACAAAGCAAAATACACCCGAGAAGAGCAATAATAAAGTATGAAGCATAATGACTCAAGAAAAGGTTGAAACTATGAGAAAAGTAAGATGAAAACACACAAATTTAGCATAGAAATATGAGTATAAAATGGTGTTATCAAACTCCCCCGCACTTAACCTTTGCTCGTCCTCGAGAAAAGAAAACAAAATAAGAAAAACTATTCTAGAAAGCAATAAAACCTATACTCACTGTCGTAGGAATCACGATCACTTTTAGCGTAAATGACAATCCATTTAAACCTCCTAATCGCTTAAAAGGACGAGTGTGCTCTCGTGAAGGTTTCCAAAGAGATTAACCCACAGCTCTAAATCCAATCAAAGCAAAGGTTTTCAAAAATAAACATATCTCAACCAAGGACCAAGATAGAGATTATAGGGACGCTAATGTGCGCTCAACAGTCATGCCCAAGAGAGTAAGCAAGCTATCTCACCCTCGAAAGAGTGATCACAAATGAGCGTTTGAGGGCCCAATCAATCGTGAAAAAACATCTCTCACTCCATACCAAAACATCCCTCCACAACCTTAAAGGCACAAGACAATGTGGCGTCTCATAGCTCGAAATGAGAGAGCTCAAAGATAATTAAAGTGAGTGTAGTCAAGCAATTCTAGCACATGTCTCAAGAAAAACACTCATGGCTTCCTCCGTTATACGACTCAACCATCTAGAGTTAGAAGGACTTGTGGGTTGTAACGTTAGGCTTAAGGTAGGTAGGGAAAGAAATTTGGCCGTGGTTCTCTTCCTAGTCAAGTGAAACTTTACAAAACAAGAGCTAAGTCAAACCAAACCAAACCAAGGAGAAAATGCTTCCCCCAACTCAATCACCACACACAAACAAGGAGCCAAAACAACTATATACAAACCCCTTTTTGCTTTACTACCATGAACACTAACTCGTTGGGAATCTTTCCCTTTCCCTTTTTCTTTTTGTTTTTCTTTTATTTTTTTTTCTTTTTTTAAATTTTTTTTTTGAACCCATATATACATGGGGCTTAAGCTCCAAACAAATGCACTAAGCAAAACTCAACAACTTATCAACATTGAAACTTAACAACTTTACAAGTATAGCTCTATTTCACTTGACACTAAGGGTGAATCAAACAAAATTTGGCTAAGGCTCATAGAGTTGGCTAACAAGAAGTGGAAGCTCAAATAGGTTGCAAATGTTAACAAAAACCCAAAATCCCAATTTTATTGAAGAAAAATAAAACAAAATAGGTGAATGAAAAATAAAATAAAATTTTTGTGTCCCAAATTTCCCCTAAATGAATGCCTTCATCATTCTTTAAATCAGTTCGGTCAAAACCTCGGAAAACCATGAGCATGCAAACAGCACAATAACGACATATGCTAGACCCTCAAGTGTGTTTATTACTTTGAAGTGCTTAGGGACTCTAAAAATCAACTCTCACCTCACATGGTCAAAAGACCAAATACCACAAAGCAATGCCTCATCATAGGTTTGGCTACACCCAGCTTGGCCTTAAAGGCTTACCACCAAGAGTACCCATGAGTGAGAGAATGAAAAGTCCGATTGCTACAAGTGAAAAGCAAACCCCTCAAGGCAATCAAGCGAAGCACACAAAACTCAAATCCAATCTCAAGAATCCAAGGTTAAGATAAAACCATTCATCCACTTTGCTTTGAAAGAATTAGAAAATAGGCCTCACATTAGATACCTTGGGTGCTAGTGTCAAAACGGACTTGAGATTGCCTTCAAGAATCCAAACCCGAATGTGTCTCGATTGTGAAGTTGAACATTATGATGATGATAATAATAATGATGATAATAAAATTGATAAACTAAAATGACGGAATGATATAAAAAGTGAAAATAAAATATAAAAAAGTCTTTTTTTGCTTCCGTTTTGTGCTTAGAAAGGTTAAGAAGATGGAGATTTAAAGAAAATAATGAATATGAAAAGAAAAATGAAAGATTTTGTGGAAGATAAATAATGGAAACCAAATTCTCTCTATATCACGTCACTCTCCAAAAGCTCTCGAAACCCAAGATTTAAGTTGCGCAAAATCCAAAGCTCCCATTGCTGAAATGAGGGAAGGAAAGGGAGTATTTTTATGCAAACATTCAGGAAAAAGAGGCACTGGCATGCGCGCAGGAACAAAGCGTGCTCTCCAGCACACGTCACTGTACCCTTTTTTCTGGAAATTTCGCCAAACATTATTCCCTTGTATTATGCGCCTTGGGGAAAACTTATGCTTACATCAGCTCATGCTTTCCTTACTTACGACATCCCTTACCACATGGCTTAAATAGAAAAGGAGGAGGAAATTTCCTTCTTCGCATACCTGCTGTTGGGCTCGAGGAAGGAGAAGGTTCGCCTTGGGCCCATCACTTGGGTTCGAAAGTTTACCTTCTTCATAGCTATGTTTTGGGTTCGTTCTTTCGGAAAATGTTTTTTGGAGCATTTAGAAAGTTGTCAGCATTATTATTAAAAGTAGGAAAAATTGATTCTAATAGTCCCACCTTTTACACATTTGAAATTAACAGTCCTACCTTTAGATTATCTCACAATGATCCCACCTTTATATTTCATTTTCTTTGATTGGTCCTTTTTACCAGTAACCTAAACTTCAGGTTACCATAATCAATTTTTTCACTTCTTTTTGCTTTTTTTAATTAATAAAACTGATTTAAATTGAAAAAAAGCACTCCAACACACAATTTTTTCATTTCTTTTTTGTTTTTTTTTAATTAATAAACTGATTTCATACAGTTTTTTTTGTTCAATGATTTTTTTTTTGTTTAATAAAAAAAGCACTCCACCAATCATGTAATGCCACGTGTATAAATTACCTACTAATTAAGTTATTAAACGGTAAGGATCAATAAAAGAAAACAATCCATAAAGATGGGACTGTTGTGAGATAATCGAAAGGTGGGACTGTTATATTCAAATGTGTAAAAGGTGAGATTATTAGAATCAATTTTTCCTTAAAAATATGGAACAAATCCAGAAAATTATTAAAAAATAATAATAAAATAAATCTATTTTTGTGATTTTTTTGGGTTTTTACGAATTTTTCGGGTTGAATCTTTTGGCTTTCAGCTTCTCAAGACTGGACTTGTTACGGACGTGATATATGTTTAACAACGGCCTAAGGGTGGGGACAAATGTAGGTGTCTACAATAAATAGAATAACATGATATTTAAAGTTTATGGCAAATGGCATGATAACATGCACTTTTAAGCTTTTCTAACATGTTTTATCGCTTTCCTTATTAATGTGACTATGGTCGTATGTAAGTCCTGTTGACGGCTTTACATGTAGATATGGGATAATAATAAAAACCGGATTTATGAAATGATATTTAAAGTTTCTTGTAAATGGCATGATAAAATGCACTTTTAAGCTTTTCTAACATGTTTTATCACTTTCCTTATTGACGTGATTGTGGTCGTATGTAATTCCTATTGACGGCTTTACATGTAGATATAGGATAATAATAAAAACCGGATTTTTGAAATAACATAGAGTCACATGAGTCATAAACACTCGTTGAATAGGCTAAACGTGACATAAATAAAGTGATCACCAAATCTACATAATACATGTGTATTCAATAAACCCACCTAGTAAGCACCCAAGTAACGTGGTCATTAGCTTTTCATTAGCTTAATACAATTATAATGTTGCTTGATATCCTATGATGAGAATTATAAAAGAGATCTAGTAGAGGACAACTCGACTTGGAGGTACCTCATCCCTGATCCCACAAATCTGGTGCACGACCTAACCTTGGCCGTTGGGAATGCGGCTATTCGGGTTCGTAAGACTCCGCGGAGTGTGGGTTTCACTCCAAGCCAAGAGTAATCACCCTATGCGATGGCCCTTCACATAGTCTAAAGAACATAATTTAAAAACTCATGGACAACAATCTTTGTGTCCTGCACCCCCATCACCACATTTTTTGGCGAATCCAGTAGGGACTTCCTTTGTGGATTTCCCTAAGGATTAGAGGACGAAACTTAAAAAATCTCGTATTTCTCATCATATTATATCAAGTATTTTGTTAGGCATAATGCATGTGTTTCCAAGTACCCGAAATGGGGTTTCTCTTAGGTTACGCCTCTATGAGGGTGCTTCACGCTAGAGACGAACCTAGGGGGGTGTTCATGTAAGTGAGAATAAGGCGCCCTGCCTCGGAGAAGTCATGTGGTATGAACATCTATCCCAACCATCGAGGTTTGGATCTCATAGATAGACGGTTCGCACCTTAATCATCACCCACTACTACAAATTCCGTGTTTTTGTGACGCTATTTTGGCCAAATCTTGACTCAAAAAAGTATCTAGAATTTTTATCTCGACACTATTAAAAAGCGTCGAGAATTTGGGCATGGAGAATTGTTGACGCTATTTTGAGTCATGATTGGGGACACTGACAATATTCTTGACACTTTTTTGTCTCAGAGTTTTTGTATGTTTCCTAAGATTCTAGACGAATTTGGTGTGCAAAATCAGTTTCGCGCTATCTAAAACTTAAAATGCGCCAAAGTTTCAACTCAAATATACGTCGGGATTTTGCATTATAATATTTTGTCGCAAAATGTTTTGCTCAGTAATCCAATGTATATTACAATATGCATATGTATCGATCATACTACATCAACAATATAATCATCATGAGCCGCAACATGTAGTAAATATGAATTATTTAATAATATGATCCAAAAGTTTTACATTAGCATTGGTGCCCAAAATGTTTCAAGATAAGAAATAGTTTGTACAAATGATTACAACTTAAACCATTAATGCTAACGCCTATTCCACACCCCAAAAAACTTGTAATGCCAACCTATTTCCCCAAAAAACTTGTAATGCCAACCTATTTCCCCAAAAAACAATTAGTGCCAATCTATTTCCAACAGTGACAATTAGTGCTAACCTATAAATACTCCAAAATAAGCATAAATATTAACAAAAACCAAAGCGGAAAAAACCATTTCAAACAAAGAGTGAAACCTTCTTCAATGTAGCAATCTATTTCTTCAACACTTGGAAATAACATTTGCTTCTTCACTTGTTAAACCATCACTACCACAGGTATTGACCTTAAAAATAATATTGATAACAACATCTAAGTTACGAGTGAAGCGAGTGAACTGTAAAATGAGTGTGTGAATTATATTATTAGCACATTATTACTTAAATATAAACTCTATATCATCCAAAAATAAAAGGAGCAAGCGACAAGGGATGATTACGAAGAGTTTCACAAAATACAATCGAAACAACTAATATTAAGACCAAACTGCATAAAAACACTTAAAGTTGAATCAAAGCAGCAGGCTAAACTGATCTGATCATTTCTGTTTTTTTCTTGGTACTGATTAGAGGTGAGTCAGGGGGCACAAGTCAAGGTGATCATGTAACTAATATATTAATTTGGTGATTTCCTCACTCACCTAAGAATCGTCCGTATACTTAGTTTATCTATCTTATAGTAGTCAAGAGATGACATGTAAAAATCTGTAACAGTCTTTTTTTAACACAAATCCTGTTATATATACAACTTTGCAATAATGGCACTAATCTCTAATAGCCTAACTTAACTTAATAAATCAACAAGGCAGCAATAAACCAACAAGACAGCAACTAAAGAAAAGATGAACTCATAAACAAAACTTTGGTTGTTTTGTTAGACACAAAAAAAAAATGAGCCAATAAGTGAAAGAAAATTAATACTCCAAAAAGCAAGCACATAGTAGCTTAGACAAAAAGCAAGTACATAAAGATTGAGGGTAAGCCAAAGAAAATTAATACCCCAAAAGCAATTCCGAATAAGGCAATAGCAATTTTAAGGTTTGGTGAGATTGAGAAGTGTGGATAATTGTGTTGATTTATTGCAATATTACAAAGCCGAATTAGAACAAATGCATGTTTACTTGTTTTGTTTTCTAAAAGTAATAGATGAGTGAACAAATGTTACACTAATAGATTTACTCACAAATACATGTTTAAGTTGAACTTGTAAAACTAATAGATGTCGTCTCCTTTCAATTATAATTAATAGATGTTACTGAGAACATATGTACAAAAAATGATAAAATGAATGCACAAAAGGCTGATATGATAAAATAACTGCATATAAACACTTAAAGTTGAATCAAATCAGCAGACTAGACTGATATGATAAGTTCCGTTTTTTTTTTGTACTGATTAGAGGCGAGGTAGGGGGCACAAGTCAAGGTTTGATCATGTAGCAAGCACATAGTAGCTTAGACAAAAAGCAAGTACATAAAGATTGAGAATGATGGTGAGATTGAGAAGTTAGGTTAAAAACCTGTTCAGAAGCTATAGCCAAGGCTGATTGGGCAACATTAATAAGTTTTGTCGAAGCTTTTCCATTGCGCATTGCATCCAAGATATCAGAGAATTGTGTAACCACAGTCTTAAGTAAGTTGTTGTTCTCGATGTACTTCGTAGCAAGCTGTTCATTTCGCTTCTCGATCTCTTCCTTTTTCTTATTGAAAGGAGACAAATTCGAATTAAAATCCAGCTCAGCAAATCTCATTTTACCTTTTCTGTAACCTTCTTTCCTAAGTAAACTAATAGATGTCTTTTTCACCCATAATCAAAAACCCTAAGGTCAATTAGAAACTTTTCCTCCATTCAGAACAACATGAAATGCTTTGTCCTCTAGGTCTTCCTCGTAAAATGTAGAAGGGGCACACAACCTCAATGCTTCCACTTTACCCTTTGCATCATGCCGCACATCATTTTTAGACGAAAAAAATTGAAGTAAATATTTTTAACAGCTTCTGCCAATATATTAACATGCCACAATTAAAGGATAAACACAAGTAGCGTACCAGAAAATCTTCTGTCACTGTGCCTTCAACAAAGCTCCCATATTTCCTGACATGACTTCTTTCTCATGCCTCGATCAAGCCCATTGGTTTTCCATGCTCTGCTTCCTATTACATAGGGTCATAGAATATATTACACAAGCAAGTAGCAAATAATCATTGAAAGATATAACAATTTAAATATGTACTCACATACTCATCTCGGAGGTTTGCATAACTATTAGCACCCATTATGTGTTTGACATTGAAGTGACCGTGCTTCTTTTCCAATTTCAGACAATTTCTACAACAATCAAAACCCCATAAGCAAGATTCGTAAAAAAAAATCATTTTATCCAAGAATAATAATTGAATGGTCAAATGATGTCGGCTTCATACAAAACCAAGGGGGAAAGTTGTAAGGAATTAAGACAACAGGCCAAGTACTGTAGCTTGTATTTAGAAGACGATATGGATTGAATCCGTCGCATGCTAGACTCAATCTAACACTTCGAGGGTCTGTAGCAAAATCTGGATATTTTTTTATCGAATTCTTTACAAGCCAAACCATCAGCTGGATGCCTTAAAACATCATCTTTCAACTCCAAGCGATCAACATCCTCCTTATGCCATCTCATATCTTGTGATGTCTTGGTGGACATGTAAAGTCTTTTAAGTCGAGGGATAAGAGGGAAATATTTCATCACCTTAGCCGCCTCACCTTTCTTGCATGATGCTTTACCCTGGATTTTCCATAACTTCCTACTTCCTAATTTTTCCGGAAAACATGTTAAAGTAGAAGATATAACATTTATTAAACTACTATATACAGAAAAACCAAAGCATTACCGCCACCATGATAACGGCTAAAGCTTTTATTAAAGTACTACAGCGGAAGTCTTTAAAACAAAAACAATTTAAAACTATACTTCAAACAACTTTCAAATAAAATTAGCTTTAAATTTATTACACTTCGGAACCCTATTAATGACCCTTTAAAACCAAACCAAAATTAATAATCAGAAGTCTTTCAAAATCCAAACAATCAAATAAACGTTAGTCTCTGAAAGCATTTGAAATAAAGTAAAACTACAACCACATCAAGCGCTCTCACTCCATCCCATCATGAAATGACATATGTCCACTTATACCTGCAGCTTTCCTTTTTCTAGACAACTACTCACCACAAGTGGGTCATCGTAGGGCCATGTCCAAGACAAAGCCATGCACACAAAACAAATAGTCAGCAAAGCTGAGTACATAAATACTAAGGACTACGCAATAACAAAAAGAAATAAAGCATGCACTCAACTTACCTTTGATAACCTTCTTATCTGTACATGGACTCAATAAAATTATTATTATATTTAACTTTTGGATTCGGCATCAAACAGGTTTCCTTTCCTTTAAAATCGCCCTATTGGGCACCAACTTGGGAGCAACTCCAAGAAGGTATTACCTATGTCACACGAGGTTACGGATATCCAACGCATATATAATATAAAAGAGTACAACATCTTGTACTCCAATTAGAAGTCATAGATCATTGTTCCATATGACTCCCCCCTTTGTTCATACTCAAGGTATATACGTTCCAAGAGTTTTGGTGCGAATCCTCTTACACTTTACGTGATTTAACAAGTTTAACATTGTTACGACTCTCATGCAACATCACAGAAAGACATGTGTACAAACAAGCAACCATATTCATTATCTTTACTTTAAGGTGATTCCAAATTAACTTAAGTGAGTCCTTTAGTTTAACTGAACCTCCTGTACAACACATTAACTGTGAGTGGCTAACAACTTACTTTCTTCTTGACCACACATGATCAATTTATGCTATTTACATACTTTAAAAGGCTATTTAATTAATTTATAAAATCTGGACAGCATGTTAAACTTGCTTAAAACCACTCTTAAACATCATAAAACATACTAAAATTTATATATTTCATCATAGAATTGTTGTATGATCATACTAGTGCAATTTGGGCACTTTAAACTCAATTTAACTTGTTTTTATTAAAATTTCAGATTTGTTTCTTAACTTTAAAGTCATGAAAAACTTAGGAAAACATCATGATTTCATGTCAAAACACTTCTACGATCTACTAACATGTTTATGAAGTCAATCTAGGCTTTAGAACAATTTTTCATATGATCAAACATGTTTATAATATTTATTCAACTCAAATTCATGATTATAAAAATTTGACAGCTTTATAAACACAAGTGTAAAACCCTTAAAAATCAATCTAAACTTAATAACAACATCATAAATTTACCCAACAATAATTTATGATCATACTATCGAAGTTTAGAACATAAAAATTCATAATAATCATAACTTTATAAATTTTCAAACCCTAAATTATTATTTCATGAACAACAAATTTAATTCATGCCTTAAAACAATTCATACTTATATCAAACATGATTTAAACTTATAGAAACATGATTAAACACAATTATAATCATAAATTTGTAAGATTGAATCAAAAATAAAGAGGTAGAAATTTTTTATTTTTATAAAAGGCCGAAAATTATACCAACGGGGAGGAGGTCCGGCGGTGGCTGCCGCGGTGGTGATGTGGCCGGCGGAGGGGTCCGGATGGGCACGGACCCCAAGGCTCCAAAAAAATTTTTTTTCTTCTTCTTCTTCGAAATTCCGACTTCCTCTTTTTTTTTACAGATCTCAAAAGTTTTTTTTTTCCTCTCAAAATATTTGGATCCTAATTGACTAGTATGATTAGTAAAATTCGAAATTTTAGGTTTTGTAGGGTATTTATAGGCCTCAAAGTAGGATTTTGGTGGGGCCCATAAACACTCCTAAGTAAATTAGGAAACCTTAAAAAAACTATTTTTAGAAGTTTTTAAAATATTTTTAATCACAAAAATACTATTTAAGAACACAATTAATACTTTTAACCAAAACTTCATTATTTACTATATTTTTGTTAATTTCTTTTTGTTTATTACCTTTATTGAACATAATTTTCAATAAAAATACTAAAATTATACGAATAAATATGCAGGTTATACGTACAAAATACAAAAATACTTTGTTTAAATACGTGAAAATGTGGGGTATTACATTTTCGGTTGCATCATCTTCCTTACCTTTCACTGGTTTTCATTTTGATGTATGGCAGACATGACACTCAATTTGTTGTGCAAAACCCCAATATAACATGCTATCATATGGGCAGGCATGAATTTTCACATATCTTAAACCTAAATCATTAATTAACTTCATAGCTTCATAATAAGATGATGGAAACTATTTAATTTGAGAAAAGGAATCTAGAAGGGATTTTGTAAATGACTCACTAGGCCAATGGTACAAGCACTTCAAATGAAAGAAGTGCAAAAGAAATGAAAGCTTTGAGAACATGGAACAACCCTCATATAAGGCCTTATGAGAGGCTTCCATTAATATGTTGTACTTAGCTTCTTCATTGGTATTTTGACATGGGAAATCATCACAACCATCATCCTCATGTGCAAATTCAACGTATCCATCAATGTTGTGTAGCCCATCCTCACCAAAATCACTTTCATCAAATAAGTCCTCAATAGGCTCATGATTAGAATGTTGATTGTTAGCCCTAAACACTGTTTTAAGCAATCTCTCCATATCATCTCTACCTATGACATTTGAATGGTCCCTAAGGGATTGTTGGGAATCACTCCCTTCACCACGACAATGAAAAACCCACTTTCTATATTTTTTATAAAAACAGTTGAATAATATGTGCCCTCCAACATCATCTACAAAAAGCCATTTCTTCAACTTGCACTTTGTACAAGGGCAATGTGTTTTTCCTTCAACATGAGTCTCCTTAGCAAGCTTGACAAATTTCATGTAGCCATTATAATAAGCAGGATTCCCAGGCTGTAAATCAATCCAACTAGTGTCCATCTCTACAAAGAATAGGTACTTTAAATTCCAAAAATCCAATAAAGGAACACATAAACTGAACTTTAAATCGAAAAAATAATACAAAGAAGTAATTGTTTTGCTTAATTCTCAACATCAATTTTCTTAAGTTCCAATTATGTAGTTTGGTGTGATGTTTGATTATTACATTAGTGTTACAACCAAATATTCTATATTCCTATTAAACTACAGAGTATTAAACTTATGAAAGTGAAAAATCCACATGCAAGCAAAACAAAAAATATATCAACTCGAAATTGCATAAAAAGTCACACAAATTACTTACACAAAATCACACCAACAAAGAAATTGAATAAATACAACACAACAAAATTACTTACAATTGGCTTAAATCACGAAATTTTGATAGAAGAAATTTGAAGTGGTTGGTTTCCCTTCGTGCCTTACAATTAGGCATGGCAATGTTGCTTAAGAAATTGTAGTAATCAAACCATAAAAGTATTAAACCATAAAAAAATAATTGAGCCAAAATTCCGCCATGACTCTTCTATTTCAACAGCTAAACCATTATGAACTCCACAAAATCTCAATTAAGCATGAATACCAATACAACAACTTCAAAAAACTATGGCAACCAACAATAACACCAAAATCTTCCAATGAAACCAACTGCTCACTAATCTTCAACAACCGCACCAAACTACAAAAATTACCAAAAACTACAAAAAATTCAATAATGTTCACAACAACTCTTAACAATTCAATTGACTCCATAGAAACCACAACCATTAACTGAAATAACTAAGTGTTGTGTCAATCACCACCATCATGTCTTATATTGGAGTTCTTTCAAACCCCATCATTTTTGGCATCAAATTATCCGTACATCTGATTAGCATTTTCAAGACAAAATTAAACAACGAGATTAATATAAATGACCTCATTAATGCTATTCATTCGTACCAAAATTTTATGGATTTTCACTCCACTTACTGCCACATAATATTGTAGACACGCCGGTATTGGATTTAGCGAACATAATGACCAATTTACTTAGGATATTCATGTAGGATATTCTTAAACAAAACGCATTGATCATAACCAGCAAGAAGCTGTCGAATTCTACTACAAACTTTATCGTTTCCACATTCTTGACCCCGGTGTCTCGGAACACAAAATGTACTAATGTTTCTCAAAATTAGCAGATTAAACCACTATAAAGTGATCTAAAAATACAGATTGAGTTTGCTTTTCAATTAATCAAGTATCGCACTTAATATGTGCCACGAATTATGAATATATGCTAATTTTAACAAAGCAACAAACAAATTATAGCTTAAGAGCAAACTAATTTCATCAAAAACATTCTCACATTAACTTAAATAATCAAAATTCAACAACAACATAATTTCTAATTTAGCAAACCCTAAAAAAACATAAAAACATTGAAATTCAAACAATTCGAACATCTGATTAGCTTAGTAGTTTTCATTTTGGGCATGGCAATAACTTATATTCATATATAAATCAGATATAAATCCCAGCCAGCAGACTGAACCCAAAATACCATCCAAGTACGAATAATTTGGCCTTAAAAAACAATTTCGAAGAAAAAGGACTCATTTCGATGAATTTTAAACTGATAGTTTCTATATAAAAATTTTAATAACCTAATTGAGAACTTACAAGTTGATTCAGGAACTCCAAAACCCCGCCTAATTTTGAATTCATAAACCTAATTAAACTTGGAAACTATTCGTTGAAAAATTTTAGATCGCCACTATCATGTCTTAACTGGAGTTCCTTCAAACCCCATTTAACAAAAGAATATCATCTAGGCAGTTTAAAGTGATAGATAGCTATAAACAACTGAAGATTAATATTTATAGAATCGATTTAGTATATTAGCTTTTTAATAAAGTACCTACTGCGCGACTAGGTGAAAAACGCCGACTTTCCGATCGCCAGGGAGGTAGAGAAAGGTCGCCGGAATTCGCTGGTGGTTTTCGAGAAGATTCATTGGAATTCGTTGGTGGTTTTGGGCTCTTGTGTCAAGAATTGGAGGGACTCGCTGGTGGTTTTGGAATTCGCTGGTGGTTTTGGAATTCGCTGGTGGTTGAGGACGCAGGTTTCCGAAGTGGTGTAGGTGGTTGAGTCGGTGGTTTTGTAAAGGTAGTTGAAGATTTTGGAATGGAAAGAAGAAAGAGGTGAAAGATAATGGCCAGGGTTTTGGTTTTACTTATGGGTCCGCCAAATTTCTACCCAAAAATTTCAAACGCGCGGGTTGTATTTACATGTGCTTTTCACATGACAATAAATACTAATTGGGACGCTTTTTAGTGTTGACAATTTTTTCTACTCAAAAAAACGTCAACAAAACACGGTTTTTGTAAACAACAATAAAATGCTTTTGGACAGTGTCGAGACAAATGCGTTAAGAAAACATGGAATTTGTAGGAGTGACTAATTTATGACATGAGTAGGTCCAGCCGCTCTTGAGCCATATGGTACCCTCAGACACCGAAAAGCCAACCTTTAGCAGAGTGTAAAACCTTTGCTTTGTTGTTATTAATGACTAATTCTAGGATGTGGTACTTGAATATGTGCCAATAGGTTTATGTGTATGTACGCACCATGCGTACATTCTTTACATATGGATTCCTAGCCTTGCTACACCTTTGAACCTTAGAGTCCATATAAGGAGTCTCATATATTCATGGTTACTCCTTGAGAGTATGTCCACATATTCCATATTGAACCCCCAGGTTGTGTCACATTATACTTGTAAAATTACTTCTACCACACTCATGAAAAAATTAAAAAAGATAGAAAAAGTGAAAAATCAAAAGGGTGATAGAGTACATTGCATTCATGCATTAATTTAGAGTTGAGTAATAATCATGACTAGGCTACGTATCGAGGTAGAGTCAAGGAAGTAAACCAAGAGTCATTTTCAAAACCTAAGTTCGCTTCACTCTCGTACAAGATAGAGTCATCACAATCTACCACACCACAACAGGACCGATAGTTAAATCTAACGTTTTGGTCATACGACGTGATGCGAGTCTAGCTTGAGCGATCATCTAGTGTGCTCCTTTCCGATTCAAGTAAGGTTCATTCATAGGAAGGCATCCTCTCATCAATGGCTAGAAATGTTACTCTCTTATCCAAGATTGAAGAGTTGAAACAAGGTCTTGAGTCTTTTACCACCCAAATGAACAACCTAAAAAAAGAAAAAGTCTCCACTCCAGAAATTGAAAAGCTTGTCAAACAAATGACCAACGATGATGCTTACCATGATCCTTCTCCTTTTGAAAAAAAAATGTAGTTGACTCTATTCCTAAGAAGATAACCATATAACATCTCCCCAATTTCAAAGCCACATATGATCCCAAGAATTTCCTTAGAGCCTTCAAATTTTTCATGAGCTTAAAGAAAGTCGATGAGAGACTTTACCCCAGGATTTTCTCCATGGCACTTGAGTCGGCCCCTCATAAATGGTTCTTCTCTCTCTCGAACGATCAAAAGGAAACATGGGAAGATATAACTGATTCATTCATCAACCGTTATAAGAGTCATACACAAGTAACTTCTTCACAAATGGAACTTCAAATCATTGGACAAGGGTATAATTAAGGGATCACAACTTACGTAGCTTGTTGGAAGAAATTGCGGCTAGAATGGTGACTACTCCTGCAGAAGAAGAGATGGTTAAGATCTTTATTTCCAACCTACTTCCCGTGTACGAGGATCATCTCAAATTTTCGGCCCTTGAAACCTTTGAGCAAGTTTACCACATTAGTATTGAAATTGGAGACGGTTTGAGGAAGGGGGATATCATGGTACAACAATGGTATGATGACATTTGGGAGGATGACACCACCAGTTCTTTAGAGAATTTCGAGGAGGATTAGTGCATCCATAGGTCACCAAACTAGGCAACCATCTAGTGACTACATTGAAGGTCAATGAGAGCATCATGAACAAGAGTCCTTAGTTTATCTTTATGTCTAGGTCGAGTCAGAGAGTCCCTCCTCTTAACCTTTTGTATTTCCCTTTTGTTTCATGTATTCGAGTCGATATCATTAGAATTAGGTGATATCTCTTTTTTAGCCTCCATCCACTAGTTTCTCAAGTTTTGACCTTCATCTTGTAGCTTTTCCAGTTTAATTAATAAAATTCCACAGTTTAGTAATTCTTATGCTTTCGCTGTGCTTCAAACAATTAATGACCTCATAGTAATATTACTATTTCCGTATTATATTAGTTGCAACGATTTGACATAAAGTAGAGAGGAAAAAAAATCAATTCATTGCAACTAATATGATACGGAGGTAGTAAATGAAAAAGCGAAAAAAGGAAAAAAAAAAAAGAAAAAAAAAAGTACATTGGACATGCTTAAGAGTTCCTCCTTCCATGACATCATCAAAACAATCGTCTTTTTTCTAGCTTCACATCATAATCGGTTTCCTTTGTAGCTCATTCCTACACTTCTTAAAATTCAACTACTTTCTTCCCCATTTTCCTTAACCCCACCCTTTGGTGCGTAAGAAAAGACATGTGCTAAAATTAAATAAAAAGAGAGAGAGAGAGATAGAAAGAAAAAGGAAATTCTCAAGATAAAATAAAGTGCAAAAGTTCAAAAAAGTAGTAGTCAAAATAAAGTGGACAAGCAAAGCTCGGAAAAAGAATTTTAAGTCAAGCTTGTTCTAGAAAAAGTTAATGCACATATACGCACCATTCCTCAGACCTTATATCTTTTAGTCTACATCAACTACATTTCATCTCTCACTCAAGCCTACATTTCACATCAAAGCCTTAGCAACACTATATCCAAGTCCACTCAAAATACATTTCAATCTCCCTAAAGCTTTTCAAAATACATTTTTTCTCCAACACTTCAAATCTAGTAAAACTTTTTTTAGCATTGTCCAAAGACCACTAGGCTGAAAACTTGAAAGAATGCCCTAGGAAAAAATTAGGGCAGCCTGCTAGGTTGAAAACCCAAAAGGGAGACCTAGGTTGAAAACCCGAAAGGGCGACCTAGGCAAAATCGAGGGCATAATCACGTCTCTTGCACATAGACATGAACTACGACGGTCAGATTCAATTAGGATATGATGTGATTATTGATTGAAAATCGCCAACCACATAAGGGATAGAAACTAGCTTGATTTTCTCTAAAGCAAAGCACTAAGAAAACGATATAGGTCGAATAATTTGTATGAATTGATTAAAGCTATGCACCCTGAATCCTTAAAATTATATTCACAAGAGTCTAAAGCTTAAGCACCAACTCTTAATATGCTCGAATTTTCCTCACACTCGAAAATTCTCACACACAGTTTTGTGTTTGTTTTGTAGAAAACAAATAAAACTTCAAACAATAATGTTTATTGATCTCTATAATATGAATTTTACAAACTAATGTTGAGACTATTTATAGGCATAATCATCAACAAAAATCCTAACAAAAATAAGCCAAAACACACGCACAAACATAGGGAAAATCGTCCCACCCTAGTGACTCATCTATGACTCACAAGATAAGATTGCCACATAAGCACTACATGTCATTCTCATCTTGCTAACAAACTCTAACTAACTATATCTAAACAAAAAATATCCTAAAAAACTTTATAAGACCTTGATAAACAAGATAATCAACAAATTACAACCATAATTACACGAAGATATGATCTACCCAAACCCACACAAAATCGTGAAAATTGACGCCACACAAGCATCGTCCAAATTTGCGCACTTTTTTTTATTTTCTTCAAATCTTGAAGAAACCTTTCAAGATTCAATCTTTTAATCAAAAAACCTTAAAAAAGTCATTTTCTATGTGTTTAAGGCTGTAAATGAAGATTAAGACACATCAAGAAAAGAAAGACTCAATGCCTAAAATGAGGAAAACCCTATCATGTGAAATGGGAGAAAACTCATAGGCAAAACCATCTTATTCCCCTAATTCCGCCATTCTTTCCTTTACTTCCAATGATCAAGTAAATTCGTGTGTCACCATACACACCAATGATGATGACTTTGAAGATCCCAAAAGCCTTGAATCTCCATAAGCTATTATTTCCCCCATACTTGCATCATTTTTAGAAGCCGTTATTAAACTTTCGAAGTTATCACCTTGATTCGTATCAGGATACATAGATACCCTCACCTCCAGGTCCGACCACACTACTATATATTATATGATGTCATATCCATCACCATGAATGTTTGAAGCAAATTTTTTTAGTATAGAACCAGACACAAACTCGAGTTTGAACCAACATCTCTTAGTGAACCACATCAATTTCCCCATCATTTTCATACTGGAATAATAAATTTTATCAATTTTCTTTTCTTGATTTTAAGCATTTTCTTTCTACTCCCTTATGGTCTATCCTAATCATCCTTTACTATCGTCATTTGGCTCGTGCTTATTAAGCTCAACTCGTGTCATTAGATGTAGTAGTAGTTCACATAAAAGTTTTCCAAGGTTGACTCATGTTCCCAACTTGACCAATCACCATCATATCATTGTCAAGCTCACAAGCACTCTCACCATGCCATCAATGATTACTTCTATAGTCTCGGGGGGCTTCCCCCATCAAACAAGCTCCGATATCATGACTTGCCCTAAGTCAATAGTCACCATGCACCATTGGCTCCACAACGGAGGAGCTTATTTTACTTGTGACTTCATGACCATGCCCTTGGAGGCTAACCTATTGACATACATCGTGATACTCCTTTCATCTCAACATGGGGGATATCTATCAATCATGATTGTCTTTTAAGAGCCCATCTATAAATTATTCTAGGTTCTAATACCCACCATCACATCTTCACCCACTCTAGGGGCCCATATTATCACAAGAAGCTCCCATGTACCCTTATTATTACATTCCCTTAGAATATTCGCTCTTAAGTGCCCTAATTAAATAGCTATCATTCATAACATCACTAAATTTCTTCCTCTCTCTTTAGCCACAAAATCATAAGTCATTCGCCATTCGACTCCTAGCAAATGAAAAGGTTCACTTGTGACCTCAAAATCACCCCATGAGGTTATCATTTTGTCATAATTATCTTGTACTCTCTAATGTATCTCATATTAACTTAGGGGGGGCTACCATTTTCTGCTGGGGACTCGAATATCAAATAAGCCTTCCCATCCATCTATAGAGACCCTATCTTTTGTATCTTTCAAAATCAAATAACCATTTGTTTACATCCTTTATTGTTTATTGCATTAGAGTCGGTCAATTTGGTACTATCATTGTAAATGCCTGTGAAACACATGCATTCATTACATTGCATAAAGGATCACGTGCATACATGAATCAATGTAAGCTAAGTCAAAAATCAAGTGTTAAATACATGCATTATTGTAGGATTACCATTTTATCAAGACTAGAGCCTATATCCCAAGGTACAACACAGATTAGTAGTTGGGGGCTGCTCTCAGTAAGTGCTCACAATAAAGTGGCACAAAAGCATCGTGGCATCAAGAATCAGTTTTATCAATCAGTAATTAGTCAGTGCTTTTGCCAACCTAGCATCATCAAGCAGCATGAGTCGGGTATCTGTCTTGTACCAAGTATCTACATGAACAGCACATGCAAAGTCATTAGGCGCCCAACCTAGCTAAGCTCCACAAAAAAAAACAAAGCTCCACAAAAAGCTAGCTACATACACTAAAATAGCCTCCTATTTACATCCCACTAATTCCCGATGAAGTGATCATGTGACCTTCGAAATCAAATTTCCCCAAGGAAGTCAAACTCAAAGTCAAACTTACTTTGATAAGTCAATTTACTTATTAGTGAACTACTTACAGTAAATCTATGAAACTGCTTGCAGAATATCTCCCAGTGAATTGAAGTCAACTTATGACTTTTGAAATCAGCAAACCCTAGTGTGATAACTTTACGACTTCTAGAGCCAAAATCACGAAAATACCTTTGCAAGTCAAATTTGGTCAAAATCATTTTTTTTATTCTTCCTAGCACCTAAAATCAAGTCATCATGGAAGAAAACGATCTTTATTATCCATAGAAAGTGTCATTTGGAGATTCATCTGTAGTGAGTCAACATATATCAATCCCTAGTAAGTCAGCGTTAACCAAATTACGAATATGCCTCTAAAGACTGGTCATAACACTATAATTCCCTAGTGAAGTAAACTCTTAATGCAAAACCTTCAGGAAAAATCTTCAATTAAGAGAGTTCATGATACATCTCCCCAATGGACCAATTCTTCATGGAATTACCCAGCAAGTCGAAAAGTCATCATCCTAGTTGTAGACACCTATATTTGGTCCCACCTAAAGGCCGATGATTAAAGTGCACTACGTCGCAACAGGTCCAACTTCTAAAAATGATTGCTTGAAAAGAATGGCTAATTATGTCGAGAGTCAGTTGTTCACCTATTTGGTCCCCACTCCAAAATCAATACGGGGGTCCCATTGCTCGGTTAGCGGGCTGGGGTCTCACTGCCCGACCAGCGAGTCGAGGTCCAGGGGTGAAACTCTCTGGTTAGAGGGTTTGTGGGGCAACGCCCCCCGAACTTTTTGAAAACTAAAACCATTACCGAATATGACCAATGACAAGTTTCGATGGTCAAGTTGCGCTTAAAGTTATTTCAATAATTTGTTTTATTATAATTATATTTTTCTTTATTTCAAATTATTATTTAATTTTATGATTATATTAGAAATTAAGACAATCCATAAAAAGCGCAACTCGACAACATACGTTGAACCTTCTAGAAGAATTTGGGAGAATCCGTACGAGAAAAGGTAACTTTAGGTTTATGGAAGTGAATAAAAGAAGATCCAGAAGGAATCTCGGATTGTGGAAAGCGAATATCACGAATCTCGAGAAAAATGACATGAATCAATGATTCCCATGATCTTGGGCACCGAGCGGACAAGCACTCAAGGCGAGCGACTATGCGCTTAGCGACGCCACCCAGGCTCTATAAATACTCACGACCTCCAACACATTTCAACAGACACTTTAAAGCATTTCACTACACACTCTCTCTACTTTCTCTCTCTAAATCTTTTCTAAAACGTCTTCGATCATCTTCGAAAATTCTAATCAAATTCTTTTAGATTCATTTTTGAGCATTCAAGTAAAAGAAGTTATATCAACAACCGCACGGAAGGTACTTAAAATGAGGCCGAAAGCATCAACAACATCGTCCTAAGCTTTTCAAATCCTTATTGTTTTATGTAATTATTGCTTTCTTAAGGAATCGACATGTCTTAAATTAATTATGTCTCGATTTTCTATTAAAATCAATCTTAAGTAGAAAAAAGAACTCAGTTGTTTTTTGCTCATGAAAGCTACATTTTTATTGCTTTTCTCATCTAGAATCCATGTTTAGGTAAAAGACTTAAAATCATGCTATCAAGTAAAGTAAAGATAAATCATGCAAACCAGGTTAAGGTCTTTCATCTTGATTAATTCTAAAGCCATCACCCTTACATGTCATTAGAAGTATGGGTGCATTAATCAAACCCCAATGTGTTTTTAGGGCTAAAACTGAAATATCCACGCAATGATTCGGTATTATGATTAAGAAATTACATATGAGACCAAGTAGAGTGAGCTATACGTGCGGGGACAGTGTAAACTACTCTTGTTCTTACCCTCGTCCCCGAATCCAGAGATATGTGATCTTCTTATCCTTGACTATCAATTTGCCTTTGGGCCAAACCTAATGGGGTTCTGTGAGCTTTCTAAAAGAGCACAACAGCGACTTCTCTACTTGGGTTTTGAGTTTCTATACTCATTGCCTAAGCCAAGCATACTTACAGTATGCAAACAAACTAAAGATATTCGATGTCCGTAAAAAGGGCACGTGGGCCCCCAAAGCCTCATGTCCACACTAGTGAATAAGGTTGCAAAGATGCTTTTGGGGATCTAATCCTATAGAATTCCCAAAAATCCATTGTGAAAACTTTACACATAAGACACCTTGGTTTTTGGAAAATCTTTACGAAGTGAATCGACATGCAATTTCCCCAGCGGATCAACTATAACCCAAAATTGCTTAAATATATTTCCCCAGCGATGTCCCTAGTGATTTCAACTTCCGCAACAAATCCCCAATGCATTAGAGTTGGAATGTTCAACCCCCTTAATGAATTTGGAAACAAGGGTCATTTCTTTCTTTTTTTTCAGGTATTATATGAGTTTGAAATCCATCAATCCAAATGAAGTCGAGTCGGATTATGGAGATTAATATCTCCAAATATTCCCCAATTAAAGAGTTGACGTGCTAGCATTTTCCCCATTTTCCCACGTGAAAATATTATATTATGTGAATCATCGGCATGAATTTCTGTCATCTTCATGTCAAAATTATCCCCTGATGAGTGCGCCATTTCAGAACATTATCAATTTGATGTTCAGACATCATTGGAAATCCATCCCCAGTCAGTGCACCGTATGGATAGATCATCAACATCGAATTCAGATTCCCTATTATTTCTTGGCGTCTTATGGACCATGATAGCCGACGATACAAGCTCCTATATTTCTTGGCATCCTTATGGGCTGTTATAGCCGATGATATGGGCTCCCATATTTCTTGTCGTCCTTATGGCCCGTGATAGCCGATAATATTAGCAGCCATATTTCTTGTTGTTCTTATGGACCGTGATAGCCAATAATACGAGCTCCTATAGTTCTTGTCGTCCTTATGGACCGCGTTAGTCGGTGACACTTGCTCCTCATATTTGTCATCCCTTATGGATCTCATTAGTCGGCGATGCTGATTCCTCTATATTTGATATCCCTTGTGGATCGCGTTAGTCGGCGATATCGGCTCCCCATATTTGTCATCCCTTGTGGATCGCGTTAGTCGGTGATATTGGCTCCCTTATAATATTCATCCCTCGTGAATCACGTTAGTTAGCGATACATGCTCCGAATATCTGTCATCCCTTGTGGATCACGTTAGTCGACAATACTGGCTCCCTTTATTTATCTTGAGTAGCCGCTACCCGCCAGACAATTATAAGCCATTGATAGTTAGCAATTTAGGCCTTGAAAACCCTTCATCCACATTGAGTAGCCACCACCCATCAGACGTTTGTAGGCCCATAACGGCAAGAAAACGAGGCTTCCAAATAGCTCTCCATCCATTACGTATGATGACGCTATCAGCTCCAGCTCATTACGCCTACCGACGTTATCGGCCCCATCCATTGCATTTGTTGCGCTGTCAGCCCTTCTATTACTTTTGTTGGTGCTACTAGCTCTACATCGTGACAGGTGACGTTATTGGCTCCTTGATTCTAGGGATAACATATCATCCCAAAGAGTACCTATGGGTTCTTATGAAACTAACGTTTTGCAGGTACTTATTTGACTTTCGTTTTATAGGACTAGTTGTCTTTACTGTATTAGTCAAAGTGGGGGTTCCAATAGACACCTACCTTTTCCTTGGCCATGAGGCCAATGATGAATATATACCAAGTTGCTAATTAATCCTATCTTGGAAAGCGCACAAAAGGGTCTAACCTGAAATTGCCCTAAAATTCCTAAAAAATAAAAAAAAAAACCTAGAAAATCCTTGTAAATCACAAAAATATTTTAATTTATATTTCTTCATTTTTCCATATTTTTCCCTATTTTCCAAAATTTTTTTCACTTTTTACCATTTTTTTTCTAATAAAGTGCTAATGTATCTCTTTTGCTCGGAAATGTTGTTTTCCACAAAAAACAAGCTAAACAAGCCCAGGAAAAGGAAACACTAGGAGCCCAGAAAGAGCCACTTTTCGCAAACTTGTTCCTAAGAGAATGGAAAGATCTTGGGATAAAGCTTTGGATCAACTTTCTTCGTATTCATATAAATTTTGAACCCCCTAAGGAAGAACCAAGTGTTGTCGGTGGCTTTGAATTTTAGCAAGTCCTCAATTGAGAAATTTTTGGAAAGTGAGTCCACCAAGCTCGGGTCGAGCCTAGGATGATCAACATAAGGATCTTCGACGTTGATCCTCTTTATAATCTTTTCAAAAACTTTGATGTTGGTCTTTTCTTTTTCCTTAAGGTCGTTCATCTCGATGGTGAGAGTTTTCAACATTTCAATTACATTGGCAAAGCTGGCTTAATGTTGTTGTAGTTGAAGATCTTCACTTGACATTGTTGCAGGATTATCCAAAGACAATTTTGAGTCCGATAAGAGTACTTGATGAATACTTCGAGCTACGTCCTTTGACCCAAGTAATAGAATGTGTTGTTCTACTCAATTGTCGGCCCTATCCAAGTATAGTTGATGAATCTATCCTGCATAAGGCTTAATTAGAATTATATTTTGAAAATGACTCATGGTTTACTTTCTTGAACTAGACTCAATGCATGACCTAGCATGGCCACTCGTTGTCCTAAATGAATGCATGAATACGAGGCACCTCATCGTCGTTTGATTTTTTTTCCTCTTTTTTTTAGACGATAGAGGTACCTTTACAATTATTGAATGAATGAAATGCAACCTATGAGGTTCTATATGCATGACAAGATTGACATTTGACTACTAAGGAATAACCATGATCTATATGAGACTCACTATTATAATGTGTTTAAAGGTTCATGCAAAATTAGTGCCCAAGTTAATCATAAATGCAAATTGAAGGGGAATTAGCACATAGTCACGCACAACATGAGGTCAAGTCCATACCTAGCCAAGGTTCTAAAAGGGTGACTACAAGTAAGGCTTAGGGTGTCCAAGGGGTACCATGACTAGGATATGTCCAACTATCCACACTACAACTTAGTGGTGATTGATAAGTTGATATTTGAAATGTATTTTACCCCCGACCCCGATTGATTTTTAGCTCTAATACGGCTCGTTTGAGCCATTTCTACTAACTCTTGCTATTTCGAGTGTATGTAGTGCTTTTTGTAAGATTCTACATGAATCGATGATTTATCGTTGTTTTCCAAGCCTTTTGAAGCACTTGAAGAAGTTAGTGAGGAGTTGAAGTCATTTGGGAAGCTTGACAGAAGATTAGGAGTGCTAGAAGAAGAATTAAAGAAAGAATTAAGGAAGAACGAGCAAAAACCGAGAAACGAGCCAAGGTAGGGTTGCCCGTCCGGATTGAGTCCGACCGCCCGGGTAAGGTCTGCACGCCCGGACCCCTCCGGGCGGGTCGCTCTAAAGGGGATTTTTGCACTTTCTTCCCTTATTTAGCCTAAGTACTTAATGTTTTGTACTCCTAATTTGTCATTTACGCTTTTTAGAATTTAAGAACCCTAGTTTTAGTCTAAAATTCTCTCTAAATGTGGAACATTATTCAATCATTCAATCAATAATATTCAGGTTTCATTCAATCTCAATTCTTGTTCTTCATTATTGTTTATTATTACTTTTGATTTTTGCTCTTAATTTTAGTAGTTTTATGTTAGATTTTATTTTCTTGATTTTTGTTGGTTTGTTTAGTTTAATAATGTTTAGGACTTTAATTCCTTTCATTGATTTAGTTTTTGTTCTTTCAATTATGAGTGAGTAGTTCTTTTTCTAGGACTAGGGGATCTATGGATTGATTTTTGATGTTTTGCTCATACATATTAGTTTGACTACTAATGTACTTGAATTCCTGTTGTCAACTTTTATTGCTTTCAGTTAAATACTGGCCAGGTTTAATTGTTAGTTTGATATTGTTAAAATCGATGCCGAGAGGTAAGATTACCACAATTAGATCATAAGGATAATAGGCGAAACGAGTCTAAGTGAGCGAGAGCGATTAGAGGGGTTTTGAAAGAGACTAGATTCGAGAGAATTAGTGGACCTTAATTCAAGGAAATTGATAATCTGTTAATTAATTGTGTGCATTTTATTTGTTAATCTGTGGTGAACCGATGTCCTAGGCTTAGTCATTATTTCATTCCCTTAATCGATTCAGTTCTAATTCTAGTTAATTTCTTGGTCACAATTCACACTCAAAGGCCCTGTACACAGTCTAAACTTTTTAGAACTAATAGGTTTAATTGCTTCCCTGTGGATTCAATCCCTACTTCCCTAGCTATATTAGTTAGATTGGTTTGGTTTATTTTTGATAGGTGTGCGATAGCCTCATCAAGTTTTGGCCCCGTTGTCGGGGAGGCAATTTTTAATTCTGTTAGTCGGGTTTATACTGTTTTCTCTTTAGTTTTCTTAGTCTCAAAGAACTTTTTGGTTCTTTGAGGCAGTTTCTCATCTTTGCTCGGAGTTTCCATTTTGTGCAGGTTTATGCAAAACGACCACGAGCCTGATATTTTTATTTTTCCTGAGCCCGAGCAAGTATTTATGAAGCGGTTGAGACGTAGTAGACACCGAATATTTCTTCCCCGATCTGTGGATGAAACTGTTTCTGATTTGTCTCAGTTTTTCGAGTTCACCTTCAACCCGTTGTTTGAAGGGTATTTAGAGGTCGAAATGGCGAAGGAGAAGGACAGGGTAGAGGACCACCACCTCAACCTCCGCCACCTGCGGCCCATTCATTGAGAGACTATTCCTTGCCTAGCACGGAGTCTATAGCTGGAGGTTATTTAGTACCTAATACCGATGCTGCTAATTTTAAACTGAAACCGGCTCTTGTGAATATAGTTGAACGAAATAAATTTTTAGGGACATTGAAGGAGGATCCGAATTTACATTTGCAAAATTTCCTCCAATATTGTGATACTATAAAGCAAATGAATGTTTCTAAGGACTACATTAGGAGGAGAATGTTCCCATTTTTGTTGAAAGACAAAGCTAGAACCTGGTTGAATGATCTTAATATGGCTACAATTACTTGTTGGGAGGGCTTGGCTCTTGCTTTTCAGTGGAAGTATTTTCCACCACAGAGAACTGCTTTACTGAGGAGTCAAATTACTAATTTCAATCAGGAAACAGATGAGTCACTTTATGATGCTTGGGAACGGTTCAAGGAGTTATTGAGAATGTGTCCCCATCATGGGCTTGAGAAATGGCTTTTAGTTCAATCATTCTACAGTGGTTTGGGTAATGAGAGTAAAGCTTTGTTAGATTCTACTGCTAATGGTCGATTAACGAACCAGGAAGTTAATGCTGCATATGAACTGATTGGTGAAATTGCTACTCATAATTCACAGTTTGGTAACCTTAGAGGGCATGCCAAGAAGGGTGGAAAACATTTAGTTGATGATAAGTATGAGAGTTTAGCTGCACAGATCAATGCCATAAGTCAGAAGCTTGATAAGATTGGTACTACAGCTCCTCTACCATCGTCTGTAGCTGCACTTTCGGGATGCACCGACCCTTTCTGTGATTCGTGTGGTTCATTCGGCCATAATTCCCAGTCATGTACCAGTTCAGTAGAGCAAGTGTGTGCCTTTCAAGCCTACAAGAACAATCCATTTTCTAATACATATAATCCGGGCTGAAAGGATCATCCATACTTTTCCTACAAAAACAGTAGCAATGTGCAGAATCCTTAGCAAACTATACTACCTCAGCAGGCACACCAGCAGATGCAGAGATATGTACCACCACACCCACCAGGTTTTAGCAGGCCACCACTATCAGCACCACCATTGCCGGCTCAACCTAGTGGTGAAATTAACCTCGTGCCATGTTCTCTAGTCCAAGAGGAATAGTTAATTTAGTTCGTGCACGACCTATCCTAAGATGTTTAGATTTTAGAATTGTCATTTTCACTTTGTTTCAATGAGTTGACCCTCAGGACCCATGCAAGGTCTATCATGATTTCTTCCTAGCTCTACATGAATGTATGATGCATAGTATTTCATTTCCCCTTATTTCTTTCTCTTTTTTATCATTATTATTGAGGGGATCTGAAAATACTTTTACAAATAAATGTTATGCAACCTATGGTGTAATACCCCATATTTTCACATACTTTAAAAAGTTATTTTCGTATTTTATAGATAGGTTTTTATTATTTTTATTAAGGACTTAAGTTCAATAAAAATATTAAACAAAGGAAATTTATATAAATTTTAATCTAAGTAATTATTTTATGTTTATAACTAATATTTATGTAATTTTAAGTTTTATTAAATATTTTGAAAAGTTTCTAAAAACAGAATTTTTAGAATTTCCTAAATTGTTTTAAAACCAGGGCATAAAAGTAATTTCAAACATTAAGGGTATTTATTTAATTGCAACAAATCCTACTTTGGGGCCTATAAATATCCCTTAAAACCCAATTTTCATATTTAATTTGCAATCTTAGAGTTTTGGGATTTCGAAAGTTGAAAAGAAAATTTCAGAAAAAAAAATATTAGAAAATTTCCGAAAAAAATAAAAATAAAAATTTCGCCACCTTCCCTTCGCCGGAGGCCTCGCCGGCGACCTCCCCTTGCTGCCACGCACCTCCCCACTGCCACCTGTGCCACTTCACCGGCCACATCCTCACCTTTTGGTATATTTTCGAATTCCTTTAAAAAAAAAATTCTTCTCTTTTCTTTTTTAAATTCAATCTTACAAAATTCATGTTTACATTTTTAATTAATCATCTTTCTACAGTTTTAATTATGTTTTCATAAATTTATGATTTAGTTTAAAGTATGAAATTATTTGATTGATCATCAAATTTTAAATTAATTAGGGTTTATGAAATTATGGAATTCATGATTTTAGGGTTTTTAACGATTTAAACTTCAATATTATGATCATGAATTGTTGTTGGGTAAATTTATGATGATTTTATGAAGTTTAGATTGATTTTAAAAGGTTTTAAAGTTGAATTATATTGCGGTCCAAATTTTATAATCATGGAAATCAATGGCATAAATATTATGAACATGTTTTATCTTATGAAAAATTATTCTAAAGCATAGTTTTGATTCATGATGATAATAGTAGATTGTAAAAGAGTTTTATGATGGAGATTTATGATGTTTAGATGTGTTTTTAAGGAGTTTTGATTGAATAAATAAATCTGTAAATTTTAATTAACACACGTTTATGCCTAATAAAAACCGTAGCATGTGACATAGTAAGTTATAATTATTTTTAATACATCTAAGTATTGTATATTGATCATAGGACATGGCTATAGTGTTTGTGGATCAAAATATGATATTTAGAAATATTTTAAAGTGTTTTTAAAAAAATTTACAAAGCTGCCATTTTGGAAAATTACCTAAAATCAAGTATTTTGCAATGGGAAATTTTAAATTATGTATGGAATTGAATAGTGACCATATAGGGAATGTTTTGGACAAGTTTCCAATGTAGAAAGTAAGTTTACAGTTATTGTAGAACTTAGTCAACAAGGTTTTAATTTAGATTTGGTTTTAACTATGTAGGAGACTTCGAACTAGTTGACTTTTAGAAGTTGTGGCGGTTCACCACTACAACACAAGGTACGTAAGTACTAAAGCCAAATATAGAAATAGAACTCATGCTTGGTTGATCTTATATGTTATGTTTGTTGTTGCTTGATTTGTTTGCGAATTGACATGCATGACAAGTTTATGAAAGTAGGAGGAGCATGAATTTATATTATTTTTACATTCCACATCTATATTATGATAAAAAATATTCAAGATTTAATTGGAATGTTATAATTAATTTAACGGCTATTTCATCATATACCCCTAAACTATTACGAAATGCATCGTATACCCTCAATATTTCAAGAATGCACCATGTGCCCATGAACTTTCAACTAAATTCACGATGTACCCTTATTTTGCTAAATTTACTTAAAGTACCTCCAAATTCAGAAATTAAATTTGATTACCTAATAATTATATTAATTTAATTAACCAAATTACTTTTACACACAAACACCCCTCTCCTTCTCCGTCAATACCAAGGCACCACTACATCTACCTAATCACCGCCCGCCCCTCACCTTCTCCCTCTTCCTCCTTTCTCTTGATACAAGTATAACTCTATCTTTTGTGTCTTTAATTGACCCATATTCATTAATTAATTTTTTGACAAACCCATTTTAGGTGTTTGAATAGAGAGAAGATGAAGTGGGATTTAATGTTTGCTTTACCCACCACTACCTAAAAAACCCAAACCCCAATCACAAAAACAATGAAAACCACCGCTGAACCCACCACTACCCAAACCCATCACCCAAAAACCCAATAAATTCAAAACTACCTACACAAAACCCACAAGTTCGAAACTTCAGCAACCATGGTAGACATTTTGTGTACCTTGAATGCTCCATTAATGTTTTGGTAAAATGAAATGTTTGGTGGCTTTTGTAATTGAAATTAGAATTGTAATTGATATTTTATTATTGTGATGGTAAATTAAAAGTTGTTGTACTCTACAAAGTAGTCAATGTCAAATTTGGTTTTTGGAGACTCTTTGAGGTAGGTTTCAAAGTTCTGGATTTTTTGAGTGACTAGGTTTCGAATTCTTTGAGTTTGGTGGTGATGGATTTGGGTTGTAGACTGGTTATGGTGGTGATGGTCGTGGCTTTATATTAGACGTTTAGTGGTGGTGGCTGTGAGTGATGGTGAGCGTTGGCTTGGGTTTTGAGGTGGTAGTGGGTAAAATAAATTTAGATAGTTAAATTAACTAGTTTAAGTTAATATAATTATTAGTTAAATTGGTTTAATTTCTTAATTAGGAGGTAATCAGAGTAAATTTAGGAAAATAAGGGCACCTCGTGAATTTAGTTAAAAGTTCATGGGCACACGGTGCATTTCTGAAACATTAAGGGTATATTGTGCATTTTACAATAGTTTAGGGGTATATGGTGAAATAGCCGTTAATATAAAGTTGGCCCGTAGCTTGATAAAGAAGAAAGGAAGTTATTTAAGTTGATTAGTTACTTAATCAACAACAAAGGTAGTTTGTGAATTTTTATTCACATAATTAATAGAAGTTAATGAGCAAATATTTACATACATGTTGCCACTCACAGTTTAATGTGTGGTCAAGGAAAAGGAATTTAGTTAGCCACTCACAGTTAATGTGTGGTAAAGGAAGTTTAGTTTAATTAAAGGACACACAAGATTATTTTTAGATGAATGACTTTAAATCAAAGATAATTAATATGTGTTGTTTGGTTTTATGCATGCTTTTATGTGATGATGTATGGAAGTCATAATATTGTTAAGCCGGTTAATCACGTAAAGTAAAAGAGGATTCGACCAAAACTATTGGAACGTATATGCCTTGAGTATGAACAATGGGGAGAGTCGTATGGAACAGTGACCTATGACTTCTAATTGGAGTACAAGACGTTGTACTCTTTTATATTTGTAATGCGCTGGATATCAGTCAATTCATGTGACATAGATAATACCTTCTTGGAGTTGCTCTAAAGTTGGTGCCCAACAGGGCGATTTTAAAGGAAAGGAAACCCGTTTGATGCGAAATCCAAAGTTTAAATATACTAATTAATTTGTTTAAGTTAAGTCTATGCACAGGTGAAGAGTTGTCAACGGTAAGATGTATGTATGTTTTCATTTTATTTAATTTTGATCTTGTTACATGGTCTTTAGTAGTTATGTACTCAGCTTTGCTGACTGTTTGTTTTGTGTGCATGGCTTTGTCTTGGACTTAGCCCTACGATGACCCACTTGTTAGCAAGTAGTTGTCTAGAATAAGAGAAAACTACTGGTACAAGTAGGCATAAGTCATTCATGCTGGGCTGGAGTGAGAGTGATTGCATTGTAGTATTCGTAGTTTCTTAGTTTATTTGCTTTTGGTTTTAGTTAACTATTACTTGATGTTGTTTCTGTTCCCAAAGTTTAAATTTTTGGTTTTTAATGGCCATTAATATGGTTCCGAAGTGTAATAAAGTTTTAAATTGATCTTCTTTTGGTTTTTGTCTGATTTTAGTTTTTGGATTGCTTTTGAGTTCAAGCTTTAAATTGGTTTTGGTTTGAAAAACTTCCGCTGTAGTACTTTGATAAATGTCTTAGCCGTTTTCACGGTGGCGGTAATGCTTTGATTTTTCCTAGTTATTTAGGAGTTTTAATAAGTATAATAAGTATAATGCTTTGATAAATGTCTTAGCCGTTTTCACGGTGGCGGTAATGCTTTGATTTTTCCTAGTTATTTGGGAGTTTTAATAAGTATAATTCTTTATTATTTATAATATCTTTTCCGGAAAATCTAGAAAAGGAAGTTAGGACATTCCAGGGTGCTACAGAGTGGTACGAGAGCTTATTTTTCGGAATAAATAAAATGTTATTTTGGGGGTACCCTAAGTTTTATTTTGGGAAAGAGGAGTTTCTTATTTTGGGAAAGTTACTTGGAATGGAATTTTTTCAAAAAATAGTAATTTTCGAAAATAGAAAGTTTTTAAAAATAAATGTTTTAAAACCATTTACATGTGCAGGTATGCAAAGAATTCAGGCATGTATGATGTACTATGTTATTACTTTAATATCATGTGCTGAGATTGAGTAGGAAGTTTGGGGCATGTAGGATAAACTTTATTTCTATTTTTTCATGCATTTAAGTACACGTTTTAGGCGTGGCGTATGTGAATAGTTATGTGTAGAAGAAATTGTATGTTAGCCACCAGACCTTTTTGTTTTAAACTGTTAGCTTGGTTTTGTTGTGGGAGGGATGGCCCATTAGTTTTAAGTGTCGTGTAGGATGGTGGTTAACATGCCTAGTAAAGAAACTCATATGGGAACATTGGAAAAGGAGGACTATGAGATTCCACCCCAATATGTTTTAAAGGTTCGATTCTATTGTTGGTACATGAGTAAAGTATTGAAGCTACCACAGTGGGACCAACCCTATCATGTGTTTGCTTTAATTGTTAGTTGTTTGCCAAATCGTCCAGCCTAATTGAAGATTAAGGCAAAGTTAAGTGACTTTCATTTTGTGGGTGGACATCCAAACAACAACAAGTATAAAGATCCAAATAGTCAATGGGGTTGTGATTGGAGATATTTGGAAGGTTATATTGCGAGAAAGTTGCAGGAGTTTCAGGAGTCCAATGCAAGTGAGGAGACCCCACCCACACTAGTGCCAAATGATTAGGAGGATGATGAAATGATTGAGAAAGAACCTACTTCTGGTTCTCGAAGCTATGGATCGAAGGATAGTTGGTGCTATGAAATTGAGAATCCAAATCAAGTAGTTCTAGTGTATGTGGATCTAGTGTCTAATTCTGAGGGAGAAGAAAAGCTTGACCCTGAAGAAGACATGGATGAAGATATTAAGGAGGACATGGAAGATGATGTTAAAGATGATCCCGAGTTTATACCTAAGAAATATGTGATGTGGAAGGACAAGAAGGATAATGCTAATGTTTAGAAGATTTGTTATAGATATGAGTTAGTTAATATTGTTTAGTATTGTTGATGTTTAGAATGTTGGACATTTTATATTGTTGTTTTCTATACAAATAAGTGGCAGTGTGCCATAAGGAAATTTTAAGAGATTTTAACCAATAAAAATTCTTATGAGAATGAAATAATAAATGAGTTAGTTATTTTAGGAAGTAAAGCCTCAAGTAAAATTGAACCAAGGGAATTATTTTTATTTGTTATGTGCTTTATTCTTGTTTTAATGGTTGTGTAAACAATCAAAACTATGTGAATCATTCTCTCTAAAACAATGAGAACTTCTTTCGTGAGACGAATTGAGAAAATGTTGTTGTGTTCTATTATAAGCTTATGTTGTTCTAACTTAGAGTTAGACATAGTTTAATATAAAAGTCTTCTCTTCTACATGAGAAATAGGATGGTTAAACGTAGCAACAATCAGCTAAATGAGGTAGTGAGGCAATTGGCTAATGTAGCCAAGGAGTTGTTTAGTTTTGCTAAGGAGTTGTCTAGGTTTGCTAAGGAGGTTGTCGCAACCGAAAAGTTGAAGGCTAGTCGTTTTTAGAGCGGGTTACTGAAAGTGCAAGTGACACTCAAGACGGGGGGTGAATTGAGTGTTGTGAGATTGTTGTAAATTTTTCGATTTATTGTGAGACCAGCTATGAACCAGTTCTCAGGCAGCGAAAACAAATTGCAATAAAATAAACAACACCAAGATTTGACGAGGTTCGATTTCTAATAAGTCTATGTCGTCCACTCACTCACTCTTTTTATTAATCAACTCAGAATAACAAAAAGAATTACACACAATCACTTATGCTCCTATGCACAAGATGATTTCCCAACCTCAACCTATGGAAGTTCGACTCAACCTTCAACTATGAAGGTTCAAATGAAGATGATTCCTGATCAACTTCCCCAGCAAACTGAACTCACAGAATGCTCAAATTACAACACTTTGTCTTTCAAAATAATCAGCCTAAAACGCTTAGAAAAGAAAGTATATTCAGACCTAAATGTGGTATTAGGTATTAAGCTAGGTTAAGAATTATTGAGAGAGAAATTTTGCAATCTATGTTCTTCAGGTTTTGTTCGTGCAAAAGTGTTAGGTTTTTCAGCCAACAGATTCTCTTAAATAAGCCTTTAACTAGTATGTTATAGAATATTACAAGAGAATATTTTCCTTAGGAATATAGAAGTAATAATTCCACGAAAACTATTCTTACTGATTTTATTTGAGATCAAATAAAATCAGTACAATATAATATAACACACTTGCCATATTGAAGATTATCTTACTTGCATAACAAACCATGAATCCGTGTATTTTTGAAATCAATTTTGCACGGAAAGAAAACTTTCCTAAAATACGGATGTATGAAGTAAACTTGAGAGGACTGGTTCAACATTGTTCCCAGATTGTTCCAGTCAGCCAAGTTTACTTGTAATTGTGTATGACAAGCAACCAAGGTTCCTTGTCATCCACAATTAGTTCATCTGTCTAATCTCAACCTTTATAATGCATCCATAAACCTTTATACCACTTACATTGCATCTAACACCTAAGAATATGACACTATGAACTTTGTCTTCATGCATACATCAAGACTTGGCTTCATGAGCTTCATCTTATCATCCATTGAACTTTTTTTTTTAGTACCTACACATGCATACAGAAACTTGCATACAGTACGATAATTCAATGTACTTTGTCATCATTCAAAACACAAGCTAGGAACTCAACAAATTCCCCCTTTTTGATGATGACAAACCATGAAGTTCCCCTTGCAAATAATATCATTAAATTTTTGGAACTTTTTCAAAATCTTGAATCGTTTTAGAATTCAAGGACCTGGTCTTGTATTGTTCCTGCAGATTAAGCACATATACAATTACACCAGTTCACAACTAACTGACAACATTTTAAGAATGAGTTTCTAAGTACCAAGGGAAAATACTAATTAGACTTAGAGATCTTAGACTTAAACATGCATTTGCAATAAGAAGATAAGTAAGTTCATCAGACTTGTTTCCTAGTCGTTGGGACGATAAGAAGTAAAATGCTTTGAATACACTTACTTCCAGACCATTCAGGTCTGTGACCTCTAGCAAGGCTTTTAGCCCTGCTCTAGTTTGTTGCTGCAACACACAGATTATAACTCATTAGACCTTCTTCCCCCCTGAGATAGGTAGAAGAGATCAAAACTTCTTCTGCTTCCCCATTTTGGCATCATCAAAACAGTCAAGGAACAAGAAAATGTAAACAAACAACAGAACACAACCAGTAGTCAAACTACTAATTATATTAAGTTCAAGCTAATTTAGGTAGCTCAAACAACATTCTAGAGATACTGATTCTACCGTTGTTCCTGCAAAAGTACCAAAGCTACTTGTCCTAAATAAATTATTACAGACCAATAGTAGACCAAATTACATAATAGCAATGTTTTTGTAATTTGGGAAGGGGGGAAACCAGAATTAGAGTTCAATAAATAAGAGGGGTTAGCAGTAATAGAGAATAAAAGAAGAAACAAAGGAAATTTAATCTGCTCTAGAGTCATTTTCAGTCCCATTATCTTCCTCGCCCTCTGAAGCACTGTCATCATTTTCCTCATCTTCTTCTTCATTCTTCTCAAAGATCAGATCATCATCCTCATCACTAGCATCACCAGGAGCTTTTGACGACTCTTCTTTTTCTTCAGAATCCTCTGCTCCTTTTACACCAGCTTTATCAAGAATAACCTCAATTCTCCTGCAGGATTCATGAAGTGCAGCACATAGTGTAGTGACACTGTTTACCATCAGCTGAATCTGGTCACTTAGCTACTTCACCAAGGCATAGGTTGCCTGAACTGATTCTGTACTGGTCCCAGCAAGACCAGCATCACTTCTTCCCTCATCTTTCATTTTCAATACACCACCAACATATTTCATACCCTTCTGACCTATTATCTGATTTGTAAGATGAGACATGGTGCCATAGTCTCCCGCCTTAGGAACCTTCCAATGACGAAATACCAAGGTCAGCCATCCTCCATAGGGCAGAGCATGGTTTGCTTTCTCCACATAGAAGATCATGTGACCTAATATCAATGCAAGGAGGTTGACTAGAGTGTGTTCACTGAGACAGTAGATCAGAACACTATCCATCAACTGTACACTCATTCGGCCTTGTGCTCTAGGACACATAATCTTTGAGGCTACGTTATGAAATATCCTCATGATTGGCTCCTTTAGGTGGCCAATGGTATACCCCTGCTTGGGATCAGGTTGACCATTAAACAATCTGGTCTTCATCTGTTCAGTTGTGACTCCCTTGACAGAGGGACAATTCTCCCTTGAGTACACATTAAGTCCCTTAGTTGGAACTCTAAGAATTTCAGCCAATTTCTTTTCAGACTGATTAATGGGAGTATCCTTAACAAAAGAAAAGTAGGACTCATCGTCCTTGGTATGCAGGTGTTCATAAAATTCTTCAACCAATGGCATAAAAACATCTAAATCTTTAGCAAAAAACACAGATCACTTCTGAAACTCTAAAGCATCCTTAATCTCAACCAAAAACTTTTGTTCAACCCAACTCTTAGCAATAGAGAAACCAACCAAAATTTGTCTATCCTTAGGATTATATAATTGTTCGGGAGTAGCAGACTTACTTTTCTTGGGTTTAGCACCTGTAGAAACAACAATAGCAGATTGCTTTCTCTTCTGGCCTACTGTGGACTGGTCTGGTTGTATTTCGCGCATAACCGCCTTGCCTTTGGAAGCCTTAGCGCCCTTCCTAGCAACAGTTTTCAGTAGAGCACCCTTACTTGCCACAATCTTAGTACCCTCCTTCTCAGTAGCCATATCAACTTCCCCCTCACCATCAGCACCCTCCTTCTTTTTCAATTTCTCCATTGGTTTAGGAGTGGTTTTAGGTGTGGGAGTTTAAGATTTTGTGGTTTTTGTTTTAGTAACCTCCTTCTGAACTCCCTTAACCATATTTGATGATGGTTTCTTTGCACTCACTTTCTTTTCTATCAACTCCTTTCGCATGGCAGTAACTATATCCTCCTTTGGTTCAACTTCTCCTCCTTCCTCAACTTCTTTTTCAATCGGTTATGACTCAGATGTGGGTTCAAATTCTTTCTCCGGTTCAGAATCCTCGGCATTCTTAGACTCTTTAAATTTAGAAGTCTCCACTAGTACTGGTGTGGATTCTTTTGATTTTGGAGTGGGTGGCATTTTGGTAGTAGTTAATTTTGTAGATTTTGGAATAGAAGATTTAGTGGTTTTGGCGGTTAATTTTTGAGTAACCGCTTTTGTGGTGGTTGATTTTGTGGTGGAGTTGGGAGTGGATGATTTTATGGTGAGAGCTTTTGATGTTTCTGGCTTGGCAGAGTTCTTCTGGATCAGGGGTGCTTCCTCCTCTTCATCAACTTCCTCTTCCAACATATCTTCTACCACTAACTCGATTATTTTGCCAGCCATCGTCTTCGATTTCTTCGTTTCAATTTTAGGAGACTCACTAACTTCCTTCTCTACTAATCTTGTGCTTCTTCTTTTTGACATCATGAGACTAAATTTTTCCTCTTCTTTGCGCACTTTAAAAAAACTTAAACGGTTTTAGTGAGAGAAAGAAGAAGAATAGGTTTTGCGAGAGAATATATAATCGAGAGAAAATATAAACATAATATATGTGATCAATGAAAAGAAATGAAAAGGGAAAGTGTGATCATAAGAAGAATAAATATAAGAGACTAAAAATCAAACTGTTAACTTCAAAGATATGAAAGATAATTGCCCGTTCAACCAAAAAGGCAGTTGCTATAAATACAACCGTCACTTCATTTATTTCCCATAATTTGAAATTTTGAAAATAAACTCACAGATTAAAATAATCGCGTTAGGAATTTGGTTCCCAATTGGTCTGCAACTGGTCTGTGCCAACTTGCTCTTTTCAAGACTATGCTAAGGTACCTGTGTACTAAATTGATTAGCCAAGCGTCGCATAAGAACTTTGTAAGTCCTAAAAATCAAAAAGAAAAAGGAAAGAAAAAATATATCTACAATATGACATCATTTGACTAGCCAAAGGGACAAGTCAAGACCTAAGAGCTCATTGTCTAATCTTAATCATACCCAACAAGGTACGAAGCTTGATGAACATTTCTCTACTCAAAGGTTTTGTAAAAATATCAACTAGTTGATCTTCTGACCTGTAAAAATCCAATTCCACATTACCTTTTTCAACATTGTCCCTTAGAAAATGATGCCTAATCTCAATATGCTTTGTTTTTTAATGCTGGACAGGATTTTTTGAAATATTGATCGCACTTGTGTTATCACATAAAATGGGAAAACTTCTGAAACAGACACCAAAATCCTTTAGTTGTGACTTTATCCACAAGAGCTGAGCACAACATAAAGCAGCTACAATGTACTCAAACTCGGATGTAGATAAGGCCACATGATTTTGTTTCTTAGATCCCCATGAATTAGACAAGAATTAAAGAAGTGACCCATTCCAAAAGTGCTCTTCATGTCCACAATAAAACCAGCAAAGTTAGCTCTGTGTATTCAATAAGGTTCATACTGCTACCTTTTTGATACCACAAACATAAATCATTAGTACCATTTAGATATCACATAATTCTCTTAACAGCCTTTAGGTGAGATTCTTTAGGTTTGCTTTGAAATCTTGCACACAACCTTATTGAAAACATTATATCTGGCCTATTGGCTGTTAAGTAAAACAATGAGCCAATCATACCTCTGTACAACTTACCCTCAACATCCTTTACCATCTCATCAAGGCTCAGTTTTGTAGAAGTTGGAATAGGTGTTTCATAGGTTTTGCTGTCTTGCAGACCATATCTCTTCAGCAGTTCCTTGAGGTACTTCTGCTGATGAATCATGATTCTATCCTTGGTTTGCTTGATTTGAAGCCCTAGGAAGAACCCAATGTCTCCCATCATACTCATCTCAATATCACTTTTCATCAAATCTGCAAACTCATTACACAAATCAGGATTAGTAGCTCCGAACAAAATGCCATCAACATATATCTGAACCACTAACACATCAATTCCCCTTTCCTTTGAGAATAGCGTATTGCCAACTGAACCTCTCTCGTAGCCATTTTCTAAAAGAAAATTGTATAGTCTCTCATACCATGCTCTAGGAGCTTGTTTGAGACCACAAAGAGCTTTGTTAAGTTTAAAAACATGGTTTGGCAAGTCCCTATTTCCTCAAATCCAGGGGGTTGTTCCACATAAGCATCTTTTATCAAATAACCATTAAGAAAGGCTGGCTTAACGTCCATCTGGAAGAGTTTGAAATTCATATGGGCAGAAAAAACAATTAACATCCTAATTGCTTAAAGGCTAGTTATAAGACCAAAGGTTTCATTATTAATCAATTCCTTCCAGTTGATTAAACCCTTGAACCACTAGCCTAGCTTTATTTCTGACTATAATACCTGAATCGTCCAATTTAATTTGTTCCTGAAAACCCAATTAGTTCCAATAACAGAAATGTTTTCCTTCCTGGGTTCAAGATGCCAAACTTGATTTCTTTCAAACTGATTGAGTTCATCTTGCATGGCTAGAACCCAATCTGGATCCATTACAGCAACATTATAATCAGTTTTTTAAACATTTGAATGAAAGGAATAGAAAGCTCAAAAGTTTATACAGTAGAATTCCTTGTCTGTACCCCTTTGCTAATGTCACTAATGATAATGTCAGAGGGATGAGAGGACTTATACTTAAAATATTTGTTCAAATCAAAGTTTACATTTGTGCCTCCTAATATATTGAAGTAGATCCTATACGGTTTTCCTCTTTCTCGTTGTTGCCTTGAACAGGTGAACCAAGATCCATAATGGTCTTAGCGGCATCATCTTCATGTGGGTGAGCCTCTGAGTCACTATCTCCTTCCCTTAGCTCTTGAGCTACCTGATTATGTGTTGGACCAGACTCTTCCTCTCTAGGAGAGCTGTGTGGTAAGTCTAGTTCAGCACCTTCTCCTTCTTTAGCTCCTGTAAAGTTCAGCATGCCAATTCCGAACTCATCAGCATCATCAACCTGCACATGCTTGCTGAACATGTTAGTTTCTGTAAATAAGACATGGATACTTAATTTCTTGAACACACAAGGTTCTTTTATTGAAAACTTTGTATGCCTTGCTGTGTGAAGAGTATCCAATGGAAACACCCTCATCACTCCTAGGATCAAATTTGTCCAAACTTGATTTACCATTGTGGTGTACAAAGCATTTGCACCCAAAAACACTAAGTGTGCAATGTTTGGTTTTCTTCCCCTAAGGAGTTCATAAGGTGTTTTCTTTAGTAAAGGTATCAACATTACGCTATTTAAAATATAGCCCGCACTATTCACAGCTTCAGCCCAGAAGTTTCGAGGTAAACCACTCTCTTGAAGCATTGTTCTTGCCATTTATTCTAGAGTGCAGAAGAAATTATATGTTAGCCACCAGACCTTTTTGTTTTAGAATTGTTAGCTTGGTTTTGTTGTGGGAAGGATGGCCCATTAGTTGGAAGCAACTCCTTGACGACTTCAAGTACGTCACGAGAACATTGATCAGTCATTCCGCGCTTGGCTTTCACATTATACAACTTTAATAAACCTGCTAGTCGGCTAAATTTAGAGCAACCAGGCTAAAGAGGTGTCTTCGCATCACTACACACAAAACTCTCTGAAGTATCATCAATGTTTTCGGCTATGAAATGTGCCATTTCTTCAAAAAGATCATCGTTATGAGTGAATGTATGATCTTCCATCTCAACATCCCTATCATGATATACACTATATAACATTGTTCGTTACTATCTCTATGTTAGAAGGTGCCTCCCCATATGACTCTCCATGCATTGTCCAACACTTGTATGTTCGAAGGATTCGTTTAACAACTAAATGTGTTTCCACATCCTCAACACTTTGTTGGATCATGTTGTTCCAATCGACACACGAACACAAAAGAAAATTAGGATTTTCTGCATGTTTAATTGCAAATGTAATGAACTCCTCAACCCCTTTTGCATACTCGTCACTAGTACGCCTTGCATCCATCCATTTACGATCCCTCATAGCTATACACTAACAGTGGTAAAAGATATCCAAAAAATTGGAAATATAGGTTAATCTTATAATTAAGTGCAATTATGAATTGAATTAGGGCAAATTCGTTAATCTTATAATAGTTTGACAATTGTATTATTAGATCCTTTTTAAAAAATAAATAAATAAATAAATTTTGTTTTTAATATTTTGAGTGATTATTAATCTTTGAAACCTTCAACACGGAAAAAAGTTTAAGATGTTAAAATAGCTAAAATCAAAATTATCATCTCTTATTTTGTAAGATGCTAAAATCAGAGAACAAAAGATCTCAAAAACTTATATCACAACATTACAGGCAACAAGTGCACTTTTTTAAGCAAAACAAAAGTTTAATTTACAGGTTATGCAAACAGAAGCGAAAACAACATTATTCTAACATGAGCAAGCGTTGTTGTTCAAATAGGTTCTTTCTCCACAGAAGGGCTACAATTCCTGACATACTTCTCAAGCCACCATAACAAAACACAAGGGCTGAAAGGCTGTCTACTTTAGCCAAAATAATAAAACAGAGTTCATACAAACATACTGCTCACGCCACCATAACAAAACGGTAGGGCTGAAAACAGAGTTCATACAAAGAACAATTGAAGTCGAGAGTTAAACAACAGCTATTAGAAATAACTATTGACTCTTCTTTGATGTTAAATCATGAGCATCAGCATGTTAAAGTCTACGAGGCAAAAGTTATGAGCTTACAGAGTTTGAATTATCTTCATATGTAACACCTCAATCAAGAACCGAAACATTAAACTGTATAAACAAGCATCCAAGTAATACAATTTTATACTTTCAGTACTCCGTGTTAACTTCATCTCTTTTTAGAGTTATAAAGTAATACAATTATATACTTCTATACCTTAAACTTGTAATTATAAATTGTACTCACGACTTCTAAACTCGTTCATGCACATCGGTTACTCATTGTTTTTTTATTTGAAAATTTTACTACCTCTAAGGTAGGTATGAGACAAAATCCAAAAATTACTCATCTCATTCTTTTTTACTACATTTTTTATTAGAAAGAACCCTCTAAATCTCCTTACACTAGGCCCCTAACATTCCACAAACAGAGAAGAATTTAGGTAAGGTAAAGATACCCCCCCTCCTCCTGGTGGTGGTCCCTCCCTATAATGCCCATTAGTAACAAATAACAACAATCCCATTATCCTGTTCAATCAAATTATGGAATACAATGGCTGAACCAGGAGCACAAACAACCCTTGTAGCCGCCTCTTTGGACTCAGTGACACACAAAGTCACTCACTCACTCACACATTCACTCACCCAAAACGCAACAAACTTATATAGAAAACGGCTTCAAAGAATTATACAAAACAGAATTCAAATATCATTCAAAAAATTATACAGAACAGAACAGAAATCAGTATTCAAAAAATTATACAGAAAACAATATAGCTATTAAACCCCATGTGATTTACACTAGTGAGTTGTCCCATATCGGAGAAAGAGAAGATGTTGAACTAGTTTATAGGCTTAGGAGTTACTCCTCCTATTGCCAATTGGTTTTAGGATGGAACCTCCTTTGGCTTATGGACTAGTTTGACTCTCCTCCTCCTTACCCAGGCCCATTTATCCTTTGCCAATTGGTTTGGCTTATTGGTATTATACAATATAGTTTGCCAATTGGTTTTTCAAAGAATATGAGTGAGTGAAAATTGAATAATATATCCTAGAGCTATCCTTCAAAACTCTAATCTTGACTTACCACAAAGAAAACTAACATATCCTTCATAACAAGCACCAAAAACAAAACATACTAGCTTTCAGAAATACTAGTGCAATGTACTGACCAAACACAGCACACTTCCATCATATGCCTAATTAAGTATGAAAACACCATTTACAGTTTTGTTTGACAGTAACATATCGGAGCATTCTACGGTATCGAAATCTCGAATATAAGACCGACTACACTAAGTTGAATCCAACACCCTAGTCCAAAATGCAAATTACTACGTATCCCTTACAATCTTACATCCAAAACCGCAAATATATTTCAATCAAGCATTTGAATAATCCAAGAACAGTATTCAAGTTTGGGTATAATTTTCAACTTTTAAATATGAGTGAATTAGACAATTTTCAGAATTAATAGCATAATCAAAACAACTAAGAGCAAATACATACCTTGTTTTTGATCTAGCTTCAACACTCCAATAAATTGCTCGTGATTGCTGTTTATGCTAAAATCTGCTCTAGCTAGCAAACCTTAGCTGGTTTCGGCTATAGCTAAATATTTACCAACTTTGTTCGTTTTGATGCAGAAAAGAAATAATGCGAAAATGGGAGTGGGGGAGACACCAGATATGGTGACGCGGAAAACCCCCCTAAATTAGGGCAAAAACCGCGGGTGGCTTTGAGTCCACCAGTGCACTAGTTAATAGGGTTGTTTACAGTTACAATGTATAATGCTAGCTAGATAGCCAGGTAGTTTAAGTTTATAGCTGCTAAGTGTCTAGCTTAAAGAATGTAAATGAAATGTATAAGTTGTGCATACAAATAATGAATAATAATAAATGTATTGATTTTCTTCTAATTGCCTTGTGTATGCATCTTCTTTCTTCTCCCCAATTTATAGAATAACCGTGGATTTGTAGCCATTATCTCTTCTTCAAGGCCGTTGCTCTTTAGGGATGTACCTGGCTTGGTTTGTGGGTTAGATTCAAGCTGGTTTGAGATGTGGATCTTATTCTTTAGGCACGATCTCCTCAATATCTTTGACCCAACTTCTGCATCTTCCCACTTCTAGAAGCTCCTTGGAATATTCCCCTCCTAACTCCTTGATTCTCGGACCCGCTACCTTGACCGTGTCTAAGCTGTAGCTGCTAGCTGGGTACCTGCGTAGCTGACAATCAAGCTGGATTATAGGTAGAAATTTCGGCCATAACAATTGCTTCAACGAAATTGCTTCAACACTCCAATACTCCCAAAAACAACGAAATTGCTTCAATGAAATTGCTTGTGGTTTCAATTGGAGAAGAACTACTGTAATTTGAAGGTATAAGGAAACTAATGTAAATTGCTCGTGAGTTTCTTTATCTGAGTTTGGTGATGAATTTGACAATGAATTTGCTGAGTAGTTCAATTCGTTTGTGTTTTATAGTTTAGGAGATTTATCTGAGTTTCTTTAGGAAATCAAATTTTGGGTTAGTTTCCTTAGGAAATTCGAATTCGCTGGTGAATTTTAATCCGAGGACTGTGCTTCCGGGTGTATATCTCTTGATATACATCCGTTTTTTGCAAAAATAAAACATCAACTATTTTTCATAGAACATTGATCATATTATAAAACAATAATGTTTTTTTACAGAACAATATGGAAAACAAAACAATAAGTACAGTTTGTAAAACATTAACCTAGGATAAAAAACATAAACAAAAAATATATGTATATTTAAGTTATATGTTAACTCCATAATATGAATATAGTACAGAAATCTGAAGTGTAGAACTTGGATTGCTTAAATGACAAATAGTTGCATCATCTGCTGCATTCATATACTTTGTTGAAAAAAAATATAAATATAATTAGTGAAAAAAATATAATAAAACAATTATGTTATCTAATAAAACAATAGATGTATATAAAAAAAACACAATTTATAATTTAAGATAATAAAACAATATAGTTGATTTCTAAAATAGATTAATTAAACATCTTCAGTTAAACAAAAAAAGTCAATAAAATAATAAAAAACTTAATAAAACAAAAAATTTATCTATAATATAGCATAAGGTAAACCTAATTAAACAAAAAATTTATAAAACGTCATATTATATTTATAAAACATATAGTCAATTTCTAAAAAACAACTGTGTTATGTTAAATTTTGTAAAACATATGCTTTTTTATAATAAAACAATTGATAAATTCATAAAAACCTAATTAATAGAACAAAAATATTGACTATAATATAGCATTAGCTATACCCAACAAAACAAAAAAATTATAAAACATCGTATCATATTTATAAAATATACAGTTGATTTCTAAAAAACAAGTGTTGAATGTTAAACATGTATAGTTTAACTAGAACATCTGCATTTTATAATAAAACAATTGTAAAAAAACATAAAACATTATAGATCATAAGCTAAAACTAACATAATAAAAATTTTATAAAACATCGCATAATATAATAAAACATTAATATTATTTAATAAAACAATGAATGTATATAAAAAAAAGATTTGTAATTTAGTATAATAAAACATTAACTAATATAAGATTTAATTTGTGTTTTATATGAAACTTTAAAACATCAACTATATATATTTTAGAACATAAAATATAACAAAACAAACATGCTTTGAAAACGTTAAATTATATATTATTAAAATATAACTAATAATAAGACAAACACTAGAAAATTTAAAACATTATTTTGTTGTTATAAAATATTAAAAGTATTACTTGCACAGTTTTTTGTGCATTTGTCTTAATTTTACTAGCACTCTTTGCAGCTCTATTCTTCCAAGTTTTAATCTGTCCTTTCTTGGTATTACTCATCTTCTTCAAAATACTCTTTGGCATTGCATTTTTTGTACCCTTTTTCCTTTTCTTCGATGGGTCTTTTACCTCAGGCTCGGGTGGATAAAACATGTTCTCCACTTCTTCTACTGTAGTTGATTCATCAACATTCTATTGGTTTCCAAAAAATAACTTTTCTATGTTAAACTTTTGTAGTTTTAGTAAAACATCTTCAGTGCATATATAAAACAATCGCTTCGAAACATAAAACAGAACATAACAAAAATATTGAGAATAATAAAACAATACATTCATCAAACATGTTTATGAATTACTACTTGACAATTATAAATAATATAATATATTTTAAAAAAAACAACTATAACAATATTAAATTCAACATAAAAAGTAACTTCAATTATAGCACTATTTTATAAAACATCATTTCATATTTATAAAGCAAATTTTGATTTCTGAAAAACAAATGTTTTATGTTAAACTTGCATATTTTAAGTAAAACATCTTTGTTTTATAATAAAACATTTTATAAAAAACATAAAACATAATAGTACAAAAATATTAAGAATAATAGACCACAAGTTCAATCTAGCAGAACAAAATTTTCATAATACATCAATTCATATTTATTGAACAATGCATATAATCTATAAAAACCGCATAATTAGCAAGATTTACTTGATTTTACAGGTTAAAATTTAGGAGGTTCCAAAATTGGAAAATGAGCATGAAAGTTGGGTTTATTTTTGGATTAATCAAAGTTCGGTTTTTTATTAGGTGAACGCCCATAGTTGGGATTATATTTATGAATTTTTCCTAAATAAAACATGCAGTCATATATAATAAAACAGAGAGAAAGATAAAAAAACAGGGAGAGAGAGAGAGAGAGAGAGAGAGAGAGAGAACTACAGAGAGAAAGAGAAATCAATAAGAAAAGAAATAATGATCAACCAAAGTTCTATGAAATTCAGTAAGTGTTTTATTAGACAAATATTTGAACCATTGTTTTATAGAATTAAGCAAATTATCCAAAATAATTTTGAACCAATGTTTTATATTTTTGAACTAATGTTTTATCCGTTTAAAAACGGGAGTATATCAAGAGATATACTCCCGGGAGCACCATCGAATTTTAGGTGAATTTATTTGAGTTTTTTTTTTTTTTTTTTTTTGAAGAAACAGATTTTGTTGCTTAGTTGTTGAGGTACAACAGTTTTAATCGTGATTTAAAATTTTTTTTTTTATATTTGAAATTTTAATTTAATTTAATCTACTTTTATTTATTTATTTTTTTCATATATAGCACCCAATTAATAGTGCTCTCTAGTGTGCTATTATTTTGCAGTTTTTAATAACGCTAATTTACAACACATAAGTGCTATAGTTATATATTTTTTTTCAAATTTACAAATACTAAATTATAACACTTTATTAACAGCACTTACTTAAGGTGCTATCTTATTAGTAAATGCTAATTTATAGCACCTAAATAACAACATTTATAAAAGAAGCGCTTTTAATGAAAACAAGTTATAACACTTTTTACAAAGTGCTATAATTTAGTTGCTTTTAATTCATATTTTTGGCATAGTGGGGGAGTCGTGTGGAACAGTGGTCTATGACTTCTAATCGGAGCAGAAGACGTTGTACTCTTTTATATTTTTAATGTGTTGGAATTCCGTCAATTTATGTGACATAGGTAATACCTTCTTGGACTTGCTCCCAAGGTGGTGCCTAATAGGGAGATTTCAAAGGAAAGGAAACCTGTTCGATGCGAAATCCAAAGTTTAAATATAATAATTAATTGGGTTTTTCTACATTGTGCCCCTGAGGTATTGGGTTTTCTATGTTGCGCCCTCCCAAATTAAAACTTCCACGTTGTGCCCCTAAGGTTCAATTAGTTAATATATCATGACCTTGTACTTACAAAAATATTAAATGCCCATAAATTATTTGTTGTATGAGCCATAGTGCTCATAGTAAACTTTAATTGCAAGGAAAATTTAAGAGTATGAGCCATGAACATAGGCGTATGAGCCATCAAATAATAGTTAACGAAAAGGTCATGGCTTAGTCACTTAATGAACCTAAGGGGCACCATGTGGAAGTTTTTATTTGGAAGGGCACAACGTAGAAAACCCAATACCTCAGGGGCACCATGTAGAAAAACCCAAATTAATTTGTTTAAGTCTATGCACAGGTGAAGAGTTGTCAACGGTAAGATGTATGTATGTTTTACTTTTATTTAATATTGATCTTTAGTAGCTATGTACACAGCTTTGCTGATTGTTTGTTTTGAGTGCATGGCTTTGTCTTGGACTTGGCCCTACGATGACCCACTTGTTGGCGAGTAGTTATCTAGAATAAGAGAAAGCTACAGGTACAAGTGGGCATAAGTCATCCATGCTGGGCTGGAGTGAGAGTGCCTGCATTGTAGTCTGCATAGTTTCTTAGTTTATTTGCTTTTGGTTGTTGTTAACTATTATTTGATCTTGTTTTCGTTTCCGAAGATTAAAGTTTTGGTTTTGAAGGGTCATTAATATGGTTTTGAAGTGTAATAAAGTTTTAAGGTGATCTTCTTTTGGTTTTTGTTTGATTTTAGTTTTGTGATTATTTTTGAGTTCGAGTTTTAAATTTGTTTTGGTTTTAAAGACTTCTGTTGTAGTACTTTGATGAATGCTTAAAGCCGTTATCACGGTGGCGGTAATGTTTTGGCTTTTCCTAGTTATTTAGGAGTTTTAATAAATAATAATTCTTTATCATTTATAATATGTTTCCCGGAAAATCTAAATAAGGAAGTTAGAAAATTCCAGGGTGTTACATATGGGGGTTCTATATGAACCTTTAGTCAACATGACAAGCAACCATGTTATACATGCGACTATCTAGGTGAAAAGGCTACGAGAGAGCTAGATTCCCGCAAACTACATTCATACAAGCATAGAACATGTGATCATATAGCACGTCGCACGTAATAACACACCTATGCATGAGGTCAAGTCCAATAATCCTAGCCAAGGTTCTAAAAGGCAACTAGAAGTAAGGCTTTGGGTGTCCAAGAGGGTACCATGACTAGGGTGTGTCCAACTATCCACACCACAACTTCGTGGTGATCCAAGTGGGACATTCATTATGAATCAAATAGGTCATATGATTCACACATCATGGTTGGGATGGAATACAATTAAGGAACGGCCTTAGGTAGGTCACCTAACCATCCTTAATATAGGTCCCCAGGGTGTCGTAAGTATAGAAAATACTTTAAGAGACATGTATCCTAAAGCAAGACCCTCACGTGGGAATTGCATGCATTTATGCCTTGAAAGTAGAATTCAATATTATAATTATGAAACTTTTCGAGTTTCATTCACTCTCCTTTAAAAATAAAGGAATATTCCCAATGTATTCGCCAAACTGTAACCCCGGGGTTTTTGGTGTAACACCCTGAAATTTCCTAACTTCCTACTTTATATTTTTTCCAGAAAACATATTATAAATATTAAACAATTATAATTATTAAAACTCCTAATCGGAAAAACCAAACTATTATCGCCACCGTGATAACGGCTAAGGCATTTATCAAAGTAGTACAGTGGAAGTCTTAAAACCAAAAACCAATTTAAAACTAAACTTCAAAACACGTCTCAAACCATATTCAAAACAACATCCAAAATAAATATCAACTTAAAACTTATTACACTTCGAAACCATTTTAATGCCCCTTAAAAGCCAAAACTAAAATCTTTAGAAATAAATCAACATCCAAATAAAAGTTAGTAATTCATAAGCAATATAAATATAGTTACAAAACACAGCAAGCGCTCTCACTCCAGCCCTGCATGAAATGACTTATGCCCACTTGTACCTGTAGCTTTTCTTATTCTAGACAACTACTCACTAACAAGTGGGTCATTGTAGGGCCAAGTCCAAGACAAAGCCATGCACACGAAACAAACAGTCAGCAAAGCTGAGTACATAACTACTAAAGACTATGCAACAGAACAACATGAAATAAAACATACACACAACTTACCTTTGACAACCTTTCACCTGTGCATAGACTCAACAAATTATATTATTATACTTAAACTTTTGGTTTCTGCATCAAATGAGTTTCCTTTCCTTAAAAATCGCCCTATAGGGCACAAACTTGGGAGCAGCTCCAAGAAGGTATTACTATGTCACATAAAGTGACGGAATACCGGCGCATTATAAATATAATAGAGTACAACGTATTGTACTTTGAGTAGAAGTCATAGATCTCTATTCCTTACGACTCCCCCTAGTGTTCATACTCTAGGTATATGCGTTCTAAGAGTTTTGATGCAAATTCTCTTACACTTTACGTGATTAACCGGTCTAACAATGTTATGACTCATATACAACATCACATAAAAACATGCATCCAATCAAGCAAGACATATTAATTATCTTCAATTTAAGGTGATTCAAAATAAATCTCATGTGTGTCCTTTAATTAAACTGAACTTGCTTTACCACACATTAACAGTGAGTGGCTAAATATTTACTTTCTCCTTGACCACACATTAAACTGTGAGTGGCAACATGTATAAAATATTTGCTCATAAACTCCTTTCAATCATGTGAATATAAATTCACAACTACTTTTCTTGTTGATTAAGTAACTAATCAACTTTAAAATAACTTCCTTTCTTTATTAATAACTATTGGTCAAATTAAACTGATCATAACATTCCAATTTAATTTTACTACAATTTATATTGCTATTTACCATGGAATGTCAACATAATATAAAATCATGCTTCAAATAAAACTTGTCATGCACATCAATTCATAATTCAAACAAGCATAACAATATTTCATAACATAAATGATCGTTCAAGCATGAATTCTAGCTCTTATGTTTGTCTTTATTACTTACTTACCTTGTGAAATAGTGGTGCTCCGCCACAACTTCTAAACGTTGACTAATTAAAAGTCTCCTACATAAAGCGAAACGAAACTAAAGTAAAATCTTGTTAACTAACTTCTACAACAACTCTAAACTAACTTCTTTGGAAACATGTCCAAAACATTCCTTATATGGTCTTTATTCAATTCCATACTACAATTTTTCTGTTGCAAGATTACTTGGTTTTTGGAACTTGTTTATGCTTTATAAAACCTCAACATAAATTTTATGTCACTTTAGAAAAGTGGAAAACAATTTAAAATTATCAAAACTCCTTGAAAAACTTCAAAAACAACATAAATCAATTATACAATGTATTAGTTAATTTATATGATCAATTCATGATAATTACAAACTTTGAAAGCCTAATTATTCACTTTATAAAATCTGGTCATGATTGAAACTTATAAAATTATGATTAAACATAAATGATTGAATCAAAAAGAAAGAGAAGATTTTTTTTATTTTTTTTAATTGGAAATATACCAAAAAGAAGGGGAGGGAGTAGCCGGCGGTGGCGGGTTGACGGTCCGGCGAGGGGCTCCGGCGAGTGGCACAAATCCCAAGAAAAAAAACAATCTCTTTTTTTTTCCGTGAAAACCGAGAAAGTTTTTTTTTGGAAATTTCTCCTCTCTTTTTTTCTCTCTTTCTCTCTCTAGATTTTTGAATCCGAATGACAATTATGATGGATGAAATCTAAAAATTTGGGTTTTAAAGGGTATTTATAGGCCCCAAAGTAGGGTTTGGAAAAACCCATACTAATCGTAAAAGTGGAAATTACCTTTAGGCTCTTGCCTCAAAATAAATTAGGAAACTCTTGAAAATTCTATTTTTAGAAGCCTTTCAAAATATTTTATAAAACATAAAATATTATTTAGAAACACAAATAATTATTTTTAATTAAAGCTTATTTTGTATTTTTTTTCAATTTAATATTCTGTTTGAACATAAATTTTCAATAAAAATATTAAAATTACTCGTATAAAATTCAAAAATATTTTCTTAAAATACATGAAAATGTGGGGTATTACATTTAGAGCCCACGTGCCCTTTCTTACAGGACATTGAATGTCGTGTTTATTTTGTTTGCATAGTGTGAGTATGCTTCGCTTGGAGGTGAGTCCTGAATCTCAAAACACAAGTAGAGGGGTCGCCAACGTCCTCCTTTCGGGAGATAACAGAACCCCATTAGGTCATAGCCCAATGGTAAAATGACAGGCAATGATAAGAAGGTCTCATATCTCTGGATTCGGGGACAAGGGTAAGGACAATAGTAGGTCACAATGTCCCCCTGCATATAGCGGCCTTTACTTGTTCTCATGTGTAATTTGACAATCATAATATCGAATTATAGCATTCATATTTCCGGTTTCGACACTACTAGATAAAAGAGCATTTGCAACCCCCTTTTGCAACGGGTGGACTTATTGCAACAACTTTAGCAACGGTTGTTATATAACCGTTCAATAGAATTAAAAAGGCAATGGTTCCATAAATACCATTGTAATAGTATAAAAATGGCAACGGGTTTAACTTCTTGCAACGGTTTTTGAAATGGTTTTACTACGGCCGTTGCAAGAAGTTGTTACTTTCTTAATTAGACTTTCTTAACTGTTGCAATAGCTCTTCATTCCCCTTCTCACCTTTGCCTTTTATTTCACCCCCTCTTTCACTCTTTCTATATTATTACTAAACCCAACATTACGTTTAAGCCTATTTCTTCATGAACTCAGTATCTTCAAAACTCACCACTTTATGCCTCTTAGTTTGATTTTTTCTTCTCAACCCACACATCTTCTTACTCTCTTATTCAAATTCATTAGTTGTTGAAAAATTATTACAAAATTATGCAAAAATCATTGCTTTTTTTTAGAACAATCTGGAAGCGAAATAATGGAAATATTGTTCGACAGTGAATTGTTCAAGCAAAATTAACAAAGGTATTGTCTTTTTTCCATATATCTTCTTTATTGCCATTTGAATTTTCTAGGGTTCTATTGTTGGTGAATTTTGAGCAAATTAATGAAGTTACATTTGTATTGATTTTTTGGCCTGAGATCCAAATTAGATGTTAGGGTTTAGTCTTGTCACTATAAATTTTACTTTTTGTATTTTCCTTTAAATAGTGTTAGGCTTTCAAACATATGATTATGTTGGTAAGTCGTCAATCTTTTCTACGGTTTTGATTTTGAACGAGATCGTTTTTAAATGTCATTTTTGAACTAAATTAATGTTTTTATTGATTCTAATTTTGGGGGAAAATTAGGGAAACTGGGAAATAGAAGATTAGGTTTCTGCTTCTATTTGCTACTATATGAAAGGTTTGTTCTGTTAATTGTTCTTACCGTGCTAGTTCCAAGAGTTATATTTATATAACGCTTTTTGTTGGTTCTTTCATCGAGTTCTACAACCTATTTACATGACTGTTTTTGAAAAGTTTGCATAACATTTTGTGTAATTGTGAAGTGGAGTTTTTATGTGATTGAATGTTGCATTTTGTTATTGAAAAAGAAAAAAATTAGGATTTTGTAAGGCTTACTGTGAATTGGTCAAGGATTTTTTTTAAGATTTTTTATATAATTACTTGTATAGCCTGTAATTGGAGAGGATGATATATTTTTATAAATATTTGGTTATTAAGTTATAATAGACGACACTAATATAATAATTAGAATTACAGTACCTAAGCAGCTAGTAATAGCAGTGGAATACCTTTGTTGGAAGATGGAGAACTTGGAACTCAACGTTATATGCCAAAGTAGTGCATATTCTTTGAAGGAGAAGGAAAAAGATCTAGAATTACCTGAACCCGAGCCCAAAACAACCACAGAGGTTCTTTTCCTTTGCAGCTGTGATGGTTGTGGGAAAACTTTCATTGATGTTGGAGCATTAAGGAAACACTCCCACATTCACAACGAGAGGCAGTATGTTTGTCATTACATCGGCTGTGGAAAGGTAGTTTATTGCATGTTTGTACATTTTATTTCATTAACATCATTGATGTTCTGTCCCGCAAAATGCTTTCCTCGGGGACATTTTATTATTTTTTTTTCTTCTTGAGCTATAGAATTACTTAAAGGGAGATTCTAAAATCTATGCAGCACATGAGGTGGACCAAGAGATTATTTGATTTTTGACTCTTTTTTGTCGATAATTTTGCTATTTGATTGATAAAATGCAATGGCTTGGTACTACCTTTGACCTTTGTACTATTGGCATGGATTCATCCAAGTAGCTATAATAGAGGTTCTATGCATTGTGTGACGAGCTTGAGAGTTGTTTTTACTTTCACTTAGTTTTTGACTATATTTTAAGTATATTTGTATTTGTTTGGATGCATATTAGTGTAATCAAGTATGCTATTATTATTTGGAAACATTTACTTGCACTTGAGCTCATTTGAATATATTTTTTGGCATTTATGGATGTGTTTAGATGTTATTAAATTTTTTCTAGCAACCATCAAGCTTACTTGACTATGTTTTCATGCATTTAGGTATACTTTTATACGATTTAGTGAGTTTTAGAATAATTTGATATGATGGAGAGTTGGAGTATACTCAGACAAGTTTAAGTCTTTTTGCATGAATTCGGGCACTTTGACATTTTATATATTATCTGACATGTTTGGTTTTATTTGTAGATGTTCCAATATGTTTGAGTCTTTTTGTATGAATTTGTGTACTTTGACCTTCTTTGTGTATCCTCGGACATGCTTGATTTTAATTAAACATGTTCTAATATGCTTGAGTGTAATTTTAGTGTAGTTATAACTTCTTGATATTGTCATTTTTGTTTGATTTTAGCTTCTACTGTTGCCTAATTTGGTATAGATTGTTTGTTTAGCTGCTAAATAATTGCATGATAAAATTAAATTTGGATATTGAAGGAGGAAAGTTATGAGCTGCAAAATTGAACTTCCCCTTGGCACTATATATTGTTACTTAATGTTATTGGAGCAGGAAAGTTTATCTTGACATTTAGTGTTATTGGAGGAGGAAATTATATATTTTAACTTATTGTTGTTGGAGGAGGAATGTGTATCTTTAAACATATTTTTATTGCAGCCTTGAGTTTGGTGTTTGTTTAGTGATTTTTAGTTAAATCCATTGAAGGTAGTTTTCTGTAAGCTATTCACCTAATTTTGTCGAATGTTGTGTTACGATTAAATTGTCGATTACAGATGAGTCACAGACCACTATTATGGAGATGTATAGCTTGGCGAATTGCCTTGTTAAGGTTGTCAAGCAGAACCTCATACAAACCTTTTGTGTTTGACATGTTGTTGTTGCCAACAATTAATTAGTTACTCAACCAATACACTTAATAGGTGATAAACAGAACTTGGGGTGTAGGAATGGTTAACTACTAGTCACATTTCACTCTAGGTCACAAAATTGATTACTACGTCGTCTTTTTAATCTCATAAACATACTTCTCAATACTATTGTTATATGGTGGAATCAAGAGTCATCATGTAATGATGGTGAAGATGCATATGCATTGATGCAAGGGCTTCTTTNTGGCAATATTAAAAAATGCCTTATACATTTAGCCGCCGGGGTTGATGCCATTATTATCATGAATTTCTAAGATTCGTATGAATCAAGGTAGTTTAATCTGAAATCTGTAATCTTAGTCGTAAGACGATCAGGGCAGATTTCGTAAAAATCGTGTATATGTACTCATAATTTAAGAATCGTATAATCTGAAAATATCATACTGATGGTTATGAGTACATATATACGATTCTTACGAAATCTGCCCTGATCGTCTTACGACTAAGATTACAGATTTCAGATTAAACTACCTTGATTCATACGAATCTTAGAAATTCATGATAATAATGGCATCAACCCCGGCGGCTAAATGTATAAGGCATTTTTTAATATTGCCAACATGATTGGATGTTATACAAAAAGTGATGTTAATGTAGTCAAGTGACCCTAGACTTAGTTAAGGCCTTGATGGGTGGGAAGTTATGTTACAATCTTTGATGCAATGAAAGTGCTTCTAAGGTGAATTGTGTGGTTACTCAATGTTTGTGTGCTTACTCAATATTTATTTGCTTACTCAATATTAGATGGTATGTGATGTGGCAAGCCTTGATATAGCCACGTGTCATCAAGCAGCTGGACCACGTGTCCTTTGAAAGACCTAGTGGCACTGACACCTGTCAATGACTGGACCACCAAGGTGGGCTCCACACGGCCACGTGTGTAAGATTGGGCCACGTGTCCACAACAAAAGATAAAAGGAAAGCAACCTCCGCCACTTGTCGCAATCTTCTTTGAAGTTATAATGTAGGCTTAAAAGAAGAAGTTGGGCCTTGTAAGCTTAGATATGAAGCACATGAGGCTTGATCAATTATTAACGAATCAGGCAATGACAAATGTCATTGCCTCATTCGTTAGCCTCCAAGCCTAGAGGCTTTGAATACCCCTCAAAATCATCATTTTGGGGGCATTCAACATTCATTCATTCTTACATCATACTAAGAGAATTTCTCTCACTAGTTTCCCTCTCTAGATTACTAAAGTTCTTAATTACTGTTAATTTGCCTCAACCCTCATACAAATACTTACTTAAGCATCTGAGGGGGAAAAAATCCTACAAGGATTTTGTTCCCTTGTTTTGCAGGAATCCGAGGCACGCATATCGAGGAGTGAACAAGTCCACATCTGTCCATCTGACGTGTAGTCCTCAAGTCCTCTCTCCACGTAATCAGCTGAAGGGACACCTCCAGGAGTATATACCACATCATTTGGCGCCGTCTGAGGGGAGGGCAGCTGAGGATGACAGGTGGTTCATTTCCTACTGAAGATGAAACACGGTACCTTGATCCATCTGGGAACTACGAAACCGGACAAGGAACTAGTTCTCCCAAGAGAAAAGCACCAGAGAATCAACCTGTGACTATGGGTCAACTCAAGAGTATCTTGGAAGGTCTCAAGGAGTCCTTTACGGATGCTCTACGGGAGCATTCGTCCAAGAGAGCTCATGAGGAGGGTGATCCTCGTCAGAGAAAGCTTAATGGAAAAATGGATCAGGGAGATCAAGGAGAAGGAAGACTCACTTTCCAAGAGAAAGTTGAGAGAATTAAGAAAGAAAGAACTCCACTCAATACACACTAGGGAACACTTAAGAAATATCCTGTCACACCTAAGTTTAAACCTAAACGTGAAGTGACAACAGGGTATACAGATGCAAGTAGGACGAAGTCCGATGCTAGGGAATTCATTGAATTCAAGAAATCATTAGCTCATGATGCTAGAGAGTATCTTCAGGCTAAGAAGACTTCAACCAAGGATGCTAGAGAAGTTCTTAATAAGAGAAGGGCTTCAAGTAAAGATGCAAGGGAGTACCTGAACTCCAAACGAACCCAACGAGAGCAGAATCATTCCGACTCGTCAGGTTCATCTGCAACAAGAGAAATGTCAAATTCGCACCATTTTACTGTTGAGTCAGATAAGCATGATAATGAAGGAAATTTGAGACACAAGATTGAGAGAAAGAAAGCTGAGAAGGCAGAAGATGCCAAAAGGGAACAAACGATCAAATACTGGGAAAACAAAGTAAGACCTGAGGAGTTGTACGTGGCTAAGCAAGTGTCTAATGATCCTACGGGGATCATTGGGGATAAAGGGGGTTGTATGTCTCTGAACTGGAAAGCCCCGTTTGCCGCACCGATCATGATGGCTCCTCGCCCAGTTAAGTTTAAAATGCCTAATGTAGAGGCTTTTGATGGAACCACTGATCCATAAGAGCACTTAGCAACCTACAAACACTTGATGTATTTTCAAGGTTTGGATGATGCGACCTGGTGCCGCTATTTCCCGGCAACACTTAAAGGAATAGCGCATAAGTGGTTTAATACATTACCAGATCAGTCTATTAACAATTTTCATGAATTGAGTACAACTTTTTTACATCATTTCATGGCCAATAAACGTGAGAAAAAGACTAGCATGCACTAGGCTAAGATAGTTCAAGGTGAAAAAGAGTCCTTAAGAAGCTATGTCCAGCGATTCAATCTTGAATCATTGCAGATACCTAACCTCTCTGAAGGAGTTGCCTTTGATAGCTTCTTCATAGACTTCATGATGGGACGTTTAAGTTTGATGTGGTCAGGAGAAATTGTAAAACCTTGAAAGGGATCCTGGAGGAGGCTGAATGCTTCATCCATGCGCAGGAGCTATGTGCTTCCACCCGCAAGGATAAAAAGGAAGAAAAGAAGAATGACCACAGATCAAAAAACAAGGACCAGAAGAGACATGCCACTTGGATGGCTGGCTCATCACACAAGCCAAATGCTCAAAACAGAAAAAGAAAGGCGAATGATACGCCGAAAGTTGAATTCACTAAGGACCTCCACTCAGTCTTTAAGGAGATCCTAGGGAAAGTTGACATCGATGATCCACCCCCGTTGAGAAGTGCAAAAGAGGATCGAGATTCAAGTAAATACTGTTACTTTCACAAAGATGTGGGGCATCATACCAATGACTGCTTCAATCTTCGGAGAACTCTGGAAGCTCTTGCTGCTAAGGGGAAAATTAGTCAGCATTTAATCAAATCCTCTGACAAGAGTGCTAAGCAGAAGGCAGACTCTAGAAATGAGGTGACAAAGGAGGGCTATGAGACGGAAGATGTTGTCTACGTAATCTCTGGGGGCTTTGCTACTGGAGGCCCTACAATAAAGGGAAGCAAGGAATATGTAAGACGCCTACTCCGGGAATCATCACTCGAGACTGGAGCAGATGCTAAGATTAAATTCCCGGAAGTAATGATCAGTGACAAGGACCGGGGAAAAGTTCGAACACCCCATGATGATCCCCTAGTAGTCGAGTTGAAAGTGGCGAATATGAAAGTAAAGAGAGTACTTGTTGACATAGGAAGTTCATCTGATATAATCAGTTACAACTGTTTGAGAAAGTTGAAGTTTGATTCATCGAAGTTGGAACTAATCCACCATCCCATCATTGGGTTTGGAGGTGGAATTATCAATCCATTGGGAACTATGACTTTGCCAGTTCGAATGGGTGATAAAGACTATGCTCGTAACATGTTCGTCAAGTTCCTTGTACTAAAAGAGCTACAGGCATACAATGTGATTCTTGGAAGGCCAACACTTAATGCCGTCCGGGCAGTCATTGTTACTCACCTCATGCTCATGAAGTATGAGTGTAACAATGGTACTGTAGGAACGATCCATGGAGACCAACAACTGGCATGAGAGTGTTATGTTACCACATTAAAAGCAGAAGCTTGGACAAGTGAAAGTGGTGAACCAAGCAAGAAGAGGAAAGTAGAAGAAGCTCCCAAGGACCAAGTAATGGTTGTTCATAGCTTAAGTCAGGTTCCAAGACCTCAACCTGGAGGTGAACATGAAGATTTTGTGTTGGATGAGATAAAGCCTGATAGAACAGTCAGAATTGGGCAGCCAGTTGACGAACATGTTGGGGGCAGGGATAAGAGCCTTAGTTAGACAATACAAAGATATTTTTGCATTTGAAGTTGAGGAAATGCCGGGAATTGATCCCGAGGTAGCTGTTCATAAACTTAATGTTAAGCCTGAAATGAAACCTATCAGGCAGAAGAAGAGAAATCTTGGTGAAGTCCGTAACAAAGCTGCGGATGAAGAGGTAAAAAATTTATTGGAAGCAGGATTCATCCGTCCATGCCAATATCCTGATTGGGTGGCAAATGTTGTATTGGTGCCAAAACCCAACGGGACAATGAGAATGTGGGTGGATTATACAGATTTAAACAAGGCATGTCCTAAGGATAGCTTTCCTTTGCCTAAGATCGATCGACTAGTTGATTCTACGGCAGGACATGCCCTGTTGAGTTTTATGGACGCCTATTCTGGCTTTCATCAAATTCCTCTATGGCAGGATGATCAGGACAAAACAACTTTTGTTACGGAAACAGGTTTATACTGCTACACCAGAATGCCCTTTGGTTTAAAGAATGCTCCGGCTACCTTCCAGAGATTAGTCAATGAGGTATTTAAGCATCAGTTGGGAAGAAACATGGAAGCATATATTGATGATATGATTGTTAAGAGTAAAGAATGTAAGGACCATGTAGCAGATTTGAAAGAAATTTTTGAAACTTTGAGAAAATACAAGATGAGATTAAATCCAAAGAAATGTGTCTTTGGTGTAACGTCGGGCAAATTTCTCGGATTCCTTGTTGATGAGAGGGGGATTGAGGTCAATCCAGACAAGGTCAAGGCCGTGTTGGACATGACATCTCCCCTGAGTGTTAAGGAAGTCCAGAAGTTAACCGGGTGTTTCGCAGCTTTGGGAAGGTTCTTGTCAAGGCCAGGAGACAAGTGCCATTTCTTCTTTGATACGATCAAGAAGAAGGCCAACAAATTTGAGTGGACCCAATCAGCTGAGGAAGCCTTTATTAAATTAAAGGATCATCTCCATTCTCTTCCCAAGTTGGTAAGCCCCAAGGAAAAGGAAGTTTTGTATATGTATCTGGCTATATCAGAGTATGCTCTCTCGGCTGTCTTATTGGTTGAGAGGGATGGAGTTCAACAACCAGTTTACTTTGTCAGCCATATTCTTCAGAAAGCTGAATTGAGATATGCCATGATTGAGAAGTTTGGATTAGCATTGTTTTTAGCAAGTAGAAAACTGAGGCCCTATTTTTTGTCTCACCAAATAATTGTTTACACGGATCAGCCGCTTAAGTCATGCCTAACCAAAGAATCTTCTGGTAGGATGCTTAAGTTGGCTATCGAGTTGGGTTCATTTGAGATTTCGTATGAACCTAGGAAAGCAATTAAGGGACAAGCATTTGCTGATTTTATTGTGGAAATGACCAGGCCACATATCGAGAAGCCAAGTATTGATCATTGGACACTACATGTTGATGGGTCATCCACCCAAAATGGGTGTGGAGCGAGAATCATATGCAAATCCCCAGAAGGAGATTTGTATGAGTATGCAATGAGGTTCAAATTCCAAACTTCAAACAATGAAGCCGAGTATGAGGCCTTAATTGCAGGAATTAAGATGTGTAAAGCCGCTGGTGCTAAAAAGATAGAGGCTATGTCCGATTCACAACTAATTGTGAGTCAATACTTAGGAGATTATGAAGCCCGTGATGAGGGCATGAGCAAATATTTGCAAATGTTACGAGAAGAAGTTAAGGAACTTGAAAGTTTTGAGTTAATGCAAGTTCCCCGATCTGAGAACAAGCAGGCTGACGCCCTGTCCAAGTTAGCTAGTTCTGCTATAGGAGACTCACCCCGAACTGTCTTTTGGGAGGTGAAGGAAAAGAAGAGTATAGACAAGGAAAGAGATGTAAACTTCATTAGTATGGGAAGTTCATGGATGGATGAAATCATTGCTTATAAAAAAGATGGAACTTTGCCTGCTGATACACAACAAGCTAAGTATGTCAAGGCAGAGATGCGTGGTTTGTGTTATTGCAAGGGCAATTTTACAAGAACTAATTTACTCATCCATTTACGCATCCGCTGTTGAAGTGCATCACTCCCGAGCAAGGTAAAGAAGTTTTGGAAGACATTCATGAGGGGTTCTGCGGATCTCATATAGGGGGACGTGCCTTAGCTGAAAAGGCGCTTCGCACAGGGTATTACTGGCCGTCACTTAGGCAAGACGCTATGAATTATGTCAAGAAATGTAAGAAATGTCAAATGTATGGAAATTTACACCATCAACCAGCTAATGTTTCAAGTCCAATCATCAGCCCGCTTCCTTTTGCCAAATGGGGCACGGACATCCTTGGGCCATACCCTCAGGCCTCGGGGCAAAGAAAGTATGTGTTGGTAGTTGTGGACTACTTCTCCAAATGGGTGGAGGCAGAGCCAATGAAAAATATCAAGCACACGGATGTACAGTGGTTTATATGGAAGAACCTCATCACAAGATTTGGAGTTCCGCAATCTGTTGTGTTTGACAATGGTCCGTAGTTCGAGACACCACAATTGAGAAAATGGTTGGAAGACCAGGGCATCTCTGCTAACTTTGCTTCTGTAGGCTATCCTCAGGCCAATGGACAAGTGGAAGCTTTCAATAAAATAATTAGCAATGGACTGAATAAGAAACTTGAGAAAGCCAAACGACTGTGGGTTGATGAGTTGTACAACGTGTTGTGGTCAATAAGAACAACTGTTAAGAATTCAACGGGCGAGACTCCCTTCATGTTGGTGTATGGAGCCGAGGCTGTTCTTCCCATTGAAATGTGTTTACCTACTCTCCGGGTAATGCTCTATGATGAGGATGCAAATTGGGAATTGCTGAAAGCTGCTCTTGACACTTTACCTGAAGTAAGGGGCAATGCCTTGCTTAGACAATAAATGTACAAGCTTCGGATGGCGAGAGAACACAATAAAAGGGTTAACCACAGGCCGATGAAGCTTGGGGATCTGGTCTTGAGGAAAATGGAAGCTAAAGGAAGAGCTAGTGAGCAAGGCAAACCGACTCCGAACTGGGAGGGACCTTATGAAATTATTGAAGTTGTTCGAGATGGTACTTATCGACTTAGGAGTATAGATGGGTATGAGTTGCCACGGACCTAGAATGCTAATAATTTGAAGAAGTATTACATGTAATCTTGAGTTGTGAAGTCAGATGAGAAGGCTAAGGCCATACTAATGGGTTTATGTTTGTATTAAACTTGGCTACGAGCCATAATTAATGAAAACTATATTCCCATATATGTAATAATATGACTTATTGCATCTTATTTTGCTTGGTAAGCAACACTAGGGCATGATCCCAATCTCATACTTTGTCACTTAAGAAAATGAGACTTAAGGTAGACAAAGTAGGGCTACGAGCCTTAGAGGATTGACTAAGTGTCTTAAAACTATGACCAAGGGTCTTTAAGATAAAGGGCCTTGTCCCATGAATTAACCACAGGTTAATGTTTGGAAAATTAAAAGCAAAAAGAGTCTTTTTACCAAACAAGGGCACGTATCCTCATAAGTGATTATGAATCACCAAGGTTAATAGGGTAATAACCCTTACTACGGACATATTAATGTAAGTTTTTGATCCCTAAGTTTAAGGGCAATCAATATGATTGATTGATTCATCACTCCAATTGAGTAACGAATCAATCAAATCTAAAAATTGTAAACTCAGGGATCTCACTATTACAGTAAAGTGTGATTTTAAAAGTACCTGAGTTAGTAAAACCTTGAAGACAAGAAATTAAGTTATTTTCATAAAAATAAAGTGTTTAAGGTACATAATTAGGTCGCCAGGGGAGACCGAATCTATTACCTGATTCGTTATGTTTGATATACTCGGTGTTATATGGTGACACTAAGTATGCCGAAATTGGATTTGAACTTATTAAACTAGGTCGCCTAAAAGGGAACCGAGTCCAATATCCAACTAGACCGAATCTATTACCTGAATCGTTATGTTTGATATACTCGGTGTTATATGGTGACACCGAGTATGCCAAAATTGGTTTTGAACTTATTAAACTAGGTCGCCTACAGGGGGACCGAGTTCAATATCTAACTTGTTGGATTCAACCATCTGCAGATATACGATGACGCCGAATGTTCCAAAAGATGATTCAAGCAGATGAAACTAGGTCGCCAAAAGGGGGCCGGGTCTAATGCGATAGTGTCTACGTTTGACACACCCGGTTTCATATGGTGACACCAGACATGCCAAAACTTTGGTCAATCGTATTTAACTAGGTCGTCTCAAGGGAGACCGAGTTTAGTACTTTACTTCTTGCATTTGAAACATCCGGTGTCATACGATGACGCCAGATGAATCAATAATCAAGGTGATTAATCATTATAATTATAAGTAAAGTATGATAAGTTACGACATTTTTTGAAATTGTCAATTATTAAGGCACACCGATGAGATAAAACTTGGAACTTTCTATGTATATTAGATTTTAATGTCTTTTCAGGGTTGGAGTTCTATGTAATGTTTTTCTAAGTTAAAAAGTTAAAAAGATGAAAGTAAGCAAAAAAAAAAACTAAACTTTCGGATACAGTCATGAATTCGATATGAGTCCTTAACCTGTTGAAAATCCCAAAATTATGAAATCTCAGAGTTATAGAAATTTCTAGGATCTTATAAGTTTGAATCTTGCAGTAAACTATCCAAAGTATTCATACATATATGTTACTCATAATAGTAAACCTCTTATATAGTTTATAAGTGTCTAAGATAAATAAGTAAAGGTGCTTGTTAATTTCTTCAATAAGTTTTTATAAGAAGGTAAAAACGTATAAGTCCCTTAAAGCATAACACTTGAAAACTAATGGTAAAGGGTCTCATGAACTCCCAAAATCTATAAGGGTCATACAACTATAAGCTGCTAGTTGGTTTGATATGTAAAATCATTGAAAATAAAATCAAGTAAGAAAGATAAGTGATGCAATTCAAAGGCATCAAATATAACAAATAAAAGTGCACGAAGGCACAAATGTATGATACATTAAGTTGGAATAAAACCAACGATAAATATTGAGATTGTTAAAGTGTTAGACAAGTCGAAACATTGGTAATTAAAGAAGTTAGTTTTCAAGGGGTGGTTGTTGTTGGTTGATCGACAGTGGTGGAAACAGCGGTACCTGCTCCAACACCAACTTCTTTCTCGTTTTTCTTCTCCTCTTCATCCCCACCATCATCTGCTTCACCATCACCTTCCTCATCACCTTCATCTTTAGCATCTGAGAAGTTGAAAGGATTGGGGGGAGAGTCTCCACAGAGCTTGGCCAGGTGAGCCCGGGTAGCATAGTCCAACCTTTTTTCAAAGTATTGGTAAGGAACATACTCTTCCAGACCGATTTTCCAAGCCTCAGAGATCCTTTGTCTGGTGGATTCCTCTCCTTCCAGATATTTATGAACAACAAATTTTCCGGCTTGGTTCAGCTCATCAGCCTTCCTCTTTTCAACCTCCTCCACCTTAGCATCGGCAGCCTTCAATTGCTCTTCCAACTCGGCTATTCTTTTGGCAGCTGACTCGGCCTTAGACTCCGCTGCAGATTTATCCGACTGCAGCTGCTCAAAGTCCATCTCCTTCTTCTTTTCTTCCTCCAATTCATTCCAGAGTTCCAAGTTCCTTTTTGCCATTACTAGGTTTTGCTCTTTGGCTTCACCCAGTGATCTTGACAGCTCGTTTACGACATGAGAATTCTCTGCTTGGATTCTCTGAACTTGCTCACTCAGATAAGTCTCGCAGATGGTGAGCATCTTTGCTGCTTTGGCCCTCTCTTTTTTCGTTTGAGCCACCATCTTTTGGAGGTATTGAAGTCGAAAGATGATCTATAAGGAGAAGCACCACAAGGTAAAAAAAAAATAAATAAAAAATAAATAAATAAAATTTAAGGAGCCACCATTTTTCTAAGTGTTGGAGACTTTACCTCCATGCAACTGTTGAGACAAGGACCCAGCTGTCCGTCTAAAATCCCTCTAAGAGATTCCTTAAACTCATTGTCTCCGGAGCGGAGCATCTCTCTAATGACTCCCTTTCTATAATGGGAGTCGAAGGTTTTGGAAGAGGAGGGGACATCACACTCTTCGTGAAGGAAGTCCCTGTCCGAGTCAGCAACAATTGTAGTTGGAAAGGGAATGATTATGGCACGAGGATCTCTAGGAGACCCAATGAAGTCTCCAGACCGAGTACTTGACACAGTAGTAACTACATGACGAACGAATTTGATACCTGATGCCATATCAGCTTCAACATACCCAAGAGGCATGTTGTTTTAATAACCTCCTGCATACCGGCTGCAGGGTCCGAGTATGGAGGGGGAAGGTTGTTGGGGTCCTTCAAGGAAGGATCCTGTTGTGTTCCACCAATGGTGAGACCAGCACGTCTGGCCTCATCTTGCTCCCATGGAGCCAGTAGTCCGTCCTCCGTTTCGTAGGGATTTTCGAAGGGAGGGACAGCTAGGGAAGAACGAACAGATTTATCCTTCTTTTGACCATTTTGAGGGGTAATGTTGGTTGGCTGAGAAGGAGAGTCTGAAGACTCATAACTGATCAAAGCAGATGGCTTTGACTTCTTAGAGGGTTTGGTGATGAGAGGAGAGGTTGAACTGTCTTTCCTTTTGAGCTTCATGGGGACGGGTTTCATTTTTTCTTTCCCCTTTTCTTTTTTGTCATCTTTCTTTTCTTTACCCAGCCCTGAAGGCCGGGTACTCCTTGTTGACTAAAAAATAAACAAAGTATAGGTGATTAGGAGTGAAAAATCGAAATTCCACCAACAAAAGTTTAAAAGCTCATTTAGGGATGGTTAACTTAGTTAGCTATGGGATAAGTAAGACAAAGAGTAAAAGTACTTGAAGACAAAATTTTTTAAATTAAACTCACCCTAATTCATTGAAACTTGAGTTGACACTTCGTTATCTCAGTCACTTACGGGGAGATTGAGTATAATTAGAAGAGTTATTATCTTTGACATATCCGGTATCATACGATGATGCCGGATGCGCCAAAATTTCATTTAAACCTATTAAACTAGGTCACCTAAGGAGAGACCTAGTTCGAGAATTTATTTACTAAACTTTGACATAACTAGTGTCATATGGTGACACCGAATGTGCCAAAACATGGAACAATCTTATTAAACTAGGTCACCCAAGGGGAGACCGAGTTTAATTATAAATATGTTAACTGTGACACACTCGGTGTCATATAATGACACCGAATGTGCCAAAATTTGATTCAATATAATTAAACCCGGTCTCCAAATGAGACCGAGTTTACTTCTTAAACAAAGAAATTTGACACACCCGGTGTCATGTGATGACACCGGATGTGCCAAGTTATGACTCAATACAATTAAACTAGGTCGTCTATGGGAAGACCGAGTTTAATTCTTAAACAAAGAAATTTGACACACTCGGTGTCATGTTATGACACCGGATGTGCGAAAATTTGATTTAATATAATTAAACCCGGTCTCTAAATGAGACCGAGTTTACTTCTTAAATAAAGAAATTTGACACACTCGGTGTCATGTGATGACACCGGAAGTGCCAAAATTTTATTTAATACGATTATACTAGGTCATCTAAGAGAAGACCGAGTTTAATCAATATCTTATAACATTTGACACATCCGGTGTCATATGGCGACAACGGATGTGCCAAAATATGAATTAAACCTATTAAGCTAGTCTACCTAAATGGAGGCCGAGTTTAATGCTTAATTTATTAAATTTGGCACATCCGGCGTCCAATCAACACCGAATGTGAATAACTTAGAAAATTTTATGTTGGCCAAATTTTATAAGTTGATTCATCAATATGATTGATTAATGAGGGGTTTACATGCACTAAGTTCATATATGTAGCTATGTCGAGTTCAATATGAAAAAGAGCAAATTTGGCAGACTCGGTAATAGAATGAAAATCAGACTTACCTCTATAGAAGCTCTTTTTTGAAGGGGAGTTTGACCCTTTGACGGAGCAAGTCGGCGTAGAAATTCTTGCTGATCCATTCGCCCTTTCTTTTCGTGTGGAAGCTCGTCTAAAGCCTTGGCTGCATATTGAAATATCAAACGTTAATTATCATGTCAACTGAAATGTTTTATTAAGAAAAAGGAGAGAAACCTACCAGAATCGGCTCCATGGACTAACCCACAAGCTTCTAAAAACTTCTGATCAGTGAAGAGATTTTTAAAGGGAATCCAGGAAGATGGGATCTCATAGGACATACCCTTATAGGTCTTAGAAGTCTTTTTAAAGAGTTCTAAGATGGCTAAGTCAGAATCAGTCAATTTGGGAGGGTTAGACACTTTGCCCTTATACTTGGGTCTCTCATTCCATTTTGTCAAGCGAGCAACATATTCGGGGTCACCATGCTTGATGAATACAAAGTCCCCCCTCCAAGACATAGCCTTATTGGATTTTTCTATGGCTGTTATATAGTCTTCGGTATTAGCTAATGTAAACCAGCCATGTTTACATCCAACTGCTTTGGTTAATCTATGCATATGTACAAAGGCAGCAGAGGAAGGTTTCAAGTTATTTAATTTACAAGTGGCAGCATATGTAACTATATGGTGCCAGGCATTCGGGGTTAATTGACATAACCCCAAATTATAGTGTTTGAGAAGATTAAGGAAGAAAGAAAAGAAAGGAATGAAAACTCCCATGTCAATCATAGACATGTAGATTCCAAAGCACCCTTCTGGTGCATTAAGAAGAGTGTCCCCCTTTTTAGGGAGGACCAGTTGGAAGTCTTTGTGATTTATGAAGGAATTACCATACCGGACAATGTTAATGTCCTTAATGGCTTCCTATCTCACCTGACATGTTTTAGGTGTTAGAGGGGGAGGAACTCTACGAAGAGGAACAACTGCCTCTTCAATGGACTGGTCAACCAAACTCGAGGATCCGGCCTCATCAGAAGAACTCTCCACACCTTCGATGGATGGTCTTTTGTCAACAAGATATTTAATGGCTGTTTGTTTTGTCCTAGCCATATCACCCTGCACAGGAAGAACAGGGAGAGTTGGTGGCCCCAATGAAGGAAGAAAACTTGGGGCAACCGAATATTGAGAGCTAGGTGATGAACCCTGGCCCCTTTCTATTGGATTATTACAGGGAACTATTTGAAAGGGGTTATGTGCATTATGAGGTGAAGATGAACTAGAAGACATGACTATAAGAATAGACTAAACAAAGAAAATGAAAAACAAGGAGAAACGGATCAGGTAAAATATTACCTGAGTTTGGAAGTCCTAAGGAGAGATAAAGACACTATTCACCGCCGTAAAATTACGTCTGTAGAGTCGCCTGAAATCGCTAGAAGTCGCCGGAAATCGCCTCTCAAAGATTTCTCTCTCTAAAAATAAATGTTATGAATAGTAAGTTGTAAATATNAAATGTTATGAATAGTAAGTTATGAGTTTTTTTTAACCATGACTTCTATTTAAAGGAGAGGAGTGAGTAAAAAGGGGGGAAAACTCAAAACTCTTCGCTTCCCACTCTAAAGTCTCAGAAATTCAAACGGAGTTGGGCCTTAAGAAAGCCCAACTTATCCTAATCAGATGGGTAGTGGATTATGGATCCACAAGCCCATCTGAGGGGCAAATGATGTGCAAGCCTTGATATAGCCACGTGTCATCAAGCAGCTGGACCACGTGTCCTCTGAAAGACCCAGTGGCACTGACACCTGTCAATGACTGGACCACCAAGGTGGGCTCCACATGGCCACGTGTCGTTGTAAGATTGGGCCACGTGTCCACAACAAAAGATAAAAGGAAAGCAACCTCCGCCACTTGTCGCAATCTTATTTGAGGTTATAATGTAGGCTTAAAAGAAGAAGTTGGGCCTTGTAGGCTTAGATATGAAGCCCATGAGGCTTGATCAATTATTAACGAATCATGCAATGACAAATGTCATTGCCTTATTCGTTAGCCTCCAAGCCTAGAGGCTTTAAATACCCCTCAAAATCATCATTTTGGGGGCATTCAACATTCATTCATTCTTAGATCATACTAAGAGAATTTCTCTCACTAGTTTCCCTCTCTAGATTACTAAAGTTCTTAATTACTGTTAATTTGCCTCAACCCTCATACAAATACTTACTTAAGCATCGGAGGGGGAAAAAATCCTACAAGGATTTTGTTCCCTTGTTTTGCAGGAATCCGAGTCACATATATCGAGGAGTGAACAAGTCCACATCTGTCCATCTGACGTGTAGTCCTCAAGTCCTCTCTCCACGTAATCAGATGAAGGGACACCTCCAAGAGTATATACCACATTAGTATGCATAATTATAACTAAATGAAGAGGATGTCAAAGGATTGTTCGTGAATGTATGGTAGCAAGGACTCGTCGGCATTTGTGGATGGGTTTTGGGAATTATGCAACTCTACTTTAGCAGCTAAAGCTAGCGGCAAGGATAAGTAGCAGGGGTTTTCTTACCCGTGGGTGAATTGTGCCAATGTAGATAAGGTTGATACTATTAACAAGCTCGGGGAACATGTACTTCGTCAGGGGTTTCGAGCCGATTACCAAGTTTGGAACTATCATGGTGAGGAGGCAGTATATGTTTCTAATTTTGAGTCACAAAATGAGCAAAAGGAACTAGATTGTGGTGGTCTGACTAATGATTTAGAAGACCATAACGACTTTGTGTATGATGAGTCTTTGAATGATGAGCAAGACACTCCTGATAGTAATGATGATTGTATACCGTGTTAATGAAATGATGGAGGTTGTAGAGGATTCACGTTTTTTTTTTCATTCTATATCTGAGGCCTCTCAAAAGCCTTTGTACCCACAACATTCACAAAGCTGTCAGCTGTGTTAGATTTATACAGCATAAAGTCCAAATACAATTGGTGTGACACGGGCTTTACAGCTTTGTTAGAGAAGTTGAGTTAGATGTTCCCTAATGGCAATGAGCTTCCCAAGTTTAACTACTATGCTAAGAAGCTCATGTGCCCTTTTGCTCTAGAGTATCAAAAAATACATTCTTGTCCTAATGATAGTATTTTATACAGAAATGAGTATGAAACTTTGGACAAGTGTCAAAAGTGCAAGTTGTCATTGTATGAGCGGGAAGGTTCACGAGGTTTGGAAGCCCCCCCTGCTAAAGTGTTGTGGTATGTCCCCGTTATTCCTCGATTAAGGAGTCTCTTTTCTACTAGTAAAGATGCTAAGCATTGTAGGTGGCATGCAGAAGGGAGGAAGAAGTCCTCCCTTGCTCTCCAACATCCGTCTGATGCTCTTGAATGGAAGAAGATTAACAAGAAATATCATACATTTGGAGGAGAAAGTCATAATCTAAGGCTTGTTTTGTGCACAAACGGAATGAACCCTTTTGGTACTCTTAGTTCAAAGCATAGCACATGGCCGGTGATACCATCTTTAACCTTTCTCCATGGCTGTGTATGAAATGAAAATATCTTATGTTGTTCCTTTTGATATCTAGTCAAAAACAACCTGTGTTCATCTGATTCTTTATCTTGTGCGTGAAATAAAGCTTTTTGGTCCTGTGTATCTGAGATGGTGTTATCCCTTTGAAAGACAAATGGGAGTTTATGGAGGTAAAGTGAGGAATCCAGCAAAACCTGAGGCGAGTATGGTCCAAGGTGTTGTGAGTGAAGAGGTTAGTAATTCTGTATGTGATTATTTAGTAGGGGTGAAGCATATTGGTCTTCCTACTTCTCGTCATGAAGGGAGGCTAGACGGAAAGGGTACAATTGGTTCAAAGACAGTCACAGCTTCAAGAGTTATTCTTCGACAAGCGCATTTGTATGTTTTGCATCATGTGTTAGTTGTGCATCCTTTTATAGATGAGTATTTGTCGGTTTTGAAGGATGAAAATCCTACTTTGAAAGGGGAGAGGGCATTATTGATTTTGCATAATAAGACCTTTAACGATTGATTTTACAAGCGAGGGAAATGATATCAATGGTTGTACATTTTGGACTACTTCTCAAGACAAGAAGTCCCGATCTTTGCAGAACAGTGGAGTTTGTGTAGTGGCATCGTCTACATTTTAAGCTAGTGCTAAGGACCAATATCCTATTGATGCTAAGATGGCGTACTATGGAAAAATCCATGAAATTTGGGAGCTCGACTACTGCTGTTTCAAAGTTGGTTTGTTAAAAAACAAATGGATTGATAATAGTCGGTGCTCGGTTAAAACAGATGACCCTTGTGGTTTTACACTTGTAGATCTTGCACGCATGCATGATGGGGATGAGCCGTTCATACTTGCATCACAACCTAAGCAAGTGTTTTACATAACAGATCCTGTAGATCCCAAATGGTGTATTGAAGTGCCCGGTAAAAAGGAGTATTTTTGGCATAGGTGATGTTGATGATGCGGAAGAATATGATGCCTTTGACGACTCTCCACCTTTTAATTGCTCCAATCCAAATGTCGGTGATACTACTGTAGATGACACAAACTACATGTGTGTAGATCACACAAAAGGGATAGTATTTACATGAGTTTCCTTAGTTAGATATACAATAAACTTCATTTTTCCATGTGCATAAGTTTTCGAGGTTTTTCCATTTGCATAATTTTAGCTTATAGTTTTCATTATTGGTTTAATCTTTATACTACTGCCGCTTATAATTTATCTGTTTAATTTGCATACTTTTTGCAGGTGTCAAAGGTATCATAGCCATGGGTAGTGATGATGATGTACCGAGTGAAGAAACTGATAGTGAAAATGACAACTCTAACTATGACCCATTGTTTGACGCTCGAAAAGAACAAGATCAAGGAGAATCCGAAGATGTTGCACATGACAAATTCCTTGAGAAAGTGATGAAGCATGAGATTCTTGCTGACACAGCGCCCACCATTCCTGAAAATGAAGTAGTCCCCTCAATTGGTCAAGCCATTGTACCCTCAACATCTCAAACTAAGGTACCAAAGAGGAAGCGTAGAGGTCCGGCTAAAGGAGTGCTAACAAAGGAATCGATGCAACTAGAGTATGATACTTGTGGCCAACCTTGTGGGAAGTGGCGAACCAAGTACGGGACACATATTGGTCTATGTGTAAGGAAACTTTCTATCTTAGACCAGTGGGAAGATGTACAAGAAGGTTTGAAGAAGGCAATGTGGGATGACACGGTGGTAAGTAGGATTAATAGGTTTAACATACTAACATTTGTTTTTTAGATGGTTACAACTAGTTCATATTAGAATAGTATTGATATGACTTAGAAAACACATGTAAACCTTTTACTTTTAAATACAATTTTACAACAAAAAGAAAAATCGATCCTTTGTTCTTTACATTGATTCATGATACTTTCTTCCTTCTTGTCGTAATTGTAATCATATTTGACGAAGATTGAAATTCTTTTGCAGAATCTTTTCCATATTCGACCTGACGTTGACATGAAGCAAGTGTTTCTATCTGCCGTTGCAGAGAGGTTTAGAAACTTCAAATCAAAGTTGATTAGTGGGTGGATTACTTTTAAAAGGAAGAGAAGCAAGACAACCAAGGACAATGAAGGCAAGGATGGCAACCAACCTACATCAATGCCTTGGGAGATATTGATGTAGTGCTTTTTTTGTTTACTTTTTCCGTAGTTTTCTTAGTTAGTTTAGCTAGTTTTCTCTCCCTTCTTTCTCAGTTTTTCCTTGTTTATATAGTTTTTTTTCTCTTTTCCCTTTCCCACATGTTTTAGCTTATTATTCCTTGTATTACTCTATTTTGTGTTTTATCTCATTTTTGTAGGATTTCCCAGTTGATTCGGAAATCAAGACATTAAATGAAATGAGAGGAGTAGTATGCTTTGCGAAGATTTGGGTCGGTTCGATCGAAGTTTAAAGCCCTTGTCAAGATCCTTTCAGCCTTTGCTCAAGGTTCTAACGATCTCGCAAGTTTTACTAGCGATAACGCTAGCTCTATCCAGCGACGTGGGAAGACTGAGAGGTGCTTAGAAATTCACTTTCACAACTAAAGCCACTACCTCAAACAAAGAAAGAAAGGAAAACAGGGGGGTAGCGCCCGCTACCCTAGCTAAGCGCCCGCTACCTTCTTGTAGCGGCCACTACCCCCTGCTCTGGCGACTTCAGTTTTCTCTTCTTCAACTTATCCACTTGCTTTGGGTTTAAACTCTACTATATATACCTGGGGTTTTCAGCGTTTGAGAGAGTTAGATTTTGTTAGAAATAGCTAGAAGTTAGTATAAGACAATTAGAAACTCTCATTTTTCTCTCTAGATTGATTGTATTTGATTAAGTGGTTAGTTCTTGATAAATCCAATAGTTGTAATTCAATCTTTCTTCAATGAATTTAAAGTTTGTTATTCGAAGTTCTTGGTTTCTTGTTCATGTTCTTTGTTTGGTGTTGTTAGTTTGGTGTTCTTGAATTGACATTCAAAGCTTCTTGGTTACTTGTTCTTGGTTAATCATCATTGTATTTGGGTGTTATTGGAAGTAAAGCTTCAAGGCTTTTTAATTACAAAAATTCAAGCTTCATGGTACAACTCTTAGTTCATCTTCAATTCCCATTTCAATTATAATTTTTGTAGCTATTTTCTTACTTTGAAGTTTTGTTTATTAAAGCTTTTATCAAGTTAAACTTGTCCTTGCCTTAATTTCTTTCATTATTTCAAGTTCTTAAGCTTTCTTTATCAAGATTAACTTGTCGTTGTTCTATTGCTTATATTAGTTCAAGTTCATAAGTTTTCTTCTCAAGTTAATCTTGTCCTTGCATTATTGCTTTATGTCTTAAATACTCTCAAGATTAAACCTTGTCCTTGTCTTGATTTTCTCTATTGCTTTTGTAGTTTGATTAAATCACTTGCATAACTTATTTCTTTGTAATAACATTAATAATCAAATAAATCTCTTCCATTTTTAATACTTTTGTTTAGTTTAGTTTATAATACATTGTCATAACTTATTTCTTTGCTATAATTTGTAATCATGAAAAAAAATTTGTATTTGATTAATAAAATGTGTAGTGAGTAGTTTTTAGTGCTAAGGTATGGGTGAAACCCTCACCTCCTTCATGACATAAGTAGGTTCTTAGTAAAAACTAAGCTTGGGGGTAACTAGAGTCATTACATTGGGTTTTAAATCACGTAATCTATGACTTGCTTCCATAGATGTCGTCTTAGGTTCCTTAACGAAGGATCGAGAGATGAAGTTGAGTGAAGACCATGAGAATAGGTGTTTAAGTTAAGGGACATTACTAGTCTTCGTGAAAAAGTGCTTAGGAGCCGTTTTATGCTCACGCGATAAGAATAGGCCGTGTTCATAGTTCCGCTCGTCATGCTAGCTCGAGAGAGTAGACATGACTCTTAGAATGACTTCCCCTTGACATTCCCCTCTACGATCGGTTTAACCTAGGAATCCGAGCCTTCATGTAAGAAGTGAGAAGTTTATCCCTTACCTTAGTCGTCTTTAATTCTTAAAATCAAGTTAAAACAAATCAATACTAGTGACAATCTTTCCTCTAAAATAAAACCGACTTAAACATACTCATTAGACAACCTTAGTGTAAAGACCTTTATCTCGTGGGATTCGATCCTTACTTACCCTTACTAGTAGCCTAGTGAGCCTCATATAATTTATCTTTAGTAGCCACTTCGACAGGCTATCAGGTATACCTTCACATTAGTGAAATAGAGTGGACAGTTTTTGTGGCAAAGAAGACATCAAAGGAGGAAGTGGTAAGTGACCAACAATTTTAAGTTGAATTTGTTTACTAATCGTATCAAGTTTACTAAGTCTATATTCGTGCCTTCTATTATTTGTGTAGGCGAAACGTGAGAAGGCCGCTATGAGTGCCTCCAAAAAGGTTGCCTTTCACTACATGGGTAGACGCCCATACGGAGAATCAAAGAAGGCTTGGATGAAGGAGGGATTCTATGCGAAAGTACTTCCATCGCTGGCATCATCAGGTAGTGTATCTGCCTCCTCTGTCACAGCCGTTGCTGGAGATCAGAAACTTGATTGGTATTGCTCATTACATGGGTTAGATGGAAGCGGAAATCAAGTGATTTCGAATCGAAAAGTGAAAAAGTTAGCCGATGCAGTGGTAAGTGATCTGATTTATTCAGACCCTTGCCTTTCATGTCTCTTGAAACTAAAATTAATTGACTTAATTACACTATGCATATGGACATATTGGATACAAGGAGAAAGAGGTGGCTGGCGGGGTTGTAGCTGACAGGGAGGACGCTTTGGTTGTAGTATTGGGGAAAGACCATACTGTCGAATGAAAGGCAAGGGAAAGTATCTTGGAGCTACTACTCACATCCATGTAGATCAACTTCCACATTGGAATCAGATATGGAGGCGAGAGTGCAACAGTTGGTGTAGGAGCAAGTTGAACAACAAGTCCAATCTAAGTTCTGAATGCTATTACAGACATTGGGATTGGCGGATACGAGTGCATTGTTGAAGATTTAAGCACCAGACAAGTCAAGCAAGCATGGTCAGGGTAAATATACTACAGACACACCTGAGCCACTACCTGATGTACGTGTAGGTTAACATGTCCCACTCTCATATCATATCAAATGATTTTAGTTGTGTATATATTTCATATAAAGTCATTGCATATGTTTAAAGTAATTTAAGTCGTTGTAATTAAACAAATAACAAATCGCATGTAATAACATGTCAGGAGGAGACACCGTGCATTTTATTACTACCAAAGCAGGACAATGAGGAATTAGTTGAGGTTGCCTTCGGCTTTCTACAACCACCAAACAAGGAGCAAATCACACATTTCGTCAGATTATAAGGTGGTGAAGTCCGAGTATCCATCGATGAAGTTGTCACGGGCATGGAAGATGTGCCACTACCTCAGACAAGACCAGAGTATGCCATCAACACCTTGGCCGAAGCTCAAGGAAGTTTTGTGTCGTGACCACGAGCATGGGTTCGAATATCCCATGCGGTAATTTCATTTAGCAAAGAAAAAGTATTTAAGTTTCTTGCTACAAGCTTATTTGGTATTATTATATTTAAGTTGGTTGTTTTAAGCTTATTTGCATTTTAAGTTTGATGTTTGACTTAAAAGTTGCGATGGACAGATTTTGGACAAGTTGAAATGTGTACAACCAAAGAAGGTCAAAAATCAAGCTAAGGAGGATGGCAAGAGCAAAGGAGAAGAAGTTAATTTCCATGACAACAACTTAATTTGTGGATAGGACGGGAAAGAAGTCAAGCAAGAGTGAAGGCCCACATAAGAGGATCTCGTCGAAGGGCTCCACTCATGCTGTAGATGATGGTTTTCTAGATAATGATGTCTTAGATTCATTGACGTCGGAGTGTATGTGGTTGTATAATTGTATGAAGGGGGAGCCATTGAACAAGTCAGCGAAGGTGGTGTTGAGCAAGACACAGTTTCGGTACTTTGAGGACACCGAGACATGGATTACTAGAGAAGACATCAGTGATTTCCTTCGTGGAGATAAGCTATCCATAGTGTTCTTGCAAGCATTCATGAGGTTAGTTTATTTTTTAATGCCGTAGTTTGTAGGTGAAGAATAGGGTAGAGGTTTTGGTTTAAACTGATAAGATGACGCTTGTTTTTTTTTTCTTTTTTAAGCTCACTCAATGTGAATTTGGATGGGTGTGAAGCAAATTTAACGGTTGGATGGTTGTGTCCATATGAAATTCATTTTGACTGATGTTTGAAGAACCCATAAGAGGTGAAATAATACCTTAATAGTGCTGTAACAGATGCGATGCGAAAGAAGAAGTTCATTTTAGCTCCTTACCTTGAAAGGTATGCAATTCCTACCTATAACTGTGCAAGGTATGGATTCATCACAGACAGGTTTGAGTTAGGCTTGTTAATTAACTTCCAATTTCAAATTATGGTTGTAGTGAACATTGGGTACTATTACTCATATCCCCTTCAACTCACACGTCTACATATTTGACTCATGTCGTATCGAACCACCAATGAAGTATCACATCTTTAATTGGGTGATCAAGTGTTAAATGATTAGTTGTTGATCAAGTGTAGTTATTCATATAAGTTTACTCATTCTTGACTCATTTCTCTTTAAGTTCAATACAATATAAACCAAAGCTACAAAAATGAAGTAAGTAGTTTCCAATATTTTGACTTTGTTTAACTAGTGTTGTTGTAGTGTCTTAAGGAAGATCCGTGCAACCTCAATAGGATCGATACCTAAGTTGGTGCACGTAGAGGTACATTTGCATAACTTAAGCTACTATTTTTTTTTTTTTTGCGTTTATAGCTTGTTTAAGATGTTCATCTTTTAAAGTATATCTTTGTTCACTTGTACCTTGTTTGACACTATTTGTATTTAGTGTGCACAACAACAAAACATCGTTCAGTGTGGTTACTAAGTGATGCGAAACATGCTGAACATCGTATCAAGTTGCACGGAATCAGTTGATTTATGCACAGGATAATTTATTCTAATTTTATTTATATGATTGTATTAAACCTCTAAAGAAAGCACTTCTTTGGCTCAACACACGGGTATTATTTATACTGTAAATGTAGAATCGCTGTTGTTGTTGGTGTTCTGCTGCTATTGGTGTTCTGCTGATGTTGGTGATCTAATGATTGGTTTGGTTAACTATGATTGAGTTAGTAGTACGAGTTAGAGTTAAAGTTAGAGTGAGGGGTGAGGTGCTGTTAGAGTGAAGGGTGATCTGCTGATTGGTTCTACTATTGTTATTGTTCTGCTGCTGTTGTTGTTATCTGTTGTACTGTTGTTGTTGTTGTTATCAATTTTGCCTTTGTTAACCTCATAAAACATTTCTGCTTGGCTACCATGAGGTTGTGGTTTGTCTGCTATTGTTTGTCTGTAGTTGTTGTTGGATCCATTGTGAGGCTATACTGCATGTTAATAAACAAGACACAACAGCCATTAGTTATTAAGCATGTTTAAACAGAAACTTTTGAATATTACTAGATATACAAGAAGGTTTAAAAATATTACTAGTAGATAGCATGTTGTCACGTGCTGACTAATTCCCCTTAGTCTTTGCCACGCTGCCCACTAACTTCCACCCTTGGATGCTAGTCAAGGCTAAACCCTTTCCTAGTATATAGCAAAGTAATGCAACGAAAGCTTGAGTAAAAGAGTAAGAAAAGCACAAGTATATGAGTATGAGTTTTATTTCCTTTGAGAGAAACTGAATACAATACTTATATTAATCTTCTCTTTATTTGTATCTCTCTCTCTTTGTGGGTTGGTTTGTGCTGACTATCTGACTCCCACAAAGCTAGTCAACCCCATGCGACACTTGCTCAACAGTCCGTCGTGAACAAGTTAGGCTTCCCCTTGACACGCTCCTTGTGCCTGCGTAACTCACTCCTTGAGCTGATTATCTCAATTAGCAAGACACGTCCCTTGTGTCTAGCTCCCAAGTATTCGTCCCAGACGAATGTGTTAGTGCGTTGGACAAATCCCGTTAGCCCTTAGCACTCACCCCAAGTAGCTCACCCCTTAGTGCCCAAATTATCCCCACACACTCACCCTCTCTAAGTTATGTGCACTATCACTTCCTGTAGACTGCCCACTAAAAGGGTGAGGGTGCTACTTGACAGCCCATGAGCAGCTCCCCCTAGGGATCCTTATGCCTATGCATAACGACTATGAGTGGGATAAATAGTCGGTCTGTGACATTCTCCCCCACTCAAACCCTTGACGTCCTCGTCAAGGCCACGTCTCCTTCCACGTGTTCCATGTCTTGACTTGGTCACTTGCTCCGGTGTGCTGCATCTCTTATCGCTCTTGTTATGGTGTATGGGCTGTGTGCCCATGACTCTGACCCTTGTTGTGCCCCCTCCTCGGACAACTCTTACACATGTGTAGGTCATTGTTGCACACTTTGAACGCCCTTTGTCAACACCACTCCGGGCAAGTTCCTCATGTGGTTGGGCAACTTGTCCGTTCCCCATGCCGTTGCGTACTCGTTGCCATTGAACACACACGTTTGTGCAAGCCCCTTGCTTACACACGAGTTTCTTTCCATGCTCCGTCCTCTGGACACGAACAACTCCCTTGGTCCGCCCTCTGACCTTGTCATGGTACTTCACCCTCGGCTTGCCCATGACCTGCTCACTTTGAGCACCCAGTTGACGCCGAGGCCTTAGCGCCCATGTAACACGCATTGATGAGATCTTTGGGCAATCCTCTTTTGTCCTAGCGATTCTCAACACATGCTGCACCCCGTTGTGTGTGATAGTCAATGTGCCATCACCAAACACCACTGGCCTCATGTTGTCTAGGAACTCCATTCCTAGCACGGTTGTCTGCGACTCCATGTCGACGACTAAGAAATCAACTTTTCCTGTCCACTTCCCAAAGCGGATCCAGACATCCCATGCCCGATCGTACATCGACGCGGTCTTATTGTTGATGGCCTTCCACTCACCATCAACCTTTGTGAACTTGACACCCAGATCCTTAGCTTCCCTTAATGCCAAGAAGTTGTGTGACGCTTCTGTGTCCACAAGCAATCTGGTTCCAATGCCATTCACCTCCCCATGGATAGCCATCAAGCCCCCTTGCTTGATGCTTGTCCCTTGTTTTGTCGTGGCTGCCTGTTCAGTTGGCTCTCTATCCACGACACTTGAAGCATTGAGGAGTCTCATGTTGGCTAGCGTGGCTTTCTCCTCCATGCGCATTGCCCCACACCTCATCTCCTCTTGAGGCAACTCCTCCTCCAATCTTGCAACTAGGGAACTCAACCCTTGCTTCGTTGGGCATTCCCTTGCCCAATGTGGCCCTCCACATATGAAGCATCCCCGTTGGTTGGTCTTCGAAGTTGATCTGAACTCCCCCTTTCCTTGGTTGTTCTTCTCAAACTTGCTGCCCCCATTGCCTCCCTTGGTTGGTTTGGTGGGCTCCTCTCCCCCACCATCCTCCTTGTTACCACCACTCCTGGCATCCTTCTTGGAACCCCTGAACTCCATCAGGGACTCTGCAGTAGCAATGGCATCAGCGAGGGTTTGAGGGTTCCTCCTCTTTACCTCCAGCTGAGCCCAATGTTGCAACCCTCCAGTGAAGTAGATGAGTTGGGTCTTCTCTGTCATCACTCCGAATAAGTATTTCCTACTTTGCAAGAACCATCACATCGAAGCCGACGATCCTAATCTCCCTTGTCATATGTCCACTTTCTTTCATGACATGACAAGAAAGACATATGACCTTTTGGACGTTAAGGACGTGGGGAAATTCCTTATGGTCAACCGATCATGGAACAAGTACATAACTGAGATGATATGGGAGGATCAAACCGGGGACTAGATGAAGAAGTATCAACACCTCACCGAGTCTAAACCCATTCCTACAGTTAGTTCAATCCCTTCCTATCCACCTAACCTCCGACTTCCACATGGGTGCTACTCCAATGAATGGGAAGAATACAAGAAGTATAATAACATAGATGAGAGCTCTATTATGATCAGCCCGCTCCATCATGAAGAAGGAATGGATTTGGCTCCATGTCGTTAGAGTCCAAAATCTAGCATTAGAAATGTCAAACTATTAGGTCCTAGGAAGATTACAGTCTATTGAGTCTTTTTCTAGTCCTTCTTTTTCTTTGTTTTTCTTCCCATTCAGAGTCTATACATCCCACCCGTAATGAGTCAACACAAGTCTTTTCCATGGCTTCCTTCGATGTCATGCTCAATGAATTTAATAATATGCTTTCTTGTGCTTATTTCTCAAATTTACATTCAGACTTTCCTTATCTTTTATATATACAAAATGGGGATTTATACAAGAGACATTACAATGAGGTACACCTTCGTTGTATTTCTCAAGGAGAAAATCACATAGTTATGGATCAAGTTCATGCCAGAGAGTGCGGACCCCACATAAATTGTCGAATGTTAGCTATGAAGATAGTCGGGATAGACTAGTATTGGACTACAATGGAAGACAGCTGTCATAGAATGTAAAGCATTGTGATACTTGCCAAAGATATTCGAATGATCAACATATCCCTCCATCACTACTTTATACTCTCGGGAGCATTTTCAACATGGGGAGTCGATAACATAGGCAAAGTTACACCGCTAGCGCATGGAGGTCATGAATTCATACTATCGATTGTTTCACCAAACAGGTTGATGCAGCTTCATTAAAAAGTCTCCAAGCTAAGCAGGCTGCTCAATTCATCGAAACAACAATCATTTGCTGTTATGGGGTTCCACATGAGATCATCAGTGAGCATGGTTTTCATTTCAAAGCCGAATGTGAAAGTGTACAGACCAAGTACAAAATCAAACATCACAGATCTTCACCTTATCGACCACAGACTAATGGTGTAGTAGAAGAAGCTAACAAGAACATCAAGATGATTATCTCTAAGATGACAGAAACTTACAAGGATTGGCCTCTCAAATTGCCTTTCGCCTTGTGGGGATATCGTACTCCGATCTGAAATTTAACAGGAGCTACTCCTTTCTCTCTAGTCTATGGTATGGAAGCTATACAATCAGTGGAATTGGAAATTCCCTCTATCAGAATTTTCTTTGAATGTAAGCTATCAGAAGCAGAATGGGTTAGGGCTTAATACAACACCTTGGTTCTATTAGATGAGAAAAGGCTCAAAGCCATCAACCATGTGCAAGTCTACCAAAGAAGAATAGAGCGTCGCTTCAACAATCGAGTTAAAGTCAGAGATATTAAGGAGGGTGACTTGGTTCTCAAAGCTCTCAAAAGGACGGTATTAGATCCTTGTTGCAAGTTCCGTTCGAACTGAACCGATCCTTACATCGTCAAGAAGATTCTACCAGGAAGTGTAGTTGAGTTAACAGACATAGACAGTGAAAGCATTTACAATCTTACTAACCTCGACCAGTTGAAGAAGTACTATGCATAAATCCTCTGATTATTGCGAACACAGAACTACGACTGGCCTGATTCTCTACTACGGGATACGTAGGCAACCTCGATCCGAGGTACGACCTAATAATAAAATAAAAACATCCCTGTATTACAATCATTGTATTAGTACAATTTCGACTTTATTTGATTTTCACTTGTACTTGCAAATTGATAATAAAACATTTTTATTTCAATTTCAAAGTTCATTACATGTCCACCACATGCTAGTACAAAAAAGTTAAAAACATGATAATAAAGATCGACTACAATGATCAGGGCTGTAAAGAGAATGGTCTGGACCGCATCAAACCGCAGACCAAACCGTATTTTTGCGGTCTAGTCTGCGGTCCAAAATTTATGGTCAGGTTTTTTTTAAGCTAGACCATAATTTTTGCGGTCTGGTCTGGTTTTTTATTTTGTTTTAGAGCAGACCAGACCGTAAACCGTAAATAATTATGGGTTGTAGTTTTAGATTTGTGGTATTGCAAATATGCAACCTTTTAAATTTGTAACTCTGTATGGTTTTCCATTTTATGATTGATTGATTGATGTTATATTACCATTTTCTATTGTGGACTTGCACTTGGTTGTATAGGTAAATCTCTCAGGAATTGCGGTTTAACAGTAAACCGCACTAGACCAGACCGTTTAAAATATTGTGGTCTGGTCTGGTCTGGTCTAAAATACGGTCTGGTTTGGTCTGGAAAACACTTAGACCGCAATTTTGTGGTCTGGTCTGGTTTGGACCTCGAACCGCACCAGATCGGACCGTGTACACCCCTAACAATGATAACTAACACAAATGCTGAATATCTCAATATCATTATCAAAAGTAAACATGTGAAATGAAGAAGTCATGCTCTTAGGCGTCTCCCCTAGGTTCTTTCTTCACTATCTCCACTTCACTACACTATCTCAATAGCGTCATGATTCTTCTTCTTCTTCTTCAATGTCTTCATTCGAGTCCCCTTCCCCTTCTTCTTTTCTCAAGTCTAGGAGGAAGCCTCTTTAGTCGCTCCCATACCGGAGCCTTCCTAGGACCGAGTCGGTCTCTGATGGACACAATCCTAGATGGGCGGCTCAAAGAGTAAGCACTCATAGCCTTCAGCTCAGCCTTCTTGGCGTTTCTAGCCTCAGTCCTACACACTAGAGAGTCACTGATGTGAATTTGAGTACAAGTAAGATATCCTATAATGCACCAATAGTGGATGAGCCGATTAACCTTATAATAAATCCTATTGGGTTTGATAGAGATAAATCACAGGTATGGGTGACAATGATTAAGGAACTTGACACAGTGGATGATAGTGGTGGTTTCCTAGCCAACACCATTTATCGTTGATACATTGCACTGGTGGTGTAGGTGCCATTAAATAAGTTATGTATTATTAACTAATTTAAGCACTTACAGGATGGATACAAATGGTGGTGTAGGGGCCTCGGATTTTAGGGTCCCAAATTTTTGTTCACCTTTCCCAAACCGTCCGTAGGTCGAGTTAGACCTAAAAAATTGGCTTAAGGAAAGGTGAAACGAATTAATTAGACCCTTTTTTTCAACTGAAATGGAGCGTTGGAACTTGTACCATGCTACAGAAGTAGCGCTACAAGGTTTCTCACGTTGACCCTGCAACGTTACAAGTTATGTGACGCTACAGTGTCAGCGCAAGAAGGTTTGTAACGCTACGAAGGTAGCGTAGTTAACTTTCCAGCGCTGCTCTTTTTTCCCTTTTTTCCTTCTTTTCAACAGAAATGGAGCGCTGGAACTTGTACCACACTACAGGCGTAGCGCTACAAGATTTCTCACGCTGACCCTGCAGCGTTACAAGTTCTGTGACGCTACAAAGTCAGCACAGGAAGGTTTGTAACACAACGAAGGTAGCGTAGTTAATTTTCCAGCGATGCTCTTTTTTCTTTTAAACCCAATTTTAAATCATTTTTTTTGGGAGAAACTTCAATACTGATACCAAACATGCTAATAAGAAGTTGCCAATGAGTTTTAGGAACTAAAATCATAACCGTGTATTTAGATTAGATACGAATGGGACTCGAATAAGGGATGTTTGTCTAAATTGCACGGAAATCCTCTCTGATCCCATGGGGATGACTCCAAGTTGTGGTCGAGCAAACCAAAGATTGGACTCGGGGGTGAAGGTACTAACATGACGGAGTGCATCAGGTTAGCCCATAGGCGGCCATTACTAGTTTCCTCTTAACCGTTCATAAATTATATTTAGAATCACACAAAATTATCAATTTACAAAATTAACAAAAAATAGCATTAAATTGTTAGTGATGACACAAAAAACTAATTAATTTAACTCAAACCGTTATTAAAATTGATTTAGGGAGCCTAACATGATTAGAATTATCTTGATTAAGCGTTGCTAACAATCAATTTAAGTCCTTTAACAATAATAAGGCGATAAAGCAGTAAATAAATAGTGAAGCAACAACTTAAAAGTCCATAAACATGATTTTTAGGGCTCTCAGGAAACGTACCACTTCTCCTTTGAAGATTGTCTTTGCCAAGTATTAATGTGGGCGGAGTTTCGAATTATAGTTTCGATATTATTAAAATTTGTAGCCACTTTTTAGTAAAATAAATAGTAAATAAATAATAAATAAAAAAATAAGGTTGTTTAAAAGCAATAATCGGATTAATTAAGGATGAGGGAGAGAGTGAGTAAAAAAGGGTTGTCGAGAAATGAAGGAAATGAAGGTTTTTTGTAACAGCGTGGGAACCCTAATCGCGCTGGCCTGCTAGCGCGGTATGCTGAATCGCGCTGGCCCAATAGCGCAGGAAACCCTACGACGCTACAAGGGTAGCACTGTTAACTTAGTCACGCTGAGCTGTCAACATGACTAAATTAAACGCGCTGCGTATTTTTTTTTTCTGAAAGATTTTTGATTTATTTTTTTGATATATTATTATTATTATTATTTCATTTATTTATTTAAAATAAAAGAGGTGTTGGGATAAAAAAAGTCCGTTAAATAAGAACGGAAATTTTTTTAATATCCGAGATTTATTTTTAAGCCCAAGTATACTCGATTATCCAATCTTTGAAAGAAATGAGTTTTTTAATCATCATAGAGTCCTGCCGCGGGACAGGGGGGACTAAATTAGGTGTCTACAGTTAGCCTCCACTTTGATTGAGTCTGAGTAAGACGACTATCAAAGTATGCTCGAATCGTTTTTCGAGGCTTTCATATCCAGAGCCATGAGCTCCTCATTATCCAATGGGTGTAGTGAATTTTAGAAAGCAATGGCTGTCGAAACTGAAATCGAAAAAATATTTTAATAAATTCGCTTATTTATCTAAATATTTAACACTTAGCAAATAAATTAGTATTTTGAATAAATTTGCTTTTTAGTGGAATTTTTAGAAAAAGGTAATAAAGGTACTTATTTATTACTATTTCGAGTAAATTCGCTTAAAAATTGTGATAAATTTGCTTATTTATTGAAATTATTGAAAAAATGTAATAAATTCGCTTATTTATTACTATTTTGAGTGAATTCACTTTTTTACTGAAACAATTTCGAGTAAATTCGCTTATTTACTGAAATTATAAAAAAAAAGTAATAAATCGCTTATTTTTTGAGATTATTCAAAAAATAATAAATTCGCTTATTTATTGAAATTCACTTATTTATTGAAGTTATTGTAAAAATGTAATAAATTCGCTTATCTATTAATTACTATTTTGAGTAAATTCGCTTATTTAATGTAATAAATTAGTTTATTTATTATTATTTTGAGTAAATTCGCTTATTTACTAAAATTATAAAAAATGTAATAAATTTACTTATTTATTACTATTTCGAGTAAATTCGCTTATTTACTGAAATTATTGAAAAAATGTAATAAATTCGTTTATTTATTACTATTTCGGGTAAATTCGCTGATCTACTAACTTCATTGAAAAAATGTAATAAATTTGCTTATTTACTGAAGTTATTGAAGAAATGTAATAAATTAGTTTATTTATTACTATTTCGAGTATTTACTAAAATTATTGAAAAAAATATAATAAACTCGTCCTATTTATTACTATTTTAGGTAAATTCGCTTATTTACTGGAATATTGACAAAAGTTTACAAGGTTGTCATGAGATAACAATACAAAAAAATTTAGTTTGGGCAACAAAAAAATTCGAAGCCCAAACTCTAATTTTCGACGCCCAAAGGATTCGGCAACGAGTTAAAACTCGTCGTGGGGTCGACGCCCAATGGGTTTTGGGCGACGAAAATTGAAGTCGTTGCACAAAGTGTGTTTTGTGCTACCAAATCTTTAGTAGCTTAAACTCTATTACTTTGGTTGCCTAAATAATTTTGTGCAACAACTGTTATCGTTGCCCTTAGGCTAAGCTGTTTGTGCAATGAATTGATTTAGTTGCCTATTGCTCTTTTTGTGCCACGAAAATATGTGATGCCCATATCGTTATATTTTTGTGCAACGAAGATATCGTCGTCCAAAGGACCTAAACTTTTTTTGCACCAAAATTAATATGGTTGCCTATGTTGTTTTGTGCAACGATTTAATCACCTTATAGACAACAAAAGATGCTTAGACAACGTAATATATAATCATGAATATGAGCACAATATGCTCCTAGCCAAGATAATTCATTGGATGAAGCATGTGGAGGAAATTACCATACATTCCAATGAATAATACTAGTGAAAGCTCAATGACATTAGATTTGATCATTAAAGCATAAATCGATCAACTAATATCAAGAAAAAGTTCAAGTGTCACAATGACTTTGTCGAGCAAATACAACCAAGAGCTATTTGATTTTGCGAATACAAATTAGGAAAACATATATAACTAACTAATATTAGAAGTCTTAACCTAGTTACAATTGGTTCTTGTGGACGTTGCGCTGCACATATATAATTCATCCATTCTAATAGTCAATCTCCACTAGCTACCTGCCATTCCTGTAGAATCAAAATATAAATATATCTACAATCAGAGAGCCAAAAATTGTATAACAAAACCAACCAAGGTCATAGCACAATTCCGTCAAAATTCGTTCACCATAAAGAGAGACAACTACTAGTTTCCATTCACCATACTCCATTAGCCAAAACAAGAGACCACAAATTGATTAGTTTCTTTACCTCAACATACCTGATGAATTGATCTCAAGTAGTTTACAAAAACTACCTCCTGTTGTTTTCCTAGAAATTTCATTACCTCAAAAATATTGATAAGATAAGGATGAACTAAACATAGATTAACCTGACAAATTGATTAATGTCAAAACATAAACCTATGCATTTCCTAGATAGTCATGCATGTTTAACATTCTTTTCTTCTCCCCTGCTCCCCCTATTAAATTACAACACCAACTTAAATAACCTCTACATAAACCTTATTAGTCTGTAACTAGTATGTAATGCTAGGACATACCCAAATGCTTTTCTGATTCCCACACCAAAGCAATGTGAAAACTCTATCAAAAACTATACTTCTTGTTAGAAAAACTTGTTAACGTTGAGCTACATCCTAATCACAAACTACCATGATAAAAATGATTAAAACAGAAAATCATCAATCGAAATTTACAACAATCCGATGAATTTTTTCACATTTCATGTCATAAGCATAAGTAAATCGAAGCAACCTTTTGCATATTTACCCAAGATCGACGGTTATACTATTTTAAGCTTTGTCTTTTATGTGGTAGTGAGAGGGAAACTTCGAACCACCTGTTTTTCAGTTGCCCTTATAGTAGTGCATGCTTCAGGAAGATAGGAGAGTGGTTGGGAGTTGACCAGGAAGGGGAGATTAACATTATAGTGGCTTGGGAGGTATGGAAGCAGAATGGTGTATTATGCTGCAGTCTACTAGAATGGTGTATTATGCAGAATTGTGTATTATGCTGAATGGTGTATTATGTTGAAGTCTAGCAGTTGTATTATGCGGTAGTGACATTTTCAAAGAGCTGTTTTATGGTGCAGTCTAGCAACTGTGGTGTATTACATCTAGAGAGCTTGGAATGATCTTCTATGGAGAGAGGAGCAATGGAATGTTTTATCTGTGCTTATGTTTATGTTTAGGCTGGCATTTTTTTCTTTGTTTGGTTGTTTAGGAGTGGCTTTTATTTGTTTTCTTGTTGTAGATAGCTTTGGTTGTTTTGGCTACTTTTGGTATAGTTGAGTCATCCAATCATAAGTGGCTTTAGGTTATATTTGTTTTTTTGAATGATTAATAAAATCTTACATTTGCACCAAAAAAAAAAGTTTATATATTCAAACACTAATAATTATGAATAAGGAAGAAAGGATAGCATTTTTACCTAATTTCTTCAAACATTTTCACCATTTCTTCTCTGAGCTTCTTTTCACGTCTGATTGATTCGATATTGATTCTTGATACACTTGCTTTCCATTCATCATTTNATTGATTCGATATTGATTCTTGATACACTTGCTTTCAGTTCATCATTTGATGCAATAAGCTCTGCATTTGAAGTTTTGAGCTCATCATTAGATGCCTTAAGGGTCTCAATTTCATTAATAAGTGAAGCCTCTTTTGTTGCAGCCTCGTTTCTCATTTGTTGAATCTCTGCCGATAATTTTACTCTTACTTCATTACTACTCTCACCTTCAACTCTGCTTTTCTTTGGTGGACGAGCTCCAGGACCAAGTCCTCTCACATACCCTGACTTTTCTTTAAAAACCTCCATATAAGCAAATTTGACGCTTAGTGTATCCTACCATGCTTCTCAATTTCTCTTTCACGAATCTTTTTGAGCGCTTCATAATCTTTTTCGGCACCAGGTTCCCAGCCACTTCCTTTATGCCTAATACACACAATTTATTCAATATTGTGATCATTATAGATTTGGTAATAGTAAAGCATATAACAACAACTTTGTAATTGCTTTAACTGCATGAAACAAGATAACCTATAACTATCACACAGACGCCAAATATAATAATGGACAAAGAGTTTACTTTTTAGTCTTCTCAAATAACTTAAGGTACAAAGGATCATCCTGAGTTTCAAGCGCATCATTTGATCCTTCAACCTCTTGAGATGGCTGAGTAGGTGGCTCAAAAAGGTGCATGTCAAAGAGAAGTACATAATCATAAGTACGTATCGAGAATTACCAACCAAACAAGATTAAGCTACCCAACCAGCCACAAAAAAAACACCAACAACCACCTAATCAACACACCAGACCACAACCAGCTCAACAGAAACAAAACACTACATGCTGCAGCCTGTGAACCATGATTCACCTAGTGGAACAGAGAACCTGAACCAAATGACTGCAAAGCAGTTTACACCTGCAACCACCAACCAAACCAAACAGCTAGCCAACCTGCCAAGCAACCAGAACTACCAAACACCTAAACAACCCCCAAACTACAACCAGCACAGCAGAAACAAAAACCATACAAAACTCAGTGGAGGTAATGAAGAGTTGTATGAATAATTTTCAATTTTCTTTTTAATGGAGAAAGATAGCATATGATAAAAATCAACATTAAAAAATTATTAAGAAAACTGACAGAAGTATAAATCTCAGCAACAAAAACTCATACCAACTCATGGAAAATCCTTGCAGTAGACCGTGAACCATTTGCGGAAGTTTCAGTTTGCAATCGACGAGAAATATTGACAAGTATACATCCAAGTTTGTCCTTTCTTATCCCTCTTCCTTAATTGAACACATCAAACAATACTACTCTAGGACATGTTCTATTTTTTAAAGTACCATACTCTAGGACGAGAACCTCTTCTAGTACTCCGTAAAAGTCCCTCCCTCCACTCTCTGCATCCCCTCTCACAATAACGCCACTATTTGGGGTTTTTCGGTGTCTTTGCCGCTTTTTCGTGTGAAATCTGAACCCATTTATAACAAATCCATCAATTGTCACAACACATTTCATTGGTCCTCGTGCTAAGCACAATAGTTCTTCTGTTACTCTAGCATCTGCACCATTCCAAAGTTGTTCAATCTATTTTTTAAAAGATCATAAGAAAGAAAAAGAATGATTTATTTTTAATATTTTATTCTTACATATAAAAAAATTAAAAGCACCAGTTTTCACTCTTACTCTATTCTCAAACCACTTGCAAAAGTTAACGTCTTCATGCCCCATTATGTTTTCATATTCCCTGACTCATGAAAATTGAAAGTTATAAAATTGTTAGTTCCAATTCATTCACGTTGTTCTACTTCTACTAGTTAGTTCATGAAAGGATACTTACTCAAAGAAAGGTTGTGCTTCTTCACAGTTTTGCAAAACATACAATTGAGCTTTTCTCCAATCTTCAATACTCAATTGTTTTATATTTGGCTTTCCTAGTGGCTTGCCCTTCATTGAAAAAACTGGTAGACTATAAGGTTGTGGACAATGCATATCTTCATTTCTATCTAGACGATTGAATTGTGTCTCAATCTTAGATAGATATCTAGCACAAAAATCCATTAATTCCTTTTCGATATATCCCTCTGCAATTGATCCTTCGGGGCGAGCTTTATTCGCACAAAGGATTTAAATGTTCGCATCGCCCTGATGGTTAAGAGTAAAGTTAGAGAAAAAAATAACCACTTTTATAAATATCTACTTAGACCAGTAAAACATATCTTACCTTTCAAACCGATACATCCAACGATAATGCACGGGACCGGCCAATTTTGCTTCTGTGACTAAGTGTATGGGAAGATGAAGCATCACATCAAAGAAAGCCGGGATAAAAATACGCTCCAACTTGCATAAATTTTTTTCTATGTTCACTTCCCATAATCTTTCCATCTTCCACAGATGCACATCGAGAAAGATTAGATGAATAACCGTCCGGGAACGCTAATTTTTGACAAAAAAGTGACTACTTTCCTCCTCGTATTTAATGTCAAGTTGAAAGAGGTTTTCAGAATTTTGTATTTCTCTCCTACTTGATGCGGTTGAAGATCATTATGCATTTTCATTTGCTCTAAATCCAACCGAGCATTTAAGGAATCTTTGTTTTTTCCGGGTAAGTCAAGCAACGTGCCTAATATGTTCTCACAGACATATTAAGTCGCACATGCATGATATGTTCTCACATGCATCACATCTAAGTTATGTCGGACTAAGAGATGTCTCCAATAAGGCAGTTGGAAAAAGATGCTTACTTTTTTCCATCAGTGAACTATATACTGTTCGCCTCTCTTACGTTTCCCGTTAGGCTCCTTTCCAAATTTCACATTAGAGTATCCATGTAGTTGCTCCAAAACATCATGCCCTAACAATGGATTAGGAGGAGGACGTTGTTCAATTTTTTTGCCAAAAAACCTTCTATTAAGTCTCCATTTGTGATCAGGCTCTAAAAACCTACGGTGACACATATTACACCATTTGTGGCCATGCGATAACCATTTTGAATGTGTGTCTTTGTGACAATTAGGGCATGCCATGGCCTCTTTAGTGCTCCAACCAGAAAAATTGGCATATGCAGGAAAATCACTAATTGTCCACATCAACACTGCTCGCATATTAAATGTCTCCTTAGTGCAGGCATCAAAAGTTTTTACTCCAGTTTCCCACAATTCCTTCAGTTCATCTATGAGAGGTTGTAAAAACACATCTATGTCATTACCAGGAGATTTAGGGCCAGGAATTAATAATGACAACATCATATGATCACTCTTCATACACATCCAAGGAGGTAAATTATAAGGCACTAACATCAAGGGCCATATGTTGTATCTACTACTTAGATTAGCTCATGGATTAAACCTATCACTAGCTAAAGACAAACGTACATTACGTGCNTAAACCTATCACTAGCTAAAGCCAAACGTACATTACGTGCATCGGCAGCAAATTCAGGATACAAATCATCTAAAGACTTCCATGATTTTGAATCCCTTGGGTGTCTCATTATAGTGTCGTCATCATCATCGTGTTTTTTCTTATGCCATTGCATATGCTTTGCTAGCTTAGAACACATAAAAATCCTTTGTAGTCTTGGAATCAATGGAAAATGACGCAAGACTAACTGAGGAATTTGTGATTTTTTCTTTCCACCATCATCCACATCTGAATTTTCATCATCTTGAGAATCTTGTTTCCACCTAGGAGCTTAACACTTAGGACATTGAACTTCATTTGCATATTCTTTTCGAAACAAAACACAATGATTAACACATGCATCAACCTTCACGTAGTCTAATACTAGTGCCTTTGTATATTTTTTGGCTTCACATGAACTTGTTGGTAAATTTTTGTCATAATTAAACGCCCTATGCAATGTGTTGAGTAACATTGAAAAAGACTTGTCAGACCATTTGCCACTGACTTTAATATGCAACAATGTGATGATGAATTCTAATCTCTTAAAGGTGTTACACCCAAGATACAAATCAGGCTCCATGTCTTCTATCAATTTTTGTAACACCACAGGAGTTTCGCTAATATTAATGCTACTAGATCCTAACTCCGTGCTTCTCTCATTTTCATTGATAGGTGTATCATTAGCAGAATTCCACAAATTTGTTGCATCAAAAATTAAAAGAGCCATGTCGTCAAAAGGCATGTCGTCGTTATCATTATCCGAAACTTCCCCTATATATCCTTCATCTATGTTATTAAATTGTTCCAATCTTTCCCCATGACTCACCCATGGGTTATAACTACGATCAATTTTGTATACTAATAAGTGACATTGCATATTTTTTCGATCTTGTGATAATACAAGCCGACAATTAAGACAAGGACATTTCAACATGGTTTCATTATTTTTACCCCTACAAGCAAACTGTAGAAACTCATTAACACCAGCTATATACTCTAGTTTTTGTCTATCCTTTACCCCATTGCGATTCATCCAGCGTCGATCCATGATTAATTAAAAGAAAATAGAAAAATTAAACCATTTATGTCATACAAATACAAATATATAAATTCAAAAAAAAAATTGTACATTTAGCTAGTGCATCATCTTGTTAAAATATAAAATGATGTAATTATTAATTTGTATAGGAAACTCAATAACAAGTATGCTAATAAATATGATTTTAACTTATCTTATACTACAACTTTTAGTAATAATTTTAACCATTTATTCCTACTAGTATTATTATTGGCTTTTCTAACATAAAAGAAAGGTTAAGATGCTACCAAGATATTAAATATGTATAATTCTCTAGTGACTTTTATACACTTAATCTTTAACACCAAAGTCCGGAAACCAAGCATTGAAAAATGGTGTCAAACATATGTCTAAGTTATTCACTTAATCTATAATTGTCGCATTGAAAAATGGTGTCAAGCATCTGAGCATAACCATAATTATGAAACCATGAATTATGAAACCATATTGCTTAGTTTCCTAGCATAAAATACAAGAAATGACTTGTATCAGTTATAGAGATCATTAAATCAATAGACATACACAACCACATATGTATGGTTGGCAGCATGGCAGGAAATAAAATCCCGAATCCCAATTACTTCTCTATTACAAACCTGACATCATACCTGAACAATAAATTTGCTGAAACCAGACAGTGTCCAACAAGATATGCTCTGTATAAGAGGAAATTTATCATCCAAGAGAGGAATGAGAAAGCCAACGATCTGCAAACATAAATGATAAGCCCAAAATTATTCAATTAGGAAAGGGGGAAAGAGGCAATGATTGACAAAGGATAAACAAAAATTATCAATCCTCAAACTATTAAAATTCCTAACAGAGTTATAACTTCAAAGGAATATAGAGCAAACTGGGAACTTTCAATGACAATTTTCTAAGTTATTATAAACTCAAATATCTTAAAAATACAAAAAAATGAAGTGAGAGTCGTAGAGTCCTGAAATCTTTTCCAAAATTTTATATTTAGTGAAGGAAACATATTTTAATGAATAGCTTATAGAGTTTCTTAACTGATGGTTCAGGTTCTCCCAATCCAGGTTAATTTCTGAACTAATCTTAACAGAACTGATGCACCTTAGAAGTCTGATCAGTTATATACACATGAAATTATATAGGGGATTATTATTAAGAATATGATGCCCTATGCACATGAAATAAATACTAAGTTGATCGAACTAAGCAATATTGTGATCAGTTCAGGGACCCTTAGAAGTCTGAATTCAAAATACCAAACCGAAAAATGCCATGATCAACCAACTCATTAATGGAAAAGCCAAATCAATAATGCATTATTATCACGTAGAAGCTAATAACAAATTAACAATCCCTTATCCAAACAATAATACCTCAATTACATCAAACTTACTAAAAGTCATATAATTTCAGAAAACAAACTGATATTAAAAATTAAGTTACATCCTAAAATACCGATGATGGCAAATTGATCAAACTTAATAAAAATTACATCCTAATGTCATATAATTAGATTAGACTTACTAAAAGTCGCATCCTAAAATACCAATGATGGAAAATTGATATCAAAATTAAGTTACATCAAACAAAACCCCACTTAATTCAGAGCAAAATCTATATACATTGTATGCCTTTACTTTTCCCTTTGCCTCAACTATTATGTACTGCAACTGAGTCTATTTTTGTTTTTTTTTTTTGGTAAAATGTAAGTGATTTTATTACCAACAAAGAAGATATAAAACCTAAAATCTACTAAGGCAAAACTGACTCAGTTTTGCACTAAGTAGTCCAAAAAGCTCAACTATACAGTAACAAGTCCTAAGTTATACAAACCGAGAATCACACAAACTAAACTAGCCAAAGAAAAAGCTTCCTGGCATCAAATTGCCCCACAATGTGCAAACTTCTCACATCTTCAAAATCCTAGAAGAACCAAAAACCAAACCAACCACAACAAAAGCCACCCAACACCAGCCAAACAAACTAAAACCCAACCTCCCCTACAACACCACCCACCAGCAAACCCAGCACACTACAGCCAGCACTGCAGCAGAGCATCAGTCAAACTGAGCTGCTGTAAACCAGACTCACAACTCCCCGCATAAACTAAACCAGCCTGCAAATGCACACCAAAACTGCATAACAACTGCAGAAGCAAAAACAACACTACTAGACAAAAAAAAAGAACACTGTAGAAACAGCACTGTAGGATCAACACTACAAATTGAAACCAATTGCACACCAACCCTGCAAAAACCCAAAACCTGCCAGCCCAAAACTATAGCATCCAAAAAATTGTCCCTTGTCATCGAGACTGGTCCTAGCAAAACCACAACCTCCATAAGCACACAACTTTCCTGAAAACCTGCAACATAAAGTGAATACACCTACACCCCTGCTCCACACACAACAAAACCCAAACTGCAGCATCAAAACTGCACACACTACAGCACTGCAAAACCAGCCAAAACACTAAACAAAGCCTGTAACCTCCTCACCAATCAGCAGTAAGAAACATCAGCCAAGACTTCCAGCCAAACAGTCTCCTGCAGACCTGAACTACACCATGATTCACAACTAAAAACAACCTCCTCACAAACACCACCAACAACCAGCCTACAAACCACCCACACAACAGCAAACAAACACAGCCCCAAATAAAATTCAGAATAAATTCAGACTAAGCAGTCTATGCTGCCAAAACTTGACAGTCATAACTATGAAACTCCACATAGCATCAAGCAGAGCTGAATACAGAGCAAGCTGAAATACAGACAACAACTTAACCAGCAGAATTAGGAACATAACAGCAAACAGCAAAACACCAGGCCAGGCCTAATCAACCACCCAGTAAAACAGCAGAACAAAAACAGTCTCCCAAAAAAAAANCCCAAAAAAAAAAAAAAAAAAAAAAAACAAACCCAACTCAAACACAAACCCTCCATAGTCCATAGGAACCCAAACAAACCGATACACTTGGAATGTTTAGATCCTAAAAAAAACCAATAACTAAGGCTATCCATTGGGTATCCTCACAGGATCCCCACTTCCATAAGTTTTACAACTGAGTCTATTTTACTTGCTAATCTTTACCACAAACATTGTACACTACATCAATTGTGTTCTGTTCTTGTAATAACAAGTTCAGTAAATCAAACAATCATATATAACCATGAATTACCAATTGCATGTTTTGTTCTGTCAATGTGTCGGCTATATGTTGTTGCTGTCAAAGTTCCATAATTTTGCCTCTCAATTGCAAATGAAGGAAAAATCATACATAACCACGAATTATCAACTATATGTTCGAATTTGAGCATAATTACGTTCTATACACCATAAATTCGAACCAACAATAATAGCAAGAGTGATCTAATTACCAATAAAACAAACAATTGATACTAAAGAACATAAAAATGACCAATCAATTATAGCAAGTATGGCCTAATTACCTAGAGAAGGAGAATTGCAAAAACCTACTTCGGACCACAGCTCGCAATTGCACAGATTCTTCTGTTGTTGAAGCTGATTTTGATCGAGAATTTAAGTTTTTGTGAGGCGGTTTTTTTTTCAGATTAAGAAAGGAGTGATGAGAAGATTGGGAAACTGAGTTCGTTGGTTGAGAATTTCGATTTGTGAGGATGTTTTACGTTTTTTTCGGATTAAGGAAGAAGGAGTGAAAAGGTGAGGAATGAAACTGAATAAGCGGTTTAGGAGGAAGAAGTGACTTTCGTGCCAATTTTTTAGCGGATGAATGTTTTATTTTTTGCGCCTTTTTTCTTTTAATTTTGGGCAACCAAATTATTAAAATTTCCGTTGCACAATATGTATTTTGGGCGACGAATTTAACTTCTGTAGCACATTTTGTATACTCGTTGCACAAAATAAAACTTTGGGGTACCACTTACAATTTCGAAGCCCAAATATATACATGGGCAACCAAAATTTTTTTGATGCCCATGTTGTACATCTAAGGCTTCCGAATTTAATTTTCGTGGCCCTTTATTTGTTGATTCGTTGCCCAAAGCCAAATTTCTTAAACCTTATCCTAACGTAATCTACTTTTGGAGCATTTGGAATAAAGGATGATAAAATGGATTATCATCAAGATCAAATCAAAAGTAAAACAATACAGCAAAACACCACAACTAGCGCCAGCAGCGTAACGTCATTGTATCAGCCACGCTGAAGAGGTAGCGTAGCAAGAGCTACGGCGCTAAGCCTGTTAGCGCGACTACCTCAGTCACGCTCCTATATTAGCGTGCTACTATTTCTGTGTTGTGAATGTTGTTTAATTTGTAAATGTTGATGTTGTATAGGCACGATTTTATTGTCACGCAAAAGCTTTAGGGGGACAGATTTACTAGCGCTGGTGGCGTAGCACTTCTAGTGTAACCGCGTAGCGCAGGTAGCAATTTCAGCCAAACGACGTTGAAGCTGCAGCGCTGGAACTTCAAACGCGCTGTGAGTATTTTTTTTTTCAAGCTTACTTTTGAGAACTATGGGATAAATTTGTGCTTACATTAGAGGATTGATTGCTATAATTTATTCAATTTGTAGTCATAAGAATGTTTAAACTTGTGACGATTTATATTTGCTCCTAATTTTATCAAACATATGTGTTTTTAGGCAAATGATTGTCCTAATGATGTTAAAATGAAGTATAATGCTCCGTGAGTCATTCGAGAATTGTTCTTAGTCTTTCATTACTTATGTCATGACCCATGTATTTTAACATTTTAAAGAGTAGTAGGCTCTCAATGAGAGAGAGTAGTTGATTAGTCTTAATCAAAACTAAAAAATATTTCTTGAATAGTCTTAATTATAGGGGCAATGAGCTCTTAATTAATAATCAAAAGTGGAAAAAATAAAAAATGCTCTTGATTGAATTATTTTATTTATAAGAGTAACATGCTCTATCTTAATTTAATAAAGAAGAGCAATGGGCTCTTAATTAATTATCAAAAGCGAAAAAAAAATACTCTTGATTAATTTATTTTATTTATAAGAGTAACGTGCTCTTAATTTAATAAAGAAGAGTAGTGGGCTCTTAATTAATAATCAAAAGTGAAAATGCTCTTGAAAAATTTACTTTATCTATAAGAGTAGTGTGCTCTGAATTTAATAAAGAAGAGCAATGGGCTCTTAATTAATAATCAAAAGTGATAAAATTGCTCTTGATTAATTTATTTTATTTATAAGAGTAACGTGCTCTTAATTTAATAAAGAAGAGCAATGGACTCTTAATCAAAAGTAAAACATGCTCTTGCTAATTTATTTATTTATTTATTTTAAAATAAGCTATCCTAGTTTGTGGATGACAACAATGTCTTCCCCTAGAAACGAGCAAGATGGAGGGGAGAGAGAGGGAAGAACAGATACTCGTAAGAGTCGTGCTAAAAACCGTTCAGAGAGTAAGAATCGAGTACCACACTCTGCATGGGAGCCCCTACTTGAGTGGGATAATTGTGTCTTGAAACTTGATCCGCACCATCATATTTCTTCTCGAGCATCAAGAGGAATTGTAAGTAATATGTTTTCTTTTTGGTTTTCTCAGTATTTTACAAATTTTAGATGATATATGTAAGCGAAATGTTATAGATTGATGATGAATTACGAAGATATGCTTCCGAGAAGATGCTTGGTATAATTTATGAGACTCTTGATGCAAATACCAAAGACTTGGTTAAGGTGAGTGGTGTTCCAGATTTCTTAGAATCTTATATGGAGGAAGAAAGATGTAAGATGTCTGCTTGTTTAATTAGGGGAATGGTGGAATGGTTTTGGGATACAACTAACACCTTTCATTTCCCATTGGGAGAGATGGCTATAACTCCTTACGATTATGGGATGATTACTGGATTACCCTTGGCAGGTATGGATATCATCCCTAATTAAAGAATGACAGGAAAAGAACCAATGATAGGTGATTTAGTTGGGCCAATCTACACTCGATTAAAATTGTATGAGAGAGTTTTCTCTTGGAGTGAATTGTCGGATGCTTTAGCCAATAAAGACATTATGACAGAAACAACTTCTCTTCAAAGAGCTAGGATCTTCCTTTTATATTTGATTGGTAGTACCTTTTTAACAGACAAAGGGCAACGAGTGGCCTTTTTTCTTGTCCCGTTATTGTCAGATTTGAAAGGAATCAAAGATTATTACTGGGGGAAAGCGGATTATGTGCATTTAATATCTGAAATTCGTAAGACATCTCGAGTCATTGATGACCCGATAAAGAGAGAATGTATACCAGCTTCCCTAGGAGGCATTCCTCGAGTTATTGAGGTAACAAATTCTTTTACAATGTGCTTTATCCACTTATTTGCATCTTATTTTGCTTTTTTCTATCCTTTTCTTTTCAGGTGTGGTATTTTAAACATTTCCCAACTCTTGCCCCAACAAGTGACCGACCTAAGAGATTCCCGGCGAGCCGCAGATGGGGAAGACGGCTTAACATTCATCATAAGATAGATGTAATACGCCAATCGATTTATAACCTTCCTGAAGAGCAAGTAAGGACTCATTGTATATATACATTTATATATATTTATAACTGCAATAAAGGGGATTATTAATTTCCCTTCTATTGCAGATTATCTTTCGTCTATGGGACAGTATACTAGATATTAGCCCTGGAGTGCAGGTTTCACCACCTCTTGAGGAAGCCAGGACCCTTTTGAAAGGATGTAGGGAACTTCTTTGGTTTCTGGGAGAACGTGTTGTTTGTCAAACTTATTCTCCTATTCCTTTAGCTCCCATGGATCCACATGTCTTCATCTTAGACTCGAGTAAGGTTCCCGCTACCTCTATGGATGATTTTTTGAGAGGACTCACAGCTCGGGAGTTAGATTTTGCTGGTGTTAATTACAAAAATTGGGTTCAGGCACGGCTACGTCCTTTTCGAACATTTGTTAGGGTATCGTACCTTTCCTTTCCCTTTTTCACGCATTTGCAGTTTAAATTTATGTTTATTTATTTATATTTTTATATGTGCAAAGAATGATGATATTGAGGGTTGGCAAGTTCCTGAACGAAATATCAAATACATTGATGGTTTCGGGAATTTGATTGATGACACTGTGCCATTTGCTGAGGAAGAAGAAGAAGATGTTCCTTATATCCCTGAGAATGTTGACATGGTAAGCCTTGGGTTTGTCTTTATCTTTACTCGACTCTTATTATTATTATTATTACTGTCATTTTTCATTGTTAATATTAAATGACTTGTTTAATTGCAGGTGTCTAGGACAACTACAAACAAGGTCATCAAAGTATTCAATGCGTTTTACACTGCTTATAGGAAGACAAAACATGCTTCTGTGTGCCAGTGTGTCACCTTGGCTAGGGTAGGTTTCCCTATGTGTTGCCCCTATTTCTAGTTTCATGTCTTTATCACCTATGGGTAATTTTTGTGCATTTTTTTCTTTTGTAGGACGTTGTACCGCGTTATACAACACACGGGACATTTCGTCCTCCTCGTCCTCCAGGTGGCCATTACAGGCGTCCCCCTTTTACGGAAGGTCCGACTAGTGGTCAACAAATGCGGCCTCCGATCCTTAAACATGAAAATAGAGCTCAAGAGGAGCCTAATAGAGACGAGGGAGGTAGTCAACAAGTCAACCCGCAACAAGGATATGATCGTTATGCTGGCTATTATAACCATGGCCAAGGTGGCGGATGGTCCCAAGCTCAAGAATGGGATTATTCTGGTGGAGACCAAGGGCCATATCCAATAGTTCCTTATGAGATGGGGCAATTTTTGTCGTATGAACCACCAAGGATTAACACTCAAATGCAGCAGGAGGATCGAAGACATTCTACAAATTCTTATACTCCTCGCATTGGTACTATGCATTATTTCTTTGACTATGGGCCACCATAATAGCTTTTGGTGGCATGTAATTTCTATTCGTAGTTTAACTCAAACTTAATTTTCTATTTGTTTTATCTAATTTATCCTTAATATTTTATAATCATGGATTTATAAACATATGTAAGCCTTGGGCTTTTTATGCTAATAAGGAAGTAGATGAGCACCATTTTTGTGTCTTGTTAGAGGCACATGCAACACCATATTTCTCTTGAGAGTACATGCAACACCATATTTCCCTTGAGAGAGGAAAGGGTCGCAGGGACGACAACCATTTTCTCCTATCAAAGATACATGCAACACAAGAGTGCTTTACATATCTTTCCTAGGATAACATTCTAATTAAACACCATTTTTTTTCCTCTTAGATTAGAGGTACATGCAACCTCATATTTCCCTTGAGAGAAGAAAGGGTCACATGAGGAGAGTTAGATAAAGGTAGAGCCAAGGTGAGGTGGAGAGAAAGAGACACATGGAGGAAAACTAAAGTAAATACACATGCATAATGAGGCCCACACTAAACACATGGCATAACACCTCAACATCAAACACTATTTAACTATTCACATGAATAGTGTTTGACATTGAGGCTTTTTAATAAAGTATAGAATATAGATAGATGAATAGTTAAGGATATGAAGATGAGCTAGTGTTTGATATTGAGGCTTTTTAATAAAGTATAGAATATAGATAGATGAATAGTTAAGGATATGAGATGAGCGGTTGAGATTGAATGGGGGTGAGAAAAGGAGATAAATGACCGAGGTTGAAGACATGTGTGAGTGAAGCATGTGAAGCACTATTTAACTATTCTTTTGAATAGTTAAGGATTGGTGCTTTTTAATATGTATAGATATTTGAAAACCAGGGGCATATATATTAGTTCATTTTATGTTTTGTAAAGTATTGGAGGATTAATCCGACTTACTCTCGGAAAAACAATTACCAAAATTAGTTAGCAGGGAAGGGGGGAGTATCTCATTTTCCTTAAATAAATATGATTTGAAAAGTTAATTTTAAAGAAGTTCAAGAAATAAAATCGCCCAAAATAATTAAAGAATGGAAAGAGTTTCGCAAAAGGGTTGATTATGGAAGTTTTATGCAGTGCAAGAGGATTTGGTATGCTGCATCTGTAGCGCTATCAAAATTGTCGTGCTACGCGCGTAGCGTGACTAGTGTTTCCACGCTGCTGTCGTAGCATTGTAAACCTTGTCACGCTGCCACGTCAGTGCGACTAAAACTGAAACGCTGCTTTATTTCTCATTACTTCCTAGAACAAATTTAAGGAAGTTGCCTAGTGACCATCTTGGTTAAATATATGAATGAACAATTATACATTCATCAAAAAAATCCCTTACAAAAGTTTTCTTTGTTAGAGAGAAAAGAAGGAGATAAAGAATATCTCAAAACTTTATTCGTGAATTAAACTGTTGGATTTCTTCTTTGTTTGTAGAAGAACGCCTTGAATTCAATGCTTATCATCTGGCCGCTTTGTTTTCTTTGAGGCAAGCTCGTATCAATTGGGATTTCCTTCATGCCGCAATCAATTTTTGGGATCCTTAATTCCATGTTTTTACATTTGCTAACAATGAATTGACCCCCTTTCCGGAAGAATTTAGCGCGATTGTTACTTTTCCAGTGGAAGCTCTTCCTGCTGTACCTAACCTTCGACAAGAGTTTGGTAAGGACTTTTAGAGACTACTTGGACTAACTAAGTTCGAGACCAAGGAAATTCTCAATGGCCAACACTGTGATATTTTGAAAGTTATTGCAAGATTTTCCTCTACTTCAGACAACTTAACAATACAAAGGTACAAAAGACGTGCTTTATGCTTATGTTTGCTATCAGGATATTTATTTGTTAATGATGGAGGAAATATGGGAAATGCTTCACTAATTGCAATTGTTGAGCAAATCGAAGGTGATCGTACTCCTATGCCTACGGTGATTGGTGAGACCATCATAGCATTGGACGCATGTAAAGCGGATCCATCATTGCACTTTTTGGGAAGCCCTTTATTGCTTCAGGTAATATTCTAACCTTGGGCTAAAGTATTAATTAGAATAGATAAATTGTTATGAATTTACAAAAGGAAAGAAGATTTTTCATAGTTGGAATCGTAGCGTCAGTAGTAAATTAGCGCTATTAGTCATAACGTGACTAATACTGTGGCGGTACGCGTGTAGCACAGTAGGATTTGTCGCGCTGACACTGTAGCGCTGTTTGTTTTGCAATGCTCAACTGTTAGCGTAGTACAGTTTCCAACGCTCCTGTTTATCTTCCATAATGTTTATTTTTTTCGTAATTTCAAACCATAATTATTCAATGCTATGTAACAATCTTGGATTGTCATTTATTTCTTTATTTAATTAATGCACATTTGGCTTAGTGAGCTCCTTAAGACCATAGAACAACCCCTTAATGCTATGAAATACAACCTCAAATTATTTACTATGAGGAGGACTTTGTTCCTAAGGAAAACTCTAGCGGAGTGGATGTCACTTATGTCTCATGGAGGTCTTTCAATTAGATGGGTCGTTCCATGGTGGTTTATCAAGGAGATGGTAGGAAGTCATGAGTCAACACCATATGTGTGCCTTCTTGGTTATTACTTATTTCTTTCCGACACGTCTTTTGAGGCAATATGGTATGAAACAAAGTATCCCTATCCTTGACACCGACCCCCCAACTTGCTTGGAACTTCGGGGCCCTGCCATTACCGCATGGACAAAGTATTTGGCCAATCGTCCACGATGGGCTTTTCCGAGGAATGGTTGTTCTACTCGGCTATCACAAAGTTACAAGGATTGGATGCTTGCTAAGAGTAAAGAGGAGAGGGATAAGGCCCGGGGCCTCGAAGCTACTGAAAGGTCCAAAGGGCCACAGGTCTATAAGGCTCCAAAAGATAAGATTACAATGGGAGAGGGAAATAATGAGACTTCTTTAAAGAGAAAGAATGAAGCCGGATCTGTTTTTGATAGGCTGGGTCCAAGAAATAAGAAAAACGCTCCTTCCTTACCTAGGGTCGAAATTGGACAACCAAAGTTAAATGAAAAGACCCAAAAAAACTATAGAAGGTAAGGGGAAAAGAAATATGGTACGGACTCGTAAAGAGAGCAAGCCCAAGCCTATGGAGAAGCACTTTGATGAAGGTTCCTCTAAAGAAGTGAATAATGAAGAAAAGCTCAAAGATAATCCTAATGGGATGGAGGAAGATCCGGAAGTAGATGAAGACCCAATGCATGCTCGTAAGGAAAAGGAAGAGTAGTGTTTGACTTTATTTATTTTATTGTTTTCAATAAAGTGCATGTGCACTACTAGTGAAGACTTTAAAGTAGTCCCTTTTGTTTTGATGATTTCAATTATGCAACTATTAAAACATTAATGAAGGACAATATTATTTTATTTCTATATGCAAACAAATTATAGTTATCTATATTAGAAGTTATTGATAATTTATACAATAAAAACTAATTATGTATTTAAATGGACCGAACTTAGAATAAGTTGCCTACGTATCCAAAAGGAATCAGGCCGTGTGTAGTTCTAATTATTATATATATATTTTATAGAAAAGACTTAAATGAGCCTTTTATCGAACCTTCGTGGGTCCTTAAAATCATGTGAAACCTTTAAGTGAGGTCTTTCATAATTCAAGAGTTTAATGAAACATAGATATTCACTGAAACTATTTGAATGTAACATGCATTTAGCGTAGTTGAAATTTTAACTCTGGGGTTGTGGCGCTACAGAATAAATAACGCTGCTCGGTGCAGCATGGTTACTCTTGTTGCACTGACATGGCAGTGCAGTTAGCATTGTTACACTGCAAGGTCAGCGCGGTTGAATTGTCAGCGCTACCCTTTCTTATTTATTTAATTACTTTTATTATATATAGCTTTTGGTTTTGTATAGAATGGGTTACGATGCTTTTCCTTTCTCGATTCCCCCATATTACATAATAATATGAGCCAAATTAAGCCCATATGTTGTTGGACTTAGTGTGAGTCCATGATTGTCTTGCAATTTTAAGCGTAAAATTTCTTGAATTGGTCCATATTAGTTAATTGAGTAAATTCAGCCCCATCTATGTCAATTAGTTTTACCGCACTACCTGATAGATTTTTCTTAACAATGTACGGCCCTGTCCAATTGGGTCGGAATTTCCCTCTTGGATCGGTGGGCGGGGCTCGTACTTCTTTTAGAACTAAATATCCTTCATTAATGTTTCTTGGCTTAACACTTTTATCAAAACGTTTTGCAATCCATTTTTGCTGTATTTGTACGTGATGCAAAGCTTTTAATCTTCGCTCATCTAAGAGAATAAGTTCCTCATACCTAGCCCAAACCTATTGAGCTTCAGGTATTTCACTCTCTTGGACTATGCGAAGAGAGGGTATTTCCAACTCAATAGGTTGAACTGCTTCCATACCATACACTAAGGAGTAAGGGGTGGCTCTTGTGGACGTTCGTATAGAAGTTCGACATCCCTATAGAGCAAAGTGAAGTTTATGAGGCCAATCTTTATAATGTTCGGCCATATTTTTTATGATGACAACAACATTTTTGTTTGCAGCCTCTACTGCTCTATTCGTTTGGGGTCTATAAGGGGAAGAGTGCCTATGTTGTACTTTGTATTGTTGTAAGAGATCAATTACTTCTCCCTCAAAATGAGATCCATTGTCACTATCGAGTTCATGTGGGACTCCGTAACGACAAAAGATGTTTTGTTCAAGGAATTTGGCCACATGTTTAGCAGTTATTTTGATATATGCGCTGCCTCAACCTACTTTGTGAATTAGTCAGCAGCGACCAACACGAACATGTGTCCTCCAACACCACTGGGTGTTATTTTCCCGACTATGTCCATACCCCAAGTGGAGAATGGCCACGATGAAGTATAATTGTATAGCTCTACAGGAGGTAAATGTTGTAAGTTAGCAAATATTTGGCATTTAGGACATGTTGTTACATAGTTGCAGCAATCAGCTTCCATTGTCGTCCAATCTTTTTTGCTAACATCTTACCATTCATGTGGGGACCGCAGACGCCATTATGGGTGTTTTCCATAAGTCGCTTGGCTCATGTTTTGTCAACACATAGCAACTTAAGCCCTTTTGAGGTCCTTTTATACAACCTACCCTGAATTTTGATATATTGGGAAGACAATAATCTTATTGCCCTTTGAGTTCGAAGGCTTGAATCCCGTGGGAATTCTCCTTTTACTTTGTAATTGAGGACATCTTGATACCACGAAACTTCGTTCTCATCATCATGGGCATCTTCAATAGCGTTACAATAGGCAGGTTCTTGCCTCCTTTCAACGCTTAAAGTTATCGATGCTAAGTTATGTGGGATATTTATCATTGATGATAATTTAGCAAGGGCGTCGGCGAATTGGTTATCATCCCTAGGGAGATATTGGTACTGGATATCATCGAGGTTTTCAGTTATGGTGTCTAAGTGTGTTTGATAGAGTGCTAGGCTAGCACTTCTTACTTTCCACTTTCCATAAACATGATTTATGATGAGTCTCCAAATACTTTTACTCTTTTAATCCCTAGACTTACTGCTGCCTTTAATCCAACAATGCATGCCTCGTATTCAGCTGCATTATTAGTGACTTCGAAGTCTAATTTGACTGATATTGGAACATGTGCACCATCTGGACTAACTAGAAGAACCCCTACTCCGCACCTCTTTTGGTTAGAAGCGCCGCCAAAGTAGAGGGCCCAACTATCGTCTTCAGTCATTAAGAGGTCTTCATCTGGGAAGTTATACACTTCCGTCTTTTCCTCGTTAGGAGGGAACTCAACCAAAAAATCTGACACTACTCGTCCTTTAATTGTTTTTGAAGGGACAAATTGAAGGTCAAATTCGGCCAACATAACAAGCCACTTCGAGAGGCGACCATTTAGTGCTGGCTTGCCAAAAAGGTATTGTAATGGGTCCAAGTGGGACACAACATGGACAGAATGGGAAAGAAAGTAATGCCTAAGCTTTTTAGATGCCCATAATAAGGCCAAGCAAGTTTTCTCCAACTGTGAATATTGAGTTTCATATTGGATGAACTTTTTACTTAAGTAATATATGGCCTTTTCTTCTACATAGATCATGTCGGTCTCTTGATTTTACAATCATGTCATCTACATAGACCTCTAGCTCCTTATGAATCATATCATGAAGGAATGTAGTAGCAGCCCTTTGATACGTTGCTCCAGTGTTTTTAAGTCCAAAAGGCATTACTTTGTAACAGAAAGTTCCCCATTCGGTAATGAATGTGGATTTTTTCCATGTCTTCCACAGCCATTTGTACTTGGTTGTAACTTGCATAGCCATCCATGAACGAAAGGAGTTCAAGATTAGTCGTTTTGTCTACAAGGAGATCAATGTGTGGTAGTGGAAAATCATCTTTGGGACTAGCTTAGTTTAAGTCTTGAAAATCTGCACACATTCTCGCACGTCCGTCATTTTTCGGAAATGGAACAACATTAGCTACCTATTTTGGGCATTTTGAAACACGTATAAAACCCGCATCTAATTGTTTGATAATTTCCTCTTATATTTTGAGGGCAACGTCAGGCTTCATACGTCTTAACTATTGTTTGACGGGTTTAATTGTCGGATTGAGTAGAATTTTGTGTTCCGCAATTTCACGATCTATGCCAGGCATATCTTTGTATGACCAAGAAAAAACATCGCTAAATTCTTTGAGTTTGTTTATTAAGTCCGTGCGCTCTTGTAAATTAAGAGTTAAGCCAATTTTTAGTTCTTTTATATCTTGTTCATTACCGATATTAATGGATTCAGTTTCTTCTATTACAGGCGTGCGATTTTCAAATTCTTCCATGAACTTTATTATCTCAACTGGTTCATCATTAGTTGATTTTTCAGCTGAATTATTATTGCAAGACAATTATAAGGGGATTGGGGAGAAGAGCGCGAATAAGCAATAGTTGCATAATTATTGAAATCATCAAGGAGTACATCAAAGAGGGACTCAATTCCTTTAGAGCTTAAATCTAAATTAGGAACGGGAGGAATTGAAGGAACATATATAGCTAGATTGCCTACGACACTAATATTATCCTTCGATTCGGACTCAAAATTAGACTCAGACTCAGAATCTTCGAACATTTGTCCCTCCTCGGTTGAGATAGTAATTTTGGCCCGTTTTGTGTTGGTCCACATCATGGTCTTTCTCCATCCACGCTCGACGTTCTCTGAATGGGAAATGAGTAAAGCGGGGTTGAACTTTTCATCTTGCATAGGCTTCTGAATTATTACAGCTTCGTCTCTCAATGGGTTCCATTCCAGCCCAAATAATAGACCAAGGGCCCATTTGTCTAAACACTCTAGTTTGGAGTATTTGATGGGAAGAGAGTATTGTGCTCTCTCTTCTAGAAAGTAGCATCATGAAATATTTCAAATCCAGGAATTTGTTTCCCGTGTTGAACCAAGGGTTCAGGGAAGTCATAATAGGGGTAATTATCCCCTTCCTTTATAAACTGCCCGTTTAGAGTGAGCTGATAGGAAGAGATAGAGGTAGTAATTCCCCTTTTGGCGTTGGCCTTTCGAGTCAGTTCTTCAACCATGTATCTTTGTAATTCCTCTTCTGTCGGTTCATACCCCAAGCCAAAGACGTTAGGTGTGGCTTTGACTTTAGGAAGATGAGTGATCTCCCGTCCTCCTTTTGCTGCTAAAGGCATGCCAGGAAAATAACCATTTTTTAACATGATAGCGTTTACTATCACACTAGCATGGGGATCAACTTGTAAGTCTTCTAATTCAATGAGAGCGATTTCTTCGGGCACAAATCCCCACAAATCTTCCGCATCTTGATCATGGGATATTTATAGCAGGGATTGATCCTCCATGACTACTCTGATTGGAGAAGCATTAATGGTTATAGGCACGCCTTCATGTATGAGCTTGACCTTTTGATGGAGCGATGAAGGCACCGCACCAAGCATGTGGAGCCATGGGCGTCCTAGAAGCAAATTGAAGGATGATTTTACATCGATGACATGAAATTCAACTTTCTTCCTTATTCCACCAATGGACATATCAAGAATTATGACTCCTAAGACCTCTCGTCTTGTGTTATCATAAGCTCTTACTCCTTGCAGTGATGGGAAAAATGCTTCTTTTACTATGCCAAGATGCTTGGCAGTTCTTAATGGGCAGACATTGACCGCAGACCCATTATCGACTAATGTCAAGGGGACATTTTTACTCAATATCCCAACAGTTAGGTAAAGGGCCTTGTTATGAGTAGTACCTTCCGAGGGGAGATCCTCTTTAGAAAATTCAATCATTTTCTTTGGTCCAGCTGACAAGAGATTTACTAGAATTTCAAGGGTTGTGTCAGGAGAAACATTTAATGCATTAAGTCCATTCAGTACAGGTACCCTATGATCACGAGAAGAAACTAATAATTGCCAAATGGTTACGTCGGCTTTATTCTTTTGCATTTGCTTAATGAGAGGATTATTATTGCTCTCACTAGAATTTTGGGCTTGTGATGAGCCAGTATTTGTTTGGACTGGAATTGAGTCTTTGTTGACTTGGGCTTGAGATGGACCTTTGTCATTATCAGGTTGATAAGTTCGTCCGGAACGAGTAAGATCATGAACATTATACACAACTTCTGTAGGAACTTGATACCAATCATTTTTTATAATTTCTGGATTAAGCCCGAGAGTTGTGTTAGCATTGAGGTTGGTGATATAAGTATCCTCAACATTATCGCCCCATATGCCACATACATGATCGTGTAAGCCTAACACTTCCTCCATTCCATTATCATTATTGGAAGTGATAAGTTTAGAAGGATCAAAATTATCGCTAACACAACTCAATGGCCAGAATAGACGATCCACCAAAAGGATTGGTGATATTATTCGGCTTGGGAGATAGGGGTAAACGCCTGACTTCAACCATGTCTTGAATGACATGTTTGAGGACCCAGCATTGTTTAGTATCATGCCCTTTCCCTCTATGGTATTTGCACCATGAATTAGCATGCCTTTTTGGGCTTCTCTTGTCCTCTGGTGGGTCAGGAGTTGGCCCAATTGGATGTAAAGCATTTTGGCTTTGAAGTCTATCAAGAGCTTGAGAATAAGTCATACTGATAGGAGTGAATCCTCTATCTCGAGGGCATCTCTTTATTTTTGATGGACTTAAACGAGAAGTTTCTAAAGCATTGACTTCATTATTTTTGGAAGATTCATCCTTTTTATAGGTGTAGTTCCCCTTACAAGCCTGGGGCTTTAACTGTTTTTTTTTTTCAATAAATCGTTCTCAATTTTGATCCCGACATCATACACACGTTCGAAAGAGTCGATGCCTTGATATTTGAGATATACTTGATAAGGCTCGGACAGGTTGTCTACAAACCTTTCTACTAATTCAGCATCTGATGGTTTTTGGACTAAGTGGGTCATCTTTTCCCTATAATGAGTGAAGAAGGTAGTGAACCCTTCATCAGCTCCTTGTCTTAACACTTCGAGTTCTCGGAGTGTGACTTGGAATTCCATGTAATCTTTGTATTGATCAATGAATTCCATAGTAACAGTATTCCAAGTTGAAACCCGATCTGTGCTAAGAGAGTAGAACCAATTCTGTAAAATGGGTTCTAAAGAAAGAGGGAAGATCACTGGATAGAATACAGGATCAATCTTTTTGATGGTCATCGACCCAATAAAGCTCTTAAGGTGATTGACTGGATTACCAGTCACCTTGAAATTTGGAAGAGTAGAAGGATCGAACTTCTCAGGGAGAACAACCCCAGTATTAGGGATGTTGGCAGTCTCAAATTGATATGATTTGCCACCCATTGAAGAACGATGAATGAGATTTTCAATCTCTTTCTTTTTCCTCCTTTTCCTCTTGCCTTTTGGCTTCCATTTCAGCGAAATGTTTCTTTTCAGCAGCACGTTCAGCTTCAATTTCAGCAAGGCGTATTTTTTCTATTTCTCGTTCAGCCTCCATCTTATTAAGATTTATCATGAGAGCATTCATATTTTCTTCTTCACCCATACTTGGACTTGGAGAGGACGGAACAGAACTTGAGGAACTAATTGGAGAATTAGAGTAATAAACCCGAAATCTTCACAAATATCCGCTAAGGAATTTGAGATGAATGATGATTGTTCGTCACTACCTAACCTTTGTAAACACTGACCTGGATCGCGACACCAAGCAGTTGAACCATCCTTTTTCGATAAAAAAAAATTTCAAGCCATTCAGAAAAATACGTATTTCCATTTTTCGAAAATACAACGAAATAATTAAGTAGTGTTAACAATGATTAATTTAATACTAAGACGTCTGTAAGCTAAGCTAAAGACGACTAAACCTTAATTAATGATATTCTAATTTAAAGAATATAATTAATAAAGGTTTTTTGGACCTTTTTTAGTTTAACTCAAACAAAACCAACATCAAGTTAATTATTGTTAATGCTTATGAGGATTAATAGATCATGGGCGAAAATTTTGTGTTAGCTCCACCTTGAATTCGAAAATAAACTAATTAAATTCTACAAAAAAGAATTAAATTAGTAAATCCTCGAAATATTCAAATCATGTCAATAATCTTAACAAATAAATGTTTGAAATGATTGATACGATTTAAATTTCTTGATGAATAATGGAAGTATCAAGTTAGTCTTAGAAAAAAAACGATTTTATTCCTACCATGATGTTATTAACAATCCTTTTATTTAATGATTTTCCAAAATAATTTCTAAATAGACAACATTAATAATATTCTATATAAGAACAGAACAATGCTAATGAAGTCTTTGTAAGGAAATGATTTTAGTGAATCATTTAATTTGAAGCAAGTTAATAAAATCTTTTAATAAATAAATGCAAAATCCTAAAGTCTCCTAAACAACATGAAGAATAAAATAACAACATAAAGGAAAGTAAAAAAAAATGAAACAAAATCACGAAAAAAAGGAAACAAAATCATAAAAAAAGGAAACAAAATCATGAAAAAAGAAAAGAAGAAAAAAAATCGAAATACAAGCAATGAGGTTCCCTAAACCAAGGTTCTATGTCCTCTAGGGTTAATCTCTAAAGGTTAATTTAAAGTGTCCTACATCTAAGGAGTGTGCTCCAACACTTTGCGGTGTGATAACCGTGAGATATGGAGTGTCTCCCCTCCAGGTACCATGGGCAACTTGGAACCGATGTAGTTGGGATAAGGTTGTGTTTTGCTCGGTTTCTTAGAGACCATGGGCCTCACCAAGTCAACGATTCCTTCCCGAAATGTAATGTTATTATGGTGATCCTAAGGCATGTTTCAAACACATGGAAGCCAAGTGTTTGTCACATGTATGCAATGTGTCTAAAAAATGCAATTTGTTCTAAATATAATAAGTGTATGATTAAGAGAAAATTTTCAAGTCTCACCCTCTTTTAGTCCCCAGTGAAGTCGCCACTTTAAGGGCCCCGGATTTTAGGGTCCCAAATTTTTGGTCACCGTTCCCAAACCGTCCATAGGTCGAGTTAGACCAAAAATTGGCTTAAGGAAAGGTGAAACGAATTAATTAGACCCTTTTTTTCAACTGAAATGGAGCGTTGGAACTTGTACCACGCTACAGACGTAGCGCTACAAGGTTTCTCACGCTGACCTTGTAGCATTACAAGTTATGTGACGCTACAGTATCAGTGCAGGAAGGTTTGTAACACTACGAAGGTAGTGTAGTTAATTTCCAGCGATGCTCTTTTTTCTTTTAAACCCAATTTTAAATCATTTTTTTTGGGAGAAACTTCAATACCGATACCAAACATGCTAACAAGAAGTCGCCAATGAGTTTTAGGAACTAAACTCATAAACCGCGTATTTAGATTCGATATGAATGAGACTCGAATAAGGGACGTTTGTCTAAATTGCACGGAAATCCTCTACGATCCCATAGGGATGACTCCAAGTTGTGGTCGAGCGAACTAAAGATTGGATTCGGGGGGTGAAGGTACTAACATGACGGAGTGCGTCGGGTTAGCCCATAGGCGGCCATTACTAGTTTTTTCTTAACCATACAGAAATTATATATAGAATCACACAAAATTGTCCAGTTACAAAATTAACAAAAAATAGCATTAAATTGTTAGTGATGACACAAAAAACTAATTAATTTAACTCAAACCATTATTAAAATTGATTTAGGGAGCCTAACATGATTAGATTTGTCCAAAAAAATTACCTTGATTAAGCGTTGCAAACAATCAATTTAAGTCCTTTAACAATAATAAGGCGATAAAGCAGTAAATAAATAGTGAAACAACAACTTAAAAGCCCATAAACAAGAATTTTAGGGCTCTCAGGAAACGTACCACTTCTCCTTTGAAGATTATCTTCGTCGAGTATTTATTTGGGCGGAGTTTCGAATTATCGTTTCGATATTATTAAAATTTGTAGCCACTATTTAGTAAAATAAATAGTAAATAAATAATAAATAAAAAAAATAAGGTTGTTTAAAAGCAATAATCGGATTAATTAAGTATGAGGGAGAGAGTGAGTAAAAAAGGGTTGTCGAGAAATGAAGGAAATGAAGGTTTCTATAACAGCGTGGGAACACTAATCGCGCTAGCCTGCTAGCGCGGTACGCTGAATCCCGCTGGCCCAATAGCGCAGGAAACCCTACAACGCTACAAGGGTAGCGCTGTTAACTTAGTCACGCTGAGCTGTCAGCGTGACTAAGTTAAACGCGCTGCGTTTCTTTTATCTTTTTTTTTCGAAAGATTTTTTATTTTTATTTTTGATTTATTTTTTTAATTATTTTAAATTATTATTATTATTATTATTATTATTATTATTATTATTATTATTATTATTATTATTATTATTATTATTATTATTATTATTATTATTATATTTTATTTTATTCATTTATTTAAAATAAAAGAGACGTTGGGATAAAAAAGTCCGCTAAATAAGAATGGAAAATTTATAATATCCGAGATTTATTTTTATGCCCAAGTATACTCGATTATCCAATCTTCTAAAGAAATGAGTTTTTTAATCATCATAGAGTCCTGCCACGGAACAGGGGGACTAAATTAGGTGTCTACAGGGAACAAGTTGGTTTGGTCCATGAGTTTTATCCCACTTCACTTGATAGGGTTTTTCTCATTTTGGACAACATTGCTTTCATTTCTTGTGGAGCCTTGATCATCATAATTATGCTAAATTTCATGGATAATGGTTTCTTGAAGGTTTGTTGATTAAATGATTGAATCTTGAGGAATTTCTCTATGTTTCTTGAAGATCTTGAAAATTGTGCCAAAATTGACGAAAACAAGGTGGCAGAAATTTTGACGATTTTTATGGATCTTGGGCATCAAGTTAATTTCGTGATTTTTAGCTTTAATTCTGACGATTATATTGTTAATTAATTATTTAGTTAAGTTGTTAGGATATTTTCTTTGATTAGATAAGTTTGTTAGCAAGATCAGCTCAAGTTGCAGTGATGATGTGGCATTCTTATCTTGTGAGTCATACTTGAGTCATGTATGCTGACTTTCAGCCTAGTTTATGTGTGTTTTAGCTACTTTTGAGTCTTATAAAGCTGTTAGTACTTAGTCTTAGGTTGTTCTATAAATAGGTTTGAGAATTCTTTGTAAAACAATAAGTTTCATACATTGATTTTCAATCATAATTTCTGGAATTCCTTGCGCAAATTTAAGTGTTTAATTTGTTCAAGTTTCCTTTCATAAATTCGTGAATTCAAGAGTGAAGAACGAATTTAGATTCTAATTAATTAGTTTCAGGAGTGTGATAATCAATCAACTTTCAATTAAATTCGTCCAGGAGTGGGAATTTAATTGTTCTACACGTGAGTTTTGAGAGCACCACTTAAAATCCACATCAATTTGGTATGAGATTTCAAAGTTCTTTCGATCCATCATGGGGGAAATTAATTTAACACAATTAATCCAAGACATGATGACTAAACTAGAGGCTATGGATGTGAGACAAAAGCAAGATACAATACGCATTGATGCTTTGGCTCGTGAATTGCAACGAAAGCTTGATCCTCAATCTGTGCACTATTTCGTGGGGATGATGATGATGAAAGTTCTCACTCGTCATCTTCTTTTGATTCCCATAAAAAGTGTCCCAATAGCAGGCCAAAGCTTGATGATCGTGGCATTAAACTTGATGACTTCACTGGCAAGGGCTCCCCAGATAACCATCTTGAATGGGAAAGACAAGTGGAGAAGATTGCTGAGCATAAAAGTTTTGATAATAAAAGAACCTTTAAAATTGCTTACATCAGATTAACTAAGAATGCAGGATTATGGTATGAGGGCATTAAGGCCAAGATAAAACGCCAAAACAAAGCAAAAATTGTCACCTGGTCTCACCTTAAGAAGAAATTGTGTGCAAAATATGTCCGTTTTGACTTTGATCAGCAAAATTATGTCAAGCTGACTTCTCTATACCAGGGCACTATGAGTGTGCGTGACTATATTTCAGAGTTCGAAAGGTTATCTTTGCGTTGTGACTTGGAGGAAAGAGAACATATGAAGATGGCAAGGTTTTTGAAAGGCTTAAACAAAAAAAATGATAAGGAGCTCGATTTGGCTCAATATCATACTTTTGATAATCTCTGCAAGTTGGCATTGAAAGTGGAAAAACATGTCAAGGGGAAACCCACACGAAATTTTATGCCTTTCACTTGTAAATCTAGCTATACTCCTCCGGATAAACATGCAAAAGCAAATCAGACACCACAAACAAACCAAGTTCCTGCAACTCCTAGCTCTTCAGTGGACAAACCAAAAAAATGGTTTCTAAAGCAGAATATGAAGAACGCATGAGATGTTTTAAATGTCAAGGTTATGGTCACATTGCATCATCTTGTACCTCTAAACGCACATTGGCTATTGAAAAAGCTAGATTATGGGCAACTGAGGAAGACATTTACCAGATTGTGGTTGAAGATGATGAGGACATCATTCAAAACCAGAGAGGGGAGTATTCTGATGAAGACACCCTGGAAACTGTGAATCTGCCTCCATTGCTACAAGGTTGCGAAGCTTTTGTGGTTAGAAGAGCATTGCATTCAGCAGTAGAACCACATGCAACGTAGAGAGAAAGCTTATTTCACAGTATTTGCAAGATTGGTCCATACTTATGCAATTCAATCATTGATAGTGGGTCTTGCACGAATGTAGCATCGAAAGATCTGGTAAAAAGGTTTAGATTGACGCAGAGAGACCATAAGAGTCCTTATAAATTAAATTGGCTTGATGATACAAAAGGAGTTGAAGTAAAGAAGCAAGCACTGATCAATTTTACAATTGGACTATACAATGATGAATTGTGGTGTGACGTTGTGCCTATGACTGCGTGCTAATTGCTCCTAGGTAGACCATGGCAATATGATAGGAAGGTGCAACATAATGGAGAATAAAATGTGTACTCAGTTTTGAAGGATAAGAAACGAATCAATCTCCTACCATTGACTCTATTGGCATGGAAGGACCAGAAACAAACTAGTTTATTCCTTTCTGCTAAGGAATTTGAGAAGGAAGTGGAACAAGGGAACCCTACCTATACTCTCTTTGTAAAGGAAGCAACATCAAATAAAGTATCTACAGATTTACGCCTCACTCCGTTGCTTAAAGAGTTTGCTGATGTGTTTCCTAATGAGTTGCCTGATAAACTACTAACTACCCCCAATTAGAGGAATTGAACATGCTATTGATTTCATTCCTGGAGAACCAATCCCTAATAAACCTGCATATAGATGGTGTAGTTTGTGGCCATGAATAACACTGATGACGCTCAACATGCTGCTGATCTATACTTCAAGGATATTGTGAAGCTACGTGGAATTCCAAGAAGTGTGGTAAGTGATAGAGATTCGAAAATTTTAAGTCACTTTTGGAAGTGTTTGTGGAAGATGGTTGGTACCAAGCTTCTTTTTAGTACTTCTCATCATCCTCAAACAGATGGGCAGACCGAAGTCACAAACTGAACTTTGGGCACTTTGTTGGGTGGTCTTGTGAATAAAAACGCAAAAGGATTAGGATGTGCGACTCTGCCATGCTAAATTTTTCTTATAAGAGAGCTATTTCATCCACCATAAGACATTCCCCATTCGAAGTTGTGTATGGAATCAATCCACATATGCCCATTGATCTGATTCCATTGGCTAGGGACGAAATCCATGTAGATGCGCAAAAGCGAGTGGAAGTCTTCAATAATACGTGTGAAGTAGTGAAAAGAAGATTTCTAAGATGAATGAGGTCTACAAGAGGCGATCTAACAAGAACATAACTCAACATGTTTCCAAACCTGGTGATTTGGTATGGATTCATCTCAGAAAGGAACGTTTTCCTCATAAACTAAAGAATAAATTGATGCCTAGAGCTAATGGACCTTTTGAGGTGATTGAAGCATATGGAGATAATGCGTATAAGATTGATTTTCCTAATGAGTGTGGTAATGTGAGTGCTACTTTCAATATTGGGGATCTCTCGCCATACTATGATGATGTGAATTTGAGGGCAAATTCTTTTCAACCAGGGGAGAATGATGTGAATTTGAGTACAAGTGAGATATCCTATAATGCACCAATTGTTGATGAGCCGATTAACCTTATATTAAATCCTATTGGGTTTAATAGAGATAAATCACAGGTATGGGTGACAATGGTTAAGGAACTTGACACTGTGGATGATAGTGGTGGTTTCGTAGCCAACACCATTTATCGTTGATACATTGCACTGATGGAGTAGGTGCCATTAAATAAGTTATGTATTATTAACTAATATAAGCACTTACAGGATGGATACAAATGGTGGCTACAGGGAACAAGTTTGTTTGGTCCATTAGTTTTTTCCCACTTCACTTGATAGGGTTTTTCTCATTTTGGACAACATTGCTTTCATTTCTTGTGGAGTCTTGATCATCATAATTATGCTAAAATACATGGAGAATGGTTTCTTGAAGGTTTATTGATTAAAAGATTGAATCTTAAAGCTTTTCTTGAAGTTTTTTGAAGATCTTGAAAATTGCGGCAAAATTGACGAAAACAAGGTGGCGGAAATTTTGACGGTTTTTATGGATCTTGGGCATCAAGTTAATTTCGTGATTTTTAGCTTTAATTCTGATGATTATCTTGTTAATTAATTATTTAGTTAATTTGTAAGGATATTTTCTTGATTAGATAAATTTGTTACAGTTTGTTAGCAAGATAAGGTCAAGCTGTAGTGATGATGTGGCATTCTTATCTTGTGAGTTATACTTGAATCATGTAAGTTGAATTTCAGCCAAGTTTAGGCGTGTTTTAGGTAGTTTTGAGTCTTAGAAAGTTGTTAGAACTTAGTCTTAGGTTGTTCTATAAATAGGTTTGAGAATTCTTTGTAAAATAATAAGTTTCATACATTGATTTTCAATAATAATCTCCTGAATTCCTTGCGCAAATTTAAGTGTTTAATTTGTTGAAGTTTTCTTTCATAAATTCGTGAATTCAAGAATAAAGAACGAAATTAGATCCTAATTAATTAGTTTCAGGAGTGTGCTAATTAATCAGCTTTCAATTAAATTCGTCAAGGAGTGGGAATTATATTGTTCTACACGTGAGTTTTGAGTGCTATTTGAGAGTACCACTTAATATCCACGTTAGTCACTCCTCATCCAAACAAAGAAGTGTCTAGAAATAGTCAAGTGTTCTTCCTTAAAAGGAGTAACCGTCATTATTGGTCTCGGGTTCCAGTGAGTTTCCCAAGTCTAAAAATAACTCAAAGTAACGATCAGCTGGCCAGGGTCGACCATGTCAAGGTCAGGGATAAGCTGCCTCCATCCAAATTGCCTCATTGCTCGCGTCGGGAAATAGAAAGTTAGAAAAAACAAACTCGAGACTCTAATAAAGAAGGAGTTCGCCAAGTATCATATCTGCTTGATTCTCCTCCATGGATCTACGAATAGCACAGCTAGAGCCTCATCAGCTAGCACCAAAGACCACTCATAAGTAGAGGTACACTTGTGGATTCTCCTTCTTGAGAAAAATATCTTCGAAGTGTACATAAGCGGGTTAGCTAGGGGCTCAAGAAAGCTCAAATGCTCCATGATCCATACCTATCATTCATCACAACAAATGAGTGAGAAACCTTCAAAAAAAAATAGAAGAAAAAAAAAACGACGATTGAAAAATATGATGTTTAACTCAAAAAAGTAGCCATACTTGAAGAATGGTACGTCATCCTTACATTGAAGCATTTGGATCCCTCTTGAGCCGAACAAGAGAAGTGTGCAGTTCACCGACGCAAAGTAGAATAGTAGAGTTACCATCAAGCAAGAAATCCTCCACCAAAGCTATAGGCCTCGTATTCCCAGTATGAGAAACATCTCCCATAAAGAAGAAGCGAGAAAACAAGCAAAATACAAGTTCCCTACACTTGTATTGACCTCCATAATGCTCCATGGTAGCAAAATGCTCAATAAGAAGAAGGAGATCGATGCATTCCCTATGAAACATCCTATTCGCAAACTTTCCTTCAAGCCCAAAGAACGTCATCATGTCTTCTTCCCCATGTTCCAAGAAACTAGGGAGAGAAGGGTTATCCATGGAGGATAGGCCACAAATAGCCCCAATTTCTTCAGAGAGTATGATAAGTTCCCTTTCATGAAAGCGGAAACAATGGGCTTTGGCATCCCAATAGCTCATCGCCATTCTATGAAGACAAGTGTCTTCTTGTATGGACCTCAAGGAGAGTAGACCACTACACCTAACCTCTTCCAACTCCTTATTTTCCTTGTGACAAAGTGTGATCAACCACGACCCCAAAGCCTTTACAAAATTAGATTCAAATTAAAAAAATATGAAAACTGAAACAAAATAAGAAAAAGAGAAAGAAAAGAGAGATCCAAAGAAATTGAAAGGATTGTTTGATTTGGTTATGCAAATGAATCAAAAGCCAAAGGGGTATTTAGAGGACTCCAAGGGACGAAATCAGACAAGAAAAATAGGCAGAAACCCATGCGTAGGGGTGCATGCCATGCGCATGGGCGTACGCCATGCAACCCTGCGCATGAGTCTCGTTTATGCGCACGAAATTTCCTTTATCCCCTGAATCTTATTTCCTTAACTTCCCACATATTTCAAATCACCTAAACCTCCTATTAATCCCTATACACTTTATTCACCCTTATCGCTTGCTTTTGTGTTTGCTTTGGGATTATTTTGCATTATAAAGAGTTGCATTTCAAATATAAAAGCATACAGATCAAGTCTGTAATACATAAACAATGGTACAAAAATACATGTACAAATATACAAGAATTATTCTACTACAGCAACCTATGGGCTCTAATAAATGCCCTCAGGAGGATTCCACCCCTTTGCTGGTGTCCCTTGTGTAAAGTGTTGTAGCACATCTTCCAGGCTATAGGGAGTGGTTGGCTAAGGTGAAGTCTGAACAGAAAGAAGGAATATTTGTGCCATCAAATATACAGGCTCCTTATGAGGGAAAAAGTTCGCCTCGGGAGTCTCGAAAGGCACAATAGCTCCGGATGTACCCGAATCTATTTCATCTAGAGTTAGCTGATGACTCTGGCTCCTAGAAACTGATGTAGTCAAGCCTAGGAACATGATCATGGATGAGAAACTCGTCAATAACGTCGCACAAGGAGTCCAATTGATGTGCCATTCACAAGTCATGGATGATAAGGGACGGTTCTAATTGTTCCTTGTCACATTTTTAGCTTAGCATTTTTATTTTGTTTGTAATATAACTTTAACTGTGGCGATTTTAATTGTTATTTTCATTAAGAGTGTGATTCTTTGTTAGTTGACTGAACTAGTATTGAAATTATGTTAGTTATAGTCATTAAGTTAGGAAGTAGTTCAGATTTCAATTAAGCAAGAATCCTGTGGGTGAGCAAGTGAAGGAATCTGCCTATTTTATGCTGAAGTTCAAAAGGAAAGTTTAAGAGGGAATTACAGCAGTCAAGGAGAGACGTTTAGGATTAATAATCAGCAAGAGATAGGCCAGTTAAAGAAGGAATTGAAGCTGCCCAGATCAAAGCAAAACCGCCTGAAAACACGCACCTTTCCAACGGGTAAATTGAGCTTGTTTTGGAAAGTTTTAATTCAGCATAATTCAAATTTGAAGTTCTTAATTGAGTCAAGACCAACAATTAAAAGAAACATTAACGATGGCATTTAAGGTCATTTTCAGCTCAAGAAGAATGCTAGAAGACGAAGAAATTCAGAAGAATTTTTCATAGACATTTAGACTTATGCACCTCTAGTAGAGTTAATTGTAACTTTATTTTTCTTAATTTTCTTTGTACATCCATTAACTTTTGTAACATTATAAATGGATGAACAACAGATATAGAAGTTTGAATCAAATCACTTTGAGTGTTTATCTTGTTTCTTAAATTAGAAACGTTTAATTTCTTGGATTAGAAATAAAAAAAATCTTCCTTTTGTTATTCAACTTTCGTGATTAGAAATAAAAAACCTAATATAAGTATTAGTGGTGTGTCTTATCTAATAAATAGTTTGTTATTTAGTCATATTTATTCTAAAAAAAATGTGGCTTAGCCCTTGTATGTTCTAGTGTACTACGAATATACAACATTTGGCGCTACAAGGAGGGTGCACAAATTAGTGTTTCCTAATATCTTTTGTCCATTAAACACATTTCTTTTTGTTTTTCCAAATTTTTCATCTCAAATTCTAATACTCCCCCTCTAAATTGGCAAGAATATGTTGCTAAATTGGAACAACAAAGAGAGGCACGTGAAAAACAAATGGAATACTTGCAAGTTCAAACGAGAGACTTGACTCTCAAATTGCAATGTTAAAGAGAAGGATCTCCATCCTTCAATGATCCTGAGAGTAGTGATGAAGAGGGTAGAGAGGATGAGGAAATTCCACGTCCTAGAAGAAGTCATAGGCCAAATAATTACATCAAAGTTGACATCCTTGAATATGATGGAAAACTTGATGCGGATGAATTTGTTGGGGCTTAGAATGGTTGAGATGGTGTTTTATTAATTACAAACAAATAACTGAAAATAAGAAGGTGAAAATTATGGCTTTTAAACTTAGAAAGTTCGCCTCCACTTGGTGGGTAAACGTTTGTTCTAATAGATCAAGGCAAGGCAAAACTAAGGTGAAAAGTTGGGAGAAAATGAAAAAGCTTTTAAAACAAAAATTTCTTTCTACTTAATATGTTCAAGAGAATTATCGTAAGTTCCATCACCTTGAGCAAGGTTCTAAACCTGTTGAGGACTTTGCTAGAGAGTTTGAGTCCTATGTTAGGAGGATGAGCCTCAAACATTGGTGCGCTTTTTGGGAGGCTTGAATCCAAAGGTGGCTAACGTGGTTGAGTTATATCCCTACGCTACTTTAGAAGAGCTTGTAAGCTTAGCCCATAAAGTTGAGCAACAACAAAAGATCAAAGGTAAAGGTGAGACCTCATGTCCCTTTACTTCAAATTATTCTTTCCCTAAAACACAAACAAAAAATTTAAAACCTCCATGCCAAACACAAAACCAAACACAAATTTCTCACAAAACACAAATTCTAAGTTTACTCCTAGAAAGTGTTTTAAATGTCAAGGTATCGGGCATATCGCTGCTGATTGTCCAAATAAAACGGTTGTTACTTTGGTTGAGTATGATGAGGATGGCATGGAGGATGTTGGAGAGGAAGAAGTCCATGAAGAGGAGGATGACAAGGCTTTTCTTGGACCGGATCAAGGGGAATGCTTGGTGGTTAGAAGGACCTTGAGTAGCATGGCATCTCAATAGGAGAATTCGCAACGTGAGTCAATCTTTCACAGTCGTTGTACCATTGGAGGAAAGGTATGTGCTTTGATAATTGATGGTGGTAGTTGGACAAACGTGGAATCATAAGTAGTTGTAGATAAGTTGAATTTAAAAATAACTCCTCATTCTAGTCCTTATGTTATTCAATGGTTAAATCAAGGGAAGGGGATTCAAGTGAGTCAAAAAGTATTAATTTCGTTTAGTATCGTTCGTACTTATGAAGTAGAATTGTGGTGCGATTTGATTCCATTGGATGCTTGTCATATTTTGCTTGGTAGGCCATGGTTGTTTGATAGGAGAGTCTTTCCTGATGGATATAAGAATACTTATGCTTTTAACAAAGATGGTAAGAATATTGTTCTTACTCTTTTAATCATAAAACATGAACTACATAAGACAAGTCCAACACAAAAAACAAGTCTCACTACACTAATTAAGTCCGAAATGCATCAAGATAAATCTCACAAACAATTTATTATTTATGGACTTTATCAAACGCAAGATCACTCACAAAATGACCACCCATTGTTTCAAACTTTGTTTGAATCTTATGATCAGATTTTTCCACAAGAAATCCCTCATGGATTACCTCGAAAACGTAACATTCAACACAAAATTGATCTTGTTCCTGGTTTATATTTTCAAACAAACCGGGTGATAGAGTCAATCCTAAAGAGAGTGAAGAGATTAGAGGTGAATTATATGTGGTCGGCATAGGCCATGACTTATAATGACATATAATTGATGTATTTTGTCCATTCGTCGAGCTCTTAGTTATGAACTCTCTAAAACACTGGTATCTAAGACTGGAATATGAGTCTTCTATTCTATGTCTCCAATAAGTCAATAACTTTGTAGTAAGTACTGTATTGAATAACAAATAAAGTGATGGAAAGCTAGGAAGTTGTATGGTTTGAACATTGGATTTGATGGACTTAGTTTACATCATTTAAGTTTTATTCTTAGCACAAGAGCATCGATAGCATAGTGTTTATGAAATTTTTCTTCACAGGCAGCTTTTGATATGCCTGTTTCTGTTTTTATGGTATTTGCTTATTTTAGATTCTTTCACTGTTTGTCATAAAATTTTATGGTATTTGCTTTTGATATGCCTGTTTCAGTTTGGTTTGGTCCACTTGCTAAGTTTTTTTAGGTTATTTTTTTGTTATTTTGGACTTTGCATGTTTTTGAGTTGATTACACCTGTTGCAAAAAAAAAATGAAGTAGTGGTTTAAACCAAGATTTACATTCGGTTTTAGGTTCTTTTACTTGATTACGGGCGTTGCAAAAAACAAATATAAACCAGGATTTATATTTGGTTTTGGGTTCTTCATCATAAATTTTCGATTCCTTGTTTCGTGATTGTTGGCTGTTCGTTTTCTTAGAATTAAGTGAGGTGTTGCTACTTACTTGAGTACTTGCTTTCCCTATATGATTATTATATGATCGCACTGATAGTCTTAAATATTGCGGTAGGATGAAAGGATTTTTGAATGGTTTATTTTAACATAAGGATTTTTGAAGCGTTGATATTGATGTAGTATAATTTATATCCACTTGTGTTCGATGTATGTTAAGGCTTTGATTAATGGTATGTGAACACCAGGCTAGGTCCCTGCAGGTATGTTCTTTACAGTGGAGCAAGAACGCGAGAACATTAGCTGCTGAGTTTACTCACTTGGCTTCACTCAGAACCAGCTGACCCATTTTGTGAACAACAAGCGGTATTTATATTTTTTTGCTAATTTTACTTTTAATGTGCTGTTTTATTATGTTTGATTGTGAAAATTGGTTTATTTTATAGTTGTATGTATTAGAATTTCATTTCGCAACCTTTAACTTAGAAATGCTTGACAAATATGGTAAAATGTAGTTCATGAAAATCAAAATTCATTCGTGTTTTTGGTTAGTTAAGATTTAGGTATATATTTATGTATGTAGCTGATTATAATGTCACTAATTCAGTATAATCATTAGTAAAATAATGAGAGTAATGAAGGAAAAAACAAATGAAGTAAGGATTGGTTTTGTATGTGTTTCTTGTTGTACTTATTGGTATAATGGTATGTATCATAATATCGTAGTTATATTGCCTGCTCAGAGTAGTATTCCGTATTCACGTTCTATTTATCGTATTTGTTACCCTTCTATACATTGTAATATACATCATAATTTAGTAGTTATATTGCTTGCTCAAAATGATATTTGCATTCTAATTAATCACTTATTTAATACATTGATTGTCCTACTTGAAGTTTTAGCAAAGCATGTCATGTCTTTTTTTAATATGTTTGTTTAGACAGTAGCAGCATATTGATATGTAGAGATTGGGAAGCTATTGTACCCTTTCTTCATTAGCTGTTGTATCAATTGTGAATGCTCTATAGCCAATTCTCTTAACAAAAATATCTTAAATACCTTACATCGTTTTATTTTCAATATAATCTTTTGAAGGACTATATTGAAAGATCTGGCCCGTATACCAAAAGAGAGATGGATGAGGTTCGCGAGCAATGGGCGAGGTTCTTCAGACTAAATTTCTTATTGTCCAATCCTAATTAAATAAAAAACGTATTTGATTACATTATTGTTCATAAATTTATTTTAGGTATTTCATAAAAATATATCCAACCTGTCGTTGTAAAATATATCTATATAAGAATAGAAAGTGTATTGTGTATATATGAATCGTTTACAATTTTTCATTAGTTAATGAAATATTTATATTAATATTGTAAACTATACAGAAACGAACAGAAGCAATGGCAGGGGGATGCATATATATATTATTTATTGTGAATATAGAGCCTAAATTATTATTTTAAATTTGTTTTAAAAACAACACTATTAGTATCGTTTGTTAGAAAAATGATACTAATAAAGTACCTATTTGCATCGTTTTTTTTTTTTTTAAAAACGATGCAAATAGAAACTATTACCATCGTTTCTAACAAACGATACAAATAGAATTGGCTATTTGTTACGCCTCCAATTGTATCGTGTGTAAAACGATACAAATAGGTGAAAAAATGATACTAATAAGCTATTTTTTTACTAGTGACTAGAATTGTGCTCCTCGTGCTGAAACACTAGCTGGTCTGGAGTCCATCCAGCCGAAAAGAGGAGATTCGGCTACTCTCCATTGGACGGGAAACAGGAGGACGAACAGCCTTTATCCTAGACATCCTTTCCAATCAAATGAAACAGAATCAGTGTAAATTTCGGCAGCATTTCGGCTATATTTGGACAATGACAGTCATGCACTATGACTCATGGTACCTGCAACGGAAATAAGTTAAACATACACAATGTTCCAACCATGCTCAAGGCATTTCAATAGTTGTCCAATCCCGGTTCAAGAAGAATGCACCATTCTTCCCATAATAAAGATATATAGTTAATGCCCTACTCAACAAAAAGCTAATATGGGAGTCCTCTGCATGATATGGCAACATGCTATAAAAGATCCATCAACACTATCAAGACACAATTTTAATAACATAACAAGTCTCATGAAAGTTCCAACTATTTTCAGTATGTTTGGACTAAGTTTCTGTAATTTTCGGCACAAATTGAGCAATATTGAAAAATTTGAAAGTGTTCTCGAAAAAAGATGCAAATTTTGCTCCTAAGGCTTAATATGACTCATTTTTGCCAAGAAATGACCAAATTTTAAGTCCAAGTGAAAAATTAGTTCATATACACAATGTCATCTAATAACGCCTTTTAAGGCGAATTTCACTACAACAAAATAGCCTATTTGTGATGGAATTTTTCCGCTGGAAAATGATCAAATTACGTCGCAAATCCATTTTCCGACGGAATTCCAATGGAATGTCGTTTAAAAGTCAAACTGAGTTTCCGACGGAATGTCCATCGGAAAACAACCACTAGAAATAATAATAAAAAAAAAAAAAAGGTGGTGAGTCAGTTGTAGCCACTGCACCACAGCCTACACCCACACATACCACCGCACCACAACCTACATCCACAGAGACCACCCCACCACATCCTACACCAATATAAACTACCCCAACACAGTCTATAGCCACAAAGACCATCCCTGATCGAAATAAACCACCACAGACCACCACAACAAGCACTGCTATTTAATCGAAACCCGAAAGCTTGAAATTGGAACCTAAACCCGAAAACACAAACCTAAAAGCAACTAAGCCAAACCCACCCAAAATCCAAACCATACCCGAAAACACATAACCCAAACCCACCACAAAATCAGAACCACCCAAACCAAAACCACCACAAAATCGAAATGTAAACCAAACCCAAACCCGAAAACACAAATCAAAACCCAAACACAAACCTCAAAGCACAAAAAAGAACCACCTAAACCACCACCACAAAACAACGCCACCACAAATGTGAATAAACGGAGTCAAAAATAAAAACAAATCATACCAATTTATCAAAAAATCAAAACAAAGTCATGAAAATCGTACCAACATACCTCAAAACTCTATGTCATGTATGTTTTTTTTTGACGAATTTGACCAAATTAGTCTAAAAAGACATATTCAATGATAATAGAATCAAAAGAAAAGGCAAAGACGAAGAAAGATGAAAGAAAAGACGACGAAGAAAAGAGAAAAAAACTGAAGAAAAAAATTCAAAAAAAAGAGTACAAGAAAATATAAGAGGCAAGAAAGAAAGAGGAAGAAAATAGAAGAGGCGAGAAAGGAAAGAACAGGGAGAAAGGAAGAGGAAGTGGAAAAAAGTTGAAAACAAGAGGCGAACAAAGAAGATGAAGAGGCACTAAGAGGTATTTTGAACCCGGAAAAGGTTTCATATAGGACGATACAAGTCTTAATATCTTCAAAAAATTCCCCAGAAAGACAAAGTCAAAAACGAAGGCAACAACAAAGTTTCTTTGTTTGTTTACAAGTGCACTACATGTAATTACATTAACAAATTCCCCAAGAAGTTACTTGACTCTTATCCCCAATAAAGTCTAAATTACACTACCCCAGGCAAAGAAAAATTCTTTGGCTCACCAGTGATGTGAAAAGAATGAACCTCTCAACTCTCCGAAATGAATATTTGAATCCTTCCCCAGCGAAGCAGAGTTACCTTGGTGAAAACATTCATCATCCCTAGGAAGTCTCCGACCGAAAATTCTTCCCCAGCAAGTCTATATACACTTAATCCCTAGTAAGTCAGCACTTGGCAAGTTTAGGAGATGTTCTAAGAGTTCATCATGAAATACCTCCAGCTGAGTAAACCTCGATGCAAGCTCCCAACATCCCCAGTGATCAACAACGACTCCAAAAGCTCATGACTCTCCAATGATGACATAACCTTTCCTAGTGGGTCGTCAACACTTCGAAATAATCAGAACATAAAAATTCCCAGTGACCTTGACTTTTGCAGAGAAATCCCTAGTGGAGAAAAGTTAAATATTTATCCCCAATGAACATAGAGACAAGGAGCTCTTCCTAGATTCTCCACAAGTCAAATAACACTTCGGACACACCATATTCCCCAGTGGATATGTGATCATCGACACAGATCTTGACAAAGATCTTGATAAAGCTCAACCATCATATCCATTCAAACTCCCCCAAGTGAGTAAATCAATCATCAACACAAAGGAAGAACACCCGGTCACCTACATTAGACACCGTTAAATAGTTATTCTCTACTATCAGTAGCCGATACATTGGCTATTCCTTTTCAAACAAACATCAAGATACGAGGATGTCACAAACAGCATAAGATGCTTACGAATCCTTATTGCAAGACTTTCCACAAATGTTATCAGATACTTACGGCACTTCTTCCTTTGACACAACATTTGCCACTGATAAGTATATTTTATGTTCATTGTTTGCCCGTGCGTTGAATTCCTAGCTTATGTTTTGAATGATGACAAACTACAATGAACTATTATATTGTATGCAAGTTTCTGCTTGCATGTGCAGGTACTAAAGAAACAAGTTTAATGGATGACAAGATGAAGCTCATGAAGCAAAGTCTTGAAGTTTGCATGAAGACCAAGTTCATAGAGTCATACTCTTAAGTCTTATATGCTACGTAAGTGGTATGAAGGTTTATAGATGCATTATAAAGGTTGAAATTAGAGAAATTAACTAATTATAGATGACAAGGAACCTAAGTTACTTGTAACACATAATTATAAGTAAACTTGGCTGACTGGAACAATCTGAGAGCAGTGTCGAACCAGTCCTCTCGAGTTTACTTCATACATCCGTATTTTAGGACAGTTTCTTTCCGCGAAAAATTGTTTTCAAAAATTATGGCAAGTATGTTATATTATATTGTACTGATTTTATTTGATCTCAAATAAAATCACTGAGAATATTTTTTTTGGTCAAATTAAATTTTATTAACCAAAAGGAAAGAAATACAAACACCAATAGCCAGAAGGCCTACAACAAACACCTAGTTGCAAAGGCATCATAGTGGTAGGGATTGCCACCTTCTATGAAGGGTTCAAACCCCAACCAACACAATCATATGCATTAACAGGCTGAGCTCAACTAATGATCAAGAGATGTTGATCTACAACAGCACATTTACAGGCAACCCTAAACATAATATCTCTAAACACAACATTTGGCCTTTTGCGTTGAGTAGCAAAGACTTAGGCATTCCTCTGTAGCCAGACAACATAGACACACTCAATAAACATCAATAGCAAAACCCTCTGCTAACTATTCCTCTTTCTGCCAGCCTTTTGAGTAAGCTTGAGCTCATGCTCCCAATTCATTGGGGCCCTATGAATCCCAGCAACCCTTAAAACCTGAGAACTCATCAAACTCCATATCCGCACTTCTAGGTGAAGAATAAAAATCACTATCACTATAATAATCCTCATCAAATCCCTCTCGAGACAATCTAAAAGCTTGAAACTTAGCACCACATACAAATAAAGGGTGTGAATACGATGGATTGAAGGGAGTTCTCTTATCATTAGTGACCATGCTAGGTTTTCCTTTCTTAGAAGAACCTTTAGATTGGTTACTATATCTTCCATTAGAGATTTCATTATCATTAAATTTGTAACCACTAGCATTAGCACCAATAGGAGGTTTAACACCAACATGATATTCAATTTCATATTTAGTTGCCTTAACTGATCCATAAAAGCGCTTAAAGAATGGTGACATCTTGACAAATGTATTGATATTTTTCAAGTAATCTTTGATACACGGTGTTTATTATTATTACATTTAATGGATTACCTGTTTTTCTTTGTATTTTTTGGGTCAATCTTGTGATACAGTTTTAATTATGCAGCACGAGGCCGGCCTTAAATTACCTTAAATTAGCACAGGTTGTATGAATTTGGTTCTTGAAACATTAATGTGTTCTCTGAGTAACTAAATATGATGTGGAAGTGTATATTGAACTTAAAAGCATTTCAAAACTATATTGCCGTGAATTTGTAGGCATATATGCTTAATTACTTTTCATTGTATGATGTAAAATGACTTATGAACATGGTCATCACTTGTCAACCCTGCTTAGAAAATAGAAATAGTCAAGGTGCATAGTATTCATACTCACACACCACAAAGTTATTACAAGAATTATCTGCATGATACTAAACATTTAAAACACATACACCCCATTCTCTGAGACAATGATCTGAATCCCTTAAGTTTTTATCTGAATCCATGAATTGATTATTGTCTGCCATTACTATGCGTCTTCCCCTCAGACGGCGCCAAATGTTGTATCTTTATAAATGATCACAAGTTTAATACTTAAAAGATTCTTTATTATAAAGATCACACAGTAATGTTACACACAATGCTTTGGCTTGTTGACTTGGCGTTGAGGATGGGCGTCCAAGCTGGCAGGAGTGGTGGATGGCGTCCAAGCTGGCAGGTGAGAGGGATGGCGTGGCCTTAGGTGAACTTGGCGATCAAAGGGCACCTGGCGAGCAAAGGTTCAACGCCTTGTAGTACCTGCACAAAGGAATAAATCCTTGGTGGATTTATCCCCCTCCGATGCTTAAGTAAGTAAAGGTTTATAGAACTTAGAAAGAAAGAGAGTTAGAGAGAGAGAGCTCAATAAATGCTTGTAATAAATGTGAATTGAATCCCTTTGTTCTGGTTTTTCATGGGTATTTATACTAGTGAGAGTACATTGTTTTGCCCCTTGTACAGTAGAGAACTATTCTCTTCTTTCTTCTGGTAGGGAGGAGAGGAGGATTACCCGGCGTGTAATGGGGATTCTTCTCTCCCACTTAGCTTTCTGCCTAATCCTGTGTATTAAATGGAGGACACGTGTCTTTCATCCGTTGCCCCATATTTTGTCACATGGATTATGGTTAAGCTTTAATCTGAAGCGTTGGATGAGTATATAACATTTGCCCCTCATCAAGTCGTTGAATTTGAATAGGTGGTTACCAGCTAATTAATGAAGGGGTTTGATGATTATAAATACTTAATGAAGAGCTTGAATGATTACAAAACAGTTTTCGAGGAAAAGAAAAGGAGACGTAGTTTTGTACTTTCTTTAAGCGCTGGTCGGAATTGCCCCTGCCTTTTCAGTTTCGAAGGGGAAAAGTCCTCACTACCCTCCTTTAACTGACTATAAATACTTTCCTTTGTTAATCCCTCACTTGTTCTTTCTTATTCTTACTAATCATTCAAGTTTTCTCTCTTAAAATAGTTGGTTTTCTCAAGCTTTTTCTGTGAACTTTAGTGTGAATTCTTGCCATTTTTTACGTGTGAAGTGACTTAGGTTTGATTTAATTCCTATCCTAGAGTAACAATTCATCGGTTTCTTCAAGCATTTATTCAGGTATTATTCCCTTCCATCTTTGTTTATTTTTCTCCTTCCTTTCGTTTCAGTTATGGCTTCTGCTTCTTCCTCCAATGGGGTATATCTTCACCCCCACCCAAAAGAAGGGTTTTGCAGGGTGAAGAGAACCCTACTACATCTAGGTTCACGGGGGTGAGAGCCATGTATCTCGCCTCATCTTCTCTTGATAGCTCGCCACCTCTAACTTTTCAGAATCTCACACTGTTTATTTCTTGTGTGCAGAATTCTATGGTTAGAACAAAACTTTGTGCTAAAAGAATTCGCACAATGGTGGTTTCCTCTTCTTCTTCTGAAAAGGCGCCTTCTCCAGGGCGAGATCTTTTGAAGGATACTGAGGCTCTATTCGCCAATCCTCCTGGCCAGAGTCAAAGGAAATAGGGTGGCGAGCAACTAAAAATGGAGATCCAATCCTTCTATCCTAAAAATGATCCAAGCGGCATCCCTGTCAGTAACTCTTGGATCAAACAATTGGGGGAGGACCGTGGCGTTCTTAGGAAGTCTCTATGGCTTCCTGAACATATTAAAATGATTGACCCCTTGCGAGGCGCCACCATTACAGAAATACAACCCAATGAGTTTGGGGTTTACAAGGACGCCCTTTTACTTGGACTTAGGTTCCCTACTCATCCCTTTGTAGACACTCTTTTAAGCGAGTATGACATAGGGATAGCCCAACTGACCCCAAACTCTTGGCATTTTATTAACTCCTTCATCGCCACCTGCGATTTGAAGAAGTTAACTATTTCTTTCAACGCCTTCCACTCCCTTCACTTCCTAAATAGGGTTCCCAACACTGCGGTCGGGTACAGTTGGTACGCTAAATCCAACCGTCCTCATTATAGGACTGTGATAGACAGGACCTCCAACCTTAAGGAGTGGAAGGTCAAATTTGTATTTTTTGTGACCAGTGACCTTAACATGGCGGGCCGTTATGGTAGGTGGAATGATAACGCCTAGCACCTGGGTAAATCCAATCCCACGCCTCACCTAACCGCCGGTGAAGAGCGTACCCGGGCCTATTTTAAGGTGTCCGAAGAGGACAAGGAAAGTACTGCCAATTGGGTGCCTCTCCCCTATTTACTAAATAACAACTTTTTTCTTTGCGCCACTGGTCTGTGCGCCAAGTTGGAGAAAGGTACCTGGTAGTTTAATTTTACTCTTTTCTTTGTCAAGAGCCTCTTATAAATATACCCCCTCTCTCTTTTTTTTATGTTTCCTTTTTTTTCTTTTCAGAAAAAGTGATGGCACGCCTTACTCTTGAAGAAAAAGGCGAAGGGAAAGCCTTAGAGGCTATAGAAGACATATTAGCTCGTCGGAAGATGATGAGTTTGAAGGAGAAGCTCGCCTTTAAAAAGGTACTCACACTCTGTTTCCCCTTGGCTAAACTTTTCATTTTTAATTTTTAATATTTTATTATTATTATTTTTTTTTTTTTTTTGCAATTTTTATGTCTACGTGTTTTACTTATACTGTTGGTTTCTTCAGAAGAATGCGGCGGGCAACATGGAGGCGCCCTCGTCCAAGCGCCCTGACGTATCCATAAGGGAGCCAGGGTCTAAGAAGACCGCCACCCTTGCCCCTTCAGCTGGCGAGGGTAAAGGCAAAGGGAAAGTGGACGCCTCCGCCTCTGCTGGGGGCGCGGAAAAATCAAAGGGGAAGCAAACTGCCCCTGTGCCTTCTTCAAAGGGGAACAAGGACACTACCCCTCCAACTGGGGGCGTTAAAAGGAAGCACTCATCTCCTGTGCTTCTAGGACAACACAAGAGGGTGAAGCATGTGGGGGCTAAACCCAAAGCCCCTTCTTCTCATCCTTCCCTTCCTAAGGAGACGGCTCCTTCTCCTGCTACCCCTTCTACCTTTGGCGAGGTATCCACCCCCTCGCCTTCTCAACCAAAGGTAGGGCTCTCTCCACTACCTACTGCTCCTACCTCAAAATCCAAAGAAACCACCATTCGACCATCCAACAGCCCTTCTCCATCCAAACAACAAACTCTACACACACAAACTCCCACACTCCAAAAAACCAAACTGGCAGGGTCGTCATCCAAATCCACTTCTACTCCAACAACTAAGGAGGGCGTCGGGCCCCCAGAAGCTGGCCCTTCTAACTCAGCTCCAGCAGGCGCCGATTTGGACAGCGACATCCTGGCCGGCCTTGCTGACAAGGTGAAGGCCAGTATGTCAGCAACCACCAAGCTGCAAGCCCATTAATCTGGTAATTCTCTTAGACCCAATTTTGTACGTACTTATCAGTCATCTTCCGACTCCGTAATTTATTCACCTACTGATCCTCGTGCCTCTGTTTTTCGGTCGACCGTTCAGAAATCCCAGCAATGGATAATACAACGGAATCTCCTGCCACCGTGGAGATTGGGCGTACACCCTCTATGCGCCTCTCCTCTACTGAGAAGAGGACCATGCTGGGAAACATGTTGGAGTGCGCCCCTGAAGGCTACACCGATGGCTTAAAGGGCACCAAGGATGCTCTGCTGGGTCCATGCCTCATGGATCTCGCCAATATAAAGATTCTACCTAGCTTACATCTTTTCTTAATTTTATGCAACTGTTAATTTGCCTTACTAATCCTTTTTTTTTTTAGGTTATGCTTCGTCTTGATGTGTTCGCCAGTTGCGCACAAAAGCAGCGCGAGGCCGTTGCTGAGGCTTTGTCACTTTCCGAACAAAGTTGCCAACTTTCAGCTGAAGCTACACAGCTAAAAGCCACCCTAGAGAAAGATCGCCAAGATAAAGACGCCTCCTATGCTAAGATGCAAAAGTATTGTGAGGTTATAAATAGTGCTTACACCAATATCCTCAAGGCTAAGGGTTCTACCGATGCCGATTACGCATCTGAGTGAAAGAAAGGTGGCGGCCGAGTCTAAGAGGGCTGATGATGCTTAGTCCAAAGTGGCAAGCTTACAAAAAGCTAACCAAGAGTTAGAAAAAAAATTGAAAGGCCACTCTGAACTCAAATCATCATATGACAAAGCCCTTGACGAGAAAGAGGAGCTCGCCCGTTCTAAGAGAGCTTTAGAGTGTCATTTCACCACTCTACAAACTGGCATGAACGAGCATCAAGACGAGTCCATTGGCATCTATGACGACGGGATGACTAACATGAAAAACTTGGTGAAGGAGGCATGGGAGCTCTGTTATCGCCACGGTGAAGACATGGTCGACTACTCCTATTTCGAGAGCTGGCTTTATCATGTTAGTAGGGCTTTCTTGGCTAAGCACAACAATGATGACCCTCCTTCTTCCTTTGAATCTACTCCTTTTAAGGAGGAGGAGAAGAAAGAATCTGATCGCCCTGTTGATCAAGCTGAAAGCAAGGCGCATGGCGAGCAGAGTGCCACTCTTAGTGATGTTGTGACTATAGATGATAGTCCAGCACATGGTGCCCCTATCCCTCCTTCATTGTAGTTTGTAATCTTGTACCCTTCCTTTCCTTTTGTAAAGAGTTGACAATAATTAATAATATAATTCTTTTCAATCACGGCGTTCTTTTATTTATTATACTACTTTTGGCAATTTTTTTTTTGTGTACCTAATATTTCTTTCATCAACTACCTTATTCATATGAGGGCGCTAAAGTTTCCTTTTTGTTGGATGATTTTGACTCTAAAAGAGTTTAGAGTCAAAATCACCTATAGTGATCGTCCTAAAATGCCTTATATGTAAGTTAAAAAAACTCAGAACTTGGTAAGGTTTAACCAAAATGTGTAGTTTATTTTTACACTGTCCAACTACCTTGATTGCCCCTAAACCTTATCAAGTTCAGGCTTTTACTCGTCAATTATTCTTCTTTTTTAACCCATGGCGCCTTTTGCGTATGACACCTTAGGAGATTTTGGAAGTGTTTTAGATCTCTCCCATTGAGCGCCCTTTAGGGTCCCAATGGATGCATAAACGTGTTTTTGGACACTAGTTGCAATAGCCTCAGCGTTTGAACGTCATTCGAGGTTTTATAAGTTAACTGCCCTAATGTTGAACGTTATTTGGGGTCTTATTGTATGATTGCCTCAACGTTTAAACGCCATTTTGAGGTCTTACTAGATAATTGCCTTCGCGTTGAACGCCATTTAGGGTCTTATTATTTGGGTTCCTCGCCGTTTTAATGTCTTACAAGATAATTGCCCTAGCGCTGAACGCCATTTGGGGTCTTAATATATGGTTGCCTCAGCGTTTGAACGTCGTTCGAGGTCTTACAGGATAATTGCCCTAGCGTTGAACGCCATTTGGGGTCTTATTATATGGTTGCCTCAGCGTTTGCACGCCATTTTGAGGTCTTACTTAACGTTTCTCATAACCTTTCCTTTTCATTAAATCTTTTAAAATGTACTTTTGATATTACATTTATATTTGATACTTCCTGAGGGTGTCTGCATTCCACGTTCGAGGGAGAAGGTGTCCATTCATTCTCTCTAATTTGAATGTTCCATCATGGATTTCTTCTGCTATCTTATAAGGCCCTTCCCAATTTGGTGTCAGCTTCCCTTGTTCACTTGCTCACCCAACTGTTTCCATTTTTCTCAACACCAAGTCGCCTTTCTTAAGTTAGCGTATTTTGACTGTCTTGTTGAACTCCCGACTCATTCGTATCTTGTACAATTACTGATGAAGTAGGGCATTTCCTTTGACTTCCGGTAGGTAATCTAGATGCAACTTCAACATTTCCCAGTTGGCGTCTTCATTATACAACATTACTCTCATGGTAGGTTCTTGCATTTCTATTGGTAGTACAGCATCTGCCCCGTATACCAAGGTGAACGGCGTCTCTCCGGTTGAGTTCTTGACCGTAGTTCTGATGTACCATAGAACATTAGGAAGTTCTTCCACCCATAACCCTTTTGCTTCTTCCAACTTCTTCTTGATTCCTGCGCAGAGGATTTTGTTGAAAGATTCTACTTGACCATTTGCTTGTGGGTGTCCCACTGCTGCAAAGTGGGTGTGTATCCCTTGATTGCTCAACCAATCCTTAAGGAGGTCATTCTCAAATTGCTTTCCATAGTCGAAAACAACAGATTTAGGAACGTCATATCGAGTGATAATATTTTTCCAGATGAACCCTCTCACATCATTAGTGGTTATGTTCCGGAGAGATTCAGCCTCGACCCACTTGGTGAAATAATCCACAGCTTCTAAAAAAAATTTTCGTTGACCCATTGCTTGAGGAAATAGTCCAAGGATATCCATGCCCCATTTGGCAAAGGGAAGTGGGCTTAGAACTGGTTTGAGGTAGCTCGCCGGCTTTTGATGCAGATTTGCAAAGATCTGCCATTTGTGACACTTTTGAACCATTTCCCCTGCATCCTTTCTAACTGTTGGCCAGAAGTACCCAGTTCGTAGGGCTTTTTCTGCTAGTGCACCAGCCACAATGTGAGAGGAGCATTATCCCTGATGCAAATCTTCCAAAATTCTCCTCCTATTCTCTAGTGTGACACATTTCAGCACGGGGCGAGAAAAAGATTTTTTGTAGAGCACCCCATTCCATATTATGAACCACTTACCCCTGGCCTTGATATATTTAGCTTGTTTTTTGTCTTCTAAGAGGGCGCCCGATGTTTTGTACGCCATTATTCCATCCGTCCAAGTGTTGCTTCGATCAATATAAGTGATTTCTCCTCCTACACTTCTCTTTTCTTTAACCTCCCAAAATACATATATCGGGGTGTCATCAGCCGCTGAACTTGCTAACTTTGCTAAGACGTCAGCTTGGTTGTTGTCTGTTCTTGGAACATGGCTGAGAGTAAATTCTACAAGATCCTTGACCTCTTCCTGCACCATTTTTAGGTATTGAACCATAGCCTCGTCCCTTACTTCAAATTGACCATTCACTTGGCTCACTACCAACTGATACTCAGAGATGGCGTTCACCTTGGTTGCCCCAGCTACCTTACACATTCTGATTCCAACTAAGAGAGCTTCGTACTCTGCTTCGTTGTTGGAGGCTTTGAATTGGAACCTCATTGCATATTCATATACGTCGCCTTCTGGTGATCGGCATATAATACCAGCCCCAACCCCTTGTTGAGTAGAGGACCCATCTACATGCAAAGTCTAATAGTCTTTTCTCTCTTGGCACCCCTCAGGACGAGTTGTTTCAACTATAAAATCTGCTAAGGCTTGCCCCTCGATAGCCTTCTGGGGTTCATATTCTATCTCAAACGCCCCTAACTCAACAGCCCATTTTAGCATTCTCGCAGATGATTCCTTATTTTTGATAGCTTGTTTGATTGGTTGATTAGTTAGGACTACAAGCTTGTGAGCCAGAAAGTAAGGACGCAATTTCTTACTGGCTTGAAATAAAGTCAGTCCAACTTTTTCAATGAGCAGATATCTTTGCTCAGCATTTTGTAACACATGACTAACAAAATATACAGGCATTTGAATCTTATTTCTTTTGGCGATCAGAACCGCAGATACCGCTACCCCAGACACCGCCAGATAAACTAATAGTGTTTCTCCTACCAAAGGACTGACCAGCCTTGGTAACGAATGGAGATGCGTTTTCAAAGACACAAACGCCTCTTCTGCCTCTGGCGTCCATTCAAACCTCGCCTTTTTCCTGATTGTATTGAAAAACTGGTGGCATTTGTCCCCGGATTTTGATAGGAATCTTCCTAGTGCTGCCAAACACCCTGTCAATTTTAGGACTTCCTTTACACAGGTGGGCGCCTTCATATCTACCAATGCCTGAATTTTGTCTGGATTGGCTTCGATCCCTCTTTCATCTTCTAAGAACCCCAAAAATTTTCCCTTGGTCACCCCAAACACACATTTCTCGGGGTTCAGCTTCATGTTGTGCTTTCTTAGAGTTTCGAACGTTTCTCTAAGATCCTTGGTATGCTCGCCACTTAGTTTGCTTTTTATAATCATATCACCAATGTATGCCTCAAGATTCCTCCCAATATGCTCGAAAAAGACTGTAGTTACCAACTTTGGAAAGGTTGCCGGGGCATTCTTTAATTCAAAGGGCATAACTTGATAACAATACACCCCCTGCTCAGTGACAAAGGCAGAGTATGCATCCATAAAACTCATTAATGCATGACCTGCTATAGAATCAACTAGCTTGTCTATCTTTAGCAGGGGGAAGCACTCTTTTGGGCACGCCTTCTTAAGATCTGTGTAATCTACACACATCCTCCAAGTTCCATTGGGCTTCAGAACCAAAACCACGTTTGTTAGCCATTGAGGTTACTAGCAGAGTTAGATGAACCCGACGTCCATAAGCTTTTGAACCTCGGCTGCTGCCGACTTGTTTCTCTCATTACCCATGTTTCGCTTTTTTTGCAGCATTGGCTTTTTTGATGGATCCACAGTCAACTTGTGGACCGCTATGCTGGTATCAATACCCGGCATTTGATTTGTCTCATAAGAAAATAAATCCTTAAATTCTCTGAGCAAGGACTTGGTCTCTTCCTTCTCTCCTCTCACCAAATTTTTCCCAACCTTCACCGTTCTTTCTGGTCGGCTTTCATTTAACACAACATCTTCATGCTCATCTAACACCCGCTTTGTCCTCCAATTTCCTCTTCTTTGATGGCGCGGAGCCTTCTAGGGTTCTTTGGTTTATAGGCCTGAATAACACTCCCTGGCGGCCTGTTGATCGCCATGTATCGATCCGATAGACCCATTATCACACTCAAATTTCATCAACATCAGATGAGGCACTATAACTGCCTTGGCGACATTCAACGGTGGTCGCCCAAGGATAATATTGTACGCCATGGCATCTCGAACTACCAAAAACCTTACAAACATATTCCTTGGGTTTGCTTTATCCCCCAATCGCAACAACAGAGTGACACTGCCCACAAGGTGGATGACACCTCCCCCAAATCAAATTATTGGGTGATGGATTGGGATTAACGCCTCCTTTGCATAGTTTAGCTTCTCCAGGCATGATAGGATGATGATATCTACCGGTATCTATCAGGATCCGCCGTACCTTCAAGTTGGCGACCTTCAACTCTACTACCATGGGGTCATCATGTGGCATTCGTATATTCCCCCTATCTCTCTCCGAGATGCACACCTCTGGGCATTTTCCTTCCGCTGTTGCTGATGCAGAGGTACACCTGGCTCAGCTAACGGACATAATCCTTTCCTCCTCTCCTGGTCGGCCCCCTAGCCGCAAATCCTCCTGAGATGACCGCCACCACATCCAGCGGGGTATCATACCCAGAGTTCTCATGGTTGCTCCTTTCCTCCCTTCTTCTATTTCCCCTAAGGTATGTCCCCAATTTGCCTTGGGACGCCAGGTAGTCAAGAACTCTTCTCAGGTTTTTGCAGTCGTTGGTGTAATGCCCCACATCTTTGTGAAAGTAGGAAAATTTCTTTTTGTCCCTATATTCCACTGGTGCTCTCATGGGGGCGGGCATCTGGATCCCCAATTTTGGGCCCACTTCCTTCAAAATTACCCCAATTTCCTTATTATACTCATAGGGAGATACATAGGGGGCGATCTCCGTTTTCCGCTTGAACTTGTTGTTATCCTCCCTTTTAGCTGGGGCAATAGACCAGGTCTCCGCCCTACGTTCTTTCCTTTTGGGGATACTTTCTCGATTTTCGTCAAACTTTCCTTACATTTTGGTGGTGGAGCAGAGTTCTGTTGCGTGAATGAAGGAATCTTCCTCCTTCAAGGCAGTTTTAAGATCCCTTATGTCCTTCCGAACAATATCAAATTTCAACGTTTCTTCCCTCAATCCCCAGAAGAAACAATCAAACGCCACATTTTCATTTAAGCTTGGAATTTGCAAGGCTTCCAAGTTGAATCGTTATACATAATTTCTCAAGGTTTCGGAATGTCCTTGTGTAATTCTGCCTAAATGCATGCTCATCTTCTTTTCTTGCTTATTTGCCATAAAGTGATGGCAAAAGAGGATGCTCAATTCCATGAAGCTGTTTATGGAATTATCAGGTAAACTCCCAAAACATTTTTGTGCCACTTCCTTTAACGTGGCTGGGAAATGTTTGCACCAAGTAGCATCATCTGCTTCTTGTAGCAGCATGGCATGCTTTAATATAGCAACATGATCATCGGGATCAGACGTGCCATCAAAGGCCTCGATGATTGGTGGCTTGACTTTGTATGCCCTTGGTGCTGCCATGATCGCCAGAGAGAACGACATTTTCCACGATATGACCATACTCTCGTTCTGAGGGACAAACGGGTGAGCGAGTTTCCTCCTAACCCTGTGTTATTTGTCACCTTCTTCGTCAGAAGGTTGGGCTTCTAACTCCTGGCGAACTTCCTTTCCCTTTCCAAACGTATTTTTTAATATTTCCCCCATTTTTACTTAGAATGGGGTTTTGGTTCTAGCTAGTATTCGTCGGCACATTTCCCTCCTTTTGGCACTCGCCTGTTTGCTTGCCGTTGCCTTTGGCTGCGCATCCCTCAATGTTTTCTTTACTTGATCCTCCACAGCTCCAACTATGGTGTGTTGGAAGCGAGACAAGATGGCGTGCAGCTGATCCACGGTTACTGTTTGCCCATTGGCTGCTTCTGACTGCTCTGGTATTCCTGTCTGATTGGGTGTCTGATTGGGTGAGCTGCTATCCCTTAAGTTTTTATCTGAATCCATGAATTGATTATTGCCTGCCATTACAATGTGTCTTCCCCTCAGACGGCGCCAAATGTTGTATCTTTATAAATGATCACAAGTTTACTACCTAAAAGATTCTTAATTACAAAGATCACACAGTAATGCTACACACAATGCTTTGGCTTGTTAACTTGGCGTTGAGGATGTGCGTCCAAGCTGGCAGGAGTGGTGGATGGCGTCCAAGATGGCAGGTGAGAGGGATGGCATGGCCTTAGGTGAACTTGGCGATCAAAGGGCACCTGGCGAGCAAAGGTTCAACGCCTTGTAGTACCTGCACAAAGGAATAAATCCTTAGTGGATTTATCCCCCTCCGATGCTTAAGTAAGTAACGGTTTATAGAACTTAGAGAGAAAGAGAGAGAGAGAGCTCAATAAATGCTTGTAATAAACGTGAATTGAATCCCTTTGTTCTGGTTTTTCATGGGTATTTATACTAGTGAGAATACACTGTTTTGCCCCTTGTACAGTAGAGAACTATTCTCTTCTTTCTTCTGGTTGGGAGGAGAGCAGGATTACCCGGCGTGTAGTGGGGATTCCTCTCTCCCACTTGGCTTTCTGCCTAATCATGTGTATTAAATGGATGACACGTGTCTTTCATCCGTTGCCCCATATTTTGTTACATGGATTAAGGTTAAGATTTAATCTGAACCGTTGGATGAGTATATAACAACTTGCCATGGCAAACGAGATTCCTTGACACATCCTTCTGCCTACTCCAAATGGAATGAACTGGAGGTCATTCCCCTGAAATTTGTTGGCGAATTCATGAATCTTTCTGGATTGAACTTCAAATCTCAGGTTCATCCCAATAAGTAGAAACTCTGTGAATTGCCCAGCTATTGACAATAACTCCAGATTTTGATGGTATGTTATAGCGGTGAATATTGGTATCTTTTGTTGATTGTCGTGGTATTAACAACAAGCAGACAACAAACCACAACAACTGCATAATAAAACAAAACCTCCACAGCTCCACCCACACCAAAACAGCCTGCAGAAGAGCTGAGCAGCACACACAGGCCAAAACTATACCCCAACCACAGGCTGAGGGCCAGCCACAAACCACAACCAAACAAAACCTAAAACATCAATAATTCATAAAAATTTAACCCAAATACTTTCATCAGAAGTAACAATGAAATTTAACCAAAATTTAACCCAAGGATTTCCTTTTCCCAAATTATAAATTCATAAAAAACAAGAAATTCAGAAATTACAAAAAAAAATTAAAATTGAAAAAAAATTGAACACTAACATGAATTACAAAAATATCAAAAATTCAAAAATAAGAAACATGAATTGAAGGGAATCGATATAAATTGATGTAAATTTCATATAAATTAGGAACATGAATTGAAGCGAATTGAAGCAAATTGACGTATAAACTAGGGAATTAAATTGTAAATTTATGCAAAAATTACGGAACTAAATTGATAATTGACGCAAAAATTAAATTAAGGACTTACTTTGGAACCAAATCGACGCAAAAATTCAACGCTGAATCAGTTTCGGCCTGCAATTGAAGATGAATCAGTTTCGAACACAATTAATAAAGTTTGAAGATGACAAATTGAGAGTTTCGGCCCCCAATTAAATCGAATTTGAGAGTTGATGAACAATGAATTATTTTTAAAACAAAAATTCAAGATTGATGAAATTGCCAAGTGAAATTGAGAATTAAGAAACTCATGAAATTGAAGAGTTCAATTGACGAATTGAATAATTTAGAGAGGAAAAAAAAGCGCTTATATGGAAATAGAGTAGGAGAATAAGGATTTAGAAGTGACTTGAGTGATTATGGAAATACAGTAGGCTAACAAAATAGGTTTTGGAAATATGGAAAATATGTAGAATAGAGGGAAAATTTTGAGGTTTGATTTAACTAATTTTTTCACAATTAAAAAAACCCGCTAAATATTATAAAGTCTAATTTAATTAATGAAATTAATTTCACGACCAAGTTTTAGGCATTTTAAATTGAATATAGCGACCATCTTTTGATATTCTTGTTATTAATACTCATATATAATGACCAACATGTGGTATTCTTGTTATTAATACTCAAATATAACCGACCAACAATTAATATTCTTGTTATTAGTGACATTTAACGTCCAAAATTTAATATGGTCGTTAATATAGTATATTCTAGTAGTGGCTGGGAAATATAAGTACAATAGATACGTCAATAGTGTTACCCTCATGACAAGAAGTGCAGTGTTCAAGGAGATTTCAAGATATTCTTATTGATATTGAGGGAGTGGAGTTTAAGGCTAACCTGATTGAGTTTGATTTAGGTGACTTAGAAGTGATTCTGAGGATGGATTGGTTAAGTAAGCATAAGGCTGAGATTCTATGTGAGCAACAGAAGATCTCGTTAATCAACAAGGGTAAGAAGGTGTGTTATTGGAGGGCAGGAAGACCAAAACACAATAAAATACTGTCAATAATGTGGTTTTCTAGGTATGTGAAGAGAGGTTTTCCCATGTACCTTTGTAGTGTAAGGGATGTGGATTATGTTGAGACAGTTAAGCCCGAGGATATTGAGGTAGTAAGGGACTTTCTGGACGTGTTTCCGGAAGAGATTCCGGGGATGCCTCCTAAACGAGAGATTGACTTTACCATAGACTTAGTCCTAGTAACGACACCTATTTCTAAAGCGCCCTATAGGATGGCACCTGCAAAAATGAGTGAGTTGAAAGAGCAGTTACAAGAGTTGTTGGAAAAGGGTTACATTAGGCCTAGTGCTTCACCTTTGAGAGCACTAGTACTGTTTGCAAAGAAGAAAGATGGGAGTTTGAGGTTGTGTATTGATTATAGGGAGTTGAATAAGGTGACAATCAAAAAATAAGTATCCTTCACCGAGGATTGATGACTTGTTTGATCAATTAAAAGGAGCTATTGTGTTTTTGAAGATTGATTTGAGGTCAGGATACCATCAATCGAAAATTGCTAATGAGGACATACCGAAACTGCTTTTCGTACGAGGTATGGGCACTATGATTTAACTGTTATGCCTTTTGGGTTAACCAATGCGCCAGCAATTTTCATGGATCTAATGAATAGGATTTTCCAACGATTTTTGGTTAACTTTGTGATTGTTTTCATTGATGACATCTTAGTGTACTCTAAGAGTAAAGAGGAACATTTGAGGACAATCTTGATGCCATTAAGAGAGAATGAATTGTATGCTAAGTTCTCGAAATTTGAGTTCTTTTTAGAGAAAGTAGCATTCTTGGGACATATTGTGCAAAAGAGGGAGTCGAAGTAGATCCATCCAAAATTGAAGGAGTTAAGGAGTGGCCTACAACTAAGAATGTAACTGATGTACGGAGTTTCTTAGGGTCACCAGGTTACTGTAGGAGGTTTGTGAAGGAATTTTCAAGGATTGCTAAACCAATGACGTCTTTAATGAAGAAAGATTGTAGGTTTGAGTGGAGTGATAAGTGTGAAGAAGCATTTCAACCTTAAAGGAGCGTTTGACTACAGTTCCAGTGCTGACTTTGCCAGATGGAAGTGACTCTTATGATGTGTATAATGATGCTTCAAAAAATGGTTTGGGATGTGCGTTAGTGCAAAATATAAAGGTGATTGCATATGCTTCAAGGCAATTGAAACAATACGAGGCAAACTACCCTACTCACGATCTCGAGTTAGCAGCGATCGTGTTTGCTTTAAAGATATGGAGACATTACTTGTATCGGGTAAAACACTACGCCAAAAAGTATTTTTTATGGCTGTTAGAAAGCTTTTTTTATAGCTGTTATTCAACAGCCATTATTCAAAGCGCTATAAAAAGTGATGGGACATTTTATAGCGGTTATAGAACCGCTATAAAAGGTTCTTCTATGGGCGCCAAGATACGTAGATTTTACAGCTTCTTTTTTATAGTTGTTATACAACAGCCATAAAATGTGCATCAAAGGGCACCAAATAACATGTCTTTTATAGCTGTTATTTAATAGGAGCTGTTAAAAGCTATTAAAAGTGGCGCCAAATAACACATCTTATAGATGTTGTTTAATAGAAGCTATTAAAAGCTTTGGATATATAAGAACGCCTATTTTTCAACCACTATTAAAACCTCCAATATTATTTAAAAAAAATCCACAAAAATATTACCATTTTTGTTGAAAGCTTCAACAAAAGCTGTTATATATTTCAAATAGATGCTTTTCGCAAAATGTATTCCATTGTGGAGATACTCGAGAACTAGTTCACTTTTTTTCAAAATGTATACATAGTTATTAACATACATCCATATGATCAAAAAGAAAACATATCAAAATAACAAAGTCGGCTACAAAATGCTTCATTTGTTCCAACTTGAACATGCAAGATAGCTACATGTGTTGAAAAACATGACGCACCCACTCAAGTCTAACTTCATCAATTTGAGTTTGATCGTAGCTTGAAAACTGGCAATCCGAAAAATACTGCATAACACATGTTTAAATTAGAAAACAGTTAGAACATTAATTATTATTTTGCTTTTAAAAAAATGGAGATAACATGCAAGTAATATATTAAACTTATGTTGTAAAGGTAAAGGGTACAATGAGTAGAATGGTAGGGGGTACAATGAGCAGAAATTTCGGTAGCATAACAACTGTATATGGACATTTCCCATAAATAAACCATGAGTTATGGTTATTTAGCCACCTGCAATAAACTTTGGAAGACTCAAGGTCTTGGCAATATCTAGCAAAACCAACATTTTCAATCTAGCTTTCCGACAAAAGCATCTTTCAGAATTGGAAAGAAAAGGGAGCTAGCACAAGTGAATACACATTCAAATAATTTCTATTTTTATAAAGGGGTAAAAGGATGAAATGGGACTTACAGTTTCAGGGATCTTTGTGCGTTTGTGTGCGATGATCACTTTCATGTATCGCATGACATAAGAGCCACAATCAACTCCATTTGTTTGCCCAAGACACTACATAAGTAATAAAATAAAAGCTATTTTACACAAGATTTTACATCCTCTAATCTAACTTAGCCTCAAGGAGGCTTCCTTACCACGACCCTCTCCCTTCCCCTTAATTTGCCTTCATTTTAGCTGAATTTTTGTAGCTTATATCGTACCGTGTCCCCTTCTTCTTCTTGTGCTCATCGTACTTATTGTCCCCTTCTTTGTAGCTATATCATAAATGCTATGTATCTACAGATAATAGGACCAAGATGAACCTTAAGGGCTCAAAGAGCAAGCAAAGTTCAAAGGTCGTTTGAGCATTCAACTTCAGTAACATTCACAAATAGCAAGTAAAAAATGGGAACAGACTTACTAACTAATTGCTTAAGTGCATTCCCATAGACAAAGACTATAGAAGTCTAGAGTAGAGCATAGGAGTGGGAGTGAAGGGAGGTTGTTGTACCTGCAGAAGAAGGAGGAGAAAAGAAACACAAAGTATTAGGAACAACAGTAATGCAGCAACACAAATTTTTCTTAATATACTCTAACATGTCCAAATATTCTTAAAGTCTTTGAATAGTATCAAAGCACACCTAAATGCATAATCAAGTAAGGTTAATGGAGGCAGAAAACATTCAAAAGCATCAAAAAACTTCCAAATTTTTTCATAAATGCTAAAAAAAATGAGAGGTTTGCAGGTGGCTACGATCTAGTTAAGGAAGTAAAGAAAGAGGTTTGGTCTGGTCTGTTAATGCAAGAAAGAGGTGGTATGGTTCTTCTGTGGGCAAGTGTGTTTGTTTTTGAGTTTTTGTTATGGACATGAGCATGGAGCAAAGGGTGGGGTTGTGTGAAGCATAGGCTGCAGCTTCTGCAGCAGAAAGAGGAGAAAATTAGTATAGAATAGTAGGTTTAGCTACAATACTATAGCACAAACATAGTTGAATTGCGTGTAAAATATCACTGATAGCTTAGGAGAGTTGTCAGGGAGTGGGTGGAGAAGTGCATCAGTAAACGCTGCTCATACATCAACGAGAACCAAAATGGAAAAAATACAACAAGAGCAAAAGGATAGCAGTAAAAACTCACTTAAATCATAGAAATGTAGCCGGAGAAACCCAAAATATGAGGAAATGATGAAAAATGCTCAATCAAGAACCAAATCACTTAACATGACATAATCAACTTTAAAATGTCCACACTCAAATCACTTAAACATGACATCAGAGTATGCACAACCAATTGCATCTGAACATGCTAAAATGACGATGAATAAACTCAAAAAAGTTTTAACAAGCTCAAGAAGGTCATAATGCACTAAAACATGCTGAAGCTTTGCTGAAAATATAAAAAGGTACTAGAAGCCCGCTCAGAATTCCAAAACAAGTTCAAACTGACTCTAACACATTCAAATAAAGAGTACCTCCGAATCTAGGTTGTTTCCATCACTATTGTTGTTGCTGTGCTGAGCCTTACCTCACCTCTAAACCCTACTAACATCAAATAATGTCAGGAAAAAAAACCAACAAATAGTGAATATGAAATTCAATTGAAAACTTGAAACAACCTAAAACACAACAATCAAATAATTGATTGAGAAACCAAAATTCGAAACATCACGCTAAACCTTAACTAGCTTCTTAAATTCTATTCATTTGAAAAAATTTAGAGCATAAATCTGAAAACCTAAAACAATTACTAATGCCACATTTTTTGAGTTTCTTAAATTCTTTTCATTTGAAAAAAATTTAGAGCATAAGTCAGATTTTGGGGGTGTTTGATTGTGGCCAAGTTGAAAAGGATACCCAAAATAAAGATAACAATTAATCACAATCCTAATGCTGCAAGGACATACAACACTTTCGGAAATGACAGGAATTGTTTCATAATTGATAATATAAAGTGAGAAATGAAAGGAACGCATCCAATTTAAAAACACCAGTGCACCTTGTTACCTTTTAACTTCTTTGCCAAACTATTTGTAGTTCTCGTCAATGAAGCTGTGAAACCATCAAATATGAGTACCACCATCAATAGTGCATATGCTATTGGCATATCCTCGGACTGTATCTGAATAAGCATCCGCACACCTACAACATAATTAATAGATCAGTCCTATCAGGTAGATGGGTCATGGGAGACTTCTGGTGTGTAAAATGTCAAAATTTTCAAGACATAATATTCACAATACCTGAGAATCCAAATAAATCACAAGTCTAAATAGGCAAGAATCCAATATATATAATTATATATTGCTATTAAAGTCTTATACAATGAAGCACTTGATGCACCAGAATATTCTTACATTCAAATACTTTCTACTATATAACATAACTGCTTAACCTATCCATTATTAATCAATACAGAAAATAGCAGAGTCGAGGACTAATAGTCTAAAGATGCAATGCTTAAACAATCACATTCAAGTCCTGATAGATCAAGAAGAGATAAAAGCCTACCACTGTGGAGCTGCATTAATCGTTATACCATCTACCTCATGAAACCCAAAGACATCGTGTATTGTTTTCTGAAAGAACATTTCAAAATTAACACATAAAATACAGTAATGTTGTACAACATAAACCAAATATGGAACTTTGCCAAAGAAAGATTAAACTTCAAATTAGTAGAATTCTTTACAATTATGCTATACATGAACTTGTAAACATCAGCCTATTAACCTAACCAACAATCTCCAAATCACCAAAGTACTTAATCTAAACACAGATCGAAGAACTTGTAAAAATTCAGAAATTGTGTAAAGATGCATGCTAATAAACCCTAGAAACACCTTGAATTGGAACAAAATCGAAACATTGAGGATACCAACTATATGCTCAAATTAACCAATAACAAAAATTTTACCAAAAATCTTCTCAATTAGGCAAAATTCAAAACATAAATCAGAAAACATGATTGAATTAATAAAAAAAATTAAAGAAGAATTAAATCTGAGAAAAACACAAAGCTATAAATGATACCCCGTCGTCTTCATGAATTCACGTTTTCTTCAATACAAAGATCTTACCAGTAGCTTTCTCCGTCTTTCTCAAGCTTTTCAAAATCTTCAATTACCCATTCCTCTTCAGATCTTTCTTCCATTGCTGCAGGAATTTTCAAGCTTTGTTCATAGCAAATTTGATTTTGGAAGAAATATTGAAGTTTGAAACCCTAATTAGCAAAAAAAATCCTAAATTTGAAGTGAGTAGCATAGTTGAAAAAAGGATGGACTTAATATTTAGGAGTTGAATCTAATGGAGTAAGTATGAATTTAGAATTGGAATGACAAAAAGGAAGAATGAAATTTGGGTTTGAGTGAAGAAGATAACAAGAATTTGTAAATCGTGAAAGAAACGACTCAAGTAGTAAAAATGATATAAACATAGAAGTATAGAACCTGGGCTATTGCAACGATTGTCATTAACCGTTGCAAAAGGGTGCGTCTGAGCGTTGCAAAAAGTATCCTATTATAAACCATTGCCACAACTATTCCATTAGACTACCTATTGCAACGGTTTGTCATAACTGTTGCTATAAGCATTGCAATAACCTTAACTGTTGCTATAAGCATTGCAATAACCTAAACCGTTGCTATAGGGTGTTGCAAAAACCTTGGACCGTTGCAAAAGGGCGTTGCAACTATTCATTTATGTAGTAGTGTGATGTAGAAACCATCGACCTAGTAGTTCACATCAGAAATCAACAATTACACAAAAGTAAGACAGAAGTTATGTAACTAGAGAACTTTGATCATTAATACATTTCTGGTTTGCAGTTTGTTGGTTTTTTTGTGTGCTGGTTTGTTGGTTTTTGTGAGTTTGTTGCTGGCTTGTACTTAGAGTTTTGATTTTCACCAAAAAAAAAAATACACAGAACAAAGGAGGCCAAAACAACATAATGACAAACTAAAACAGCAGTCCAGAACAGACCAAAACAGCCTCCCAAAACAACCGAACGACTGAACAGCAAACCAAAACAGCAGTATATCAGACCCAAACAGCAGACCAAAACAGCACAATAACACACCAAAACAGCAAAATAATAGCCCAAAATTGCAGAATAACTAAAGAACAAAACAACAGACCAAAATAGAATATTTCAGACCAAAACATGCAGTAGAATAACACACCAAAACAGCAATCGAAAATATACCAAAACACACCAAAACAGAAACTACTATACAAAACAAAACAGTCGAAAATAGCAGACCAAAACAAACCAAAGCAAAACTCAGAATTATATAAATCAGAATAACAGAAATCAGAAGCCTTCTTGGAAATTGGATTACTCGGATCCTCCTCCTGTACCCACATCCCCTCATTATGATCATCTCGTTTGTAGAAATCGTCTTCAACAACTTGGTCATCTAAGGGTTGTGACGGTAATACAAACGAAGGTTCTTCTCTTTCATCTATGTCGTGATCCTCATTAGGAACTCTTTTGTTCGAAGACAAAACAAAAGACCATCTTCTATTAGCTGGGTCAGTAACATAAAAAACCTGTGTTGCTTGAGTAGCCAACAAGATCGGATCATCTTTACTACCCGTTTTGCTAAGGTCAACAAATGTGAACCCGACTTTATGGTCAAATCGAACTCCATTATTATTATCAACCCATTTACAACCAAATATAGGAATTCTAAACAACCTATAATCCAACTCTCAGATGTGTTCAATGACACCATAATAAGACATCTTTGCATAAATTGGGTTTTTGTCTTTAGCACTTGAGATATGCATTGCTTGTGCTACGATAGTAACCCCACTATTTTGAGTAGTTGTCTCATTATCCCTATCCTTTATGCAAAAGGTATAGCCATTAATCTGATAACCTGAATATGATAAGACATCCTTGGCTGGACCCCGAGATAGCCATTTTAATCTTTCAGAAACTTTGGATTGTGATTGGGCTAGTTCTTCTACAACTCGGACTTCTAACCACTCAATAAAAGACGAATTGTGTTTGTTAGTAATCCTGGTTTCGTTCTTACCAGGATAGGTGATCCTCAAATAAGCCTTATGTTCTTCCATGTATGGGTCAACCACTGAACTGTTGTGCAAAACATACAAGTGTGCTTAACTCCACATTTCATGGGGCACATTCAATACCTTATTTCCCATAATCCCTTTCCCTGTACAATCACTTGAATGCGTAGGCTTCGGAATTCCAACAGCATCAATGAATGAAAGATAATGACTAACAAAATCAATAGCCTCCTCCACTAGATAGCGCTCAACCATACAACCTTCCGGCCGACTTCCACTACTAACATAATCCTTTAAAATTTTCATGTATCTCTCTATAGGATACATGTATCTCAAATATACAGGCCCACACAATTGGATTTCTCTAACCAAATGTAGTGTCAAATGAACCATTATAGCAAAGAAAGTCGGTGGAAAATACATCTCTAACTGACACGTAGTAACAATGATTTCCTTTTGCAAGGTAGGAAGCTTCAAAGGGTCAATTTCTTTACTAAAAATCTCACCAAAGAAAATGTAAAGTCTTGTAATGGCATATCTAACTTGTTCGGGCAAAGTGGATCGAATATCAATAGGAAGAAAGTGCTCCATGAGAACATGGTAGTCATGTGATTTCAAGCCCATAAGTTTATTGTCTTTCAATGACAAAAAATTTTTAATATTAGAAGAATACCCACTAGGAACCTTAATACCATGCAAACACTCACAAAAAACTTTTTTCTCTTTTCTACTTAGAGTATAACATGCAGGAGGAAGATAAGTATGATCACCATCTTTGACAGGGTGTAATTCAGGCCTAATTCCCATGTCAACCAATTCTTTTCTAGCACTTAAACCATCCTTGCTCTTCCCTGGTACATTGAGTATTGTGCTAATAAGACTTTCACAAACATTTTTCTCGATGTGCATTACATCGAGAAAATGTCTCACGTGCAAGTCTTTCCAATAAGGAAGGTCAAAAAAGATAGACCTTTTCTTATAGCCACGTTTTGGAATTTCTGAGGCATTATTCTTTCCATGCTTTACATTTAACCCATGTACCTTATGAAGGATTTCAAGGCCTGATAAGCAAACAAGAGCTCTTCCCTCTTCTGATTTACCGTTGAAAGCTTTCTTCCACTTTCGATAACGATGTTGCACAGGCAAAAACTTGCGAGCGCATAAGTAGACAACTTTACCAGCATTTTTCCTTTCCCCTTTACTTGAATTCTTTAGCTTGATTGAGGGTGCGCTCACATCATATATAGGGCATGCCTTATAACCTTTCACACTATAACCAGACAAATTACCATATGGTGGGAAATCATTTATTGTACCAAAAAGCAAGGCTCTCAAGTTAAAATATTGTTGACGGTAAAAATCAAATACCTCAACACATGTATCCCACAACATTTTTAAATCTTCAATCAATGGAGCCAAATAAAGATCTATATCGTGGCCAGGCTGTTTGGGTTATGATATTAACATTGAAAGCATCATGTACTTGCGTTTCATTATTAAAGATGGGGGAAGATTATAAATCATCAAAATTACTGGCCATGTACTATGAGTACTACTTTGATTGCCATGAGGGTTCAGTCCATCACTAGCTAGGGCAAGCTGCAAATTTCTAGGGTCCTTGCCAAAGTTAGGATGATTTTTGTCAATCTTCATCCATTGTGGATAATCCGTCGGATGCCTTAATGTACCATCATTCTTTCTCCCTTCAGCATGCCATATCAAGCTTTTTGCTATTTCTGGATTACCAAAAAGCCTTCTAAGCCTTGGCACAATTGGAAAGTACCACATCACTTTAGCCGGAAGTTTTCTCTTCTTATACCTTGAAGCTTTGCACATAGGACAATTTTCAAATGAAGAATATTCTTTANATTTTCAAATGAAGAATATTCTTTCCGGTATAAGATACAGTCATTTGGGCAAGCATGTATCCTTTCATAGCGCATGCCGATAGAGCTTAGCATCTTTTTAGCTTCATAGGTACGATTTGGAAGCAAGTTTTCATCAGGAAGCATGTCTTGAAATGCATCTAAAAAATCTGTAAACAATTTATCCTTGGCTCCATTCCTTGCCTTCAAATTAAACAACTTGATAACGGCAAATAATCTACTATATTTAGTGCATCCGGCGTACAATGGTTTCTTTGCATCACTACACAAGCTATTAAACATATCTGGACAGTCCGCAAAGCTTTCCTCCATGGCTTTTGCCATTTCTATAAACTCATCATCTTCGATGTCTTCATTTTCAAAGTACTTATGTTCATAGGGAGGTTCTCTATCGACATCTACTTCTACCCCAGTTTCGCAATCCATCATACCATGCACATTAGAAGGACCTTCCTCTAAATTCTCACCATGATGCAACCAACACTTATACAATTGATTAATGCCTTTAAACATCAAGTGATCTTTTATATCCTCAATATTAAGTCGAACCATATTATTGCAATCAACACATGGACATAAAATATGATTCACATTCTCTGCATGTTTTCTTGCAAATTCAATGAATTCGTCTACTCCATGCTCATATTTATCAGTATTACGCCGAGCATGCATCCAATCTCGATCCATAACAACTATGGTGTAACAAAAAAATGCACATAAAAATGATTATTAGTGTGTCAAATTCTTCAAATTTTTGAAATTATTTTAGCTATTTTGTGGTGAATATAATAGATATTTTAATTTCAATACACTAATTGAAATTATTGAATTATTTTTGTTATTTTAATTCGATCTTATTGTCATGCTAAAAAGCTTTCTTCTTCTTCTACTTCCATTGAATTATACAGGTATATACACCAGAGGCATTCAAATTTATTTTTTCCAAATTATTTATTTTTCCAACAAAATCGTTACCTAAATTTATTACTCATAACAGCCGGTAAAAGAGAGGAGGTTGCAAGAAGATGAAAATCTAGGAGCGCCTATAGTTACATTCCTCAATTCTACATGCTTCTTTAATTTGCTTTAGTTATTTAGAAGTGATTGTATATAATTATCCTAACAACTACAAAATCTAGTTAGTTCATCATATCCCTAATTGTTTATACAGGATTATTACTGCTTAATTATTAATCATAATTCATTATCTAACTGAATTTGACCAATTATCAACCCTTTGAACTTCTCATTAAGTCATTATCGTTAAAAAAAAAAATCAATCAACCTGGTATTTATATGGTTCCAGAATTTAGAAACTCTCACAACTAACTAACAACCACCAGTTAACAAGCATTCCAGTTCTCCTGAGTAAAGTATCCATGGCAACTAAACTTTCATTCCCTCCAACACTAAATTTCACCTTCAAACATTACAACTACAGAAACCCCAAAACATGTCAATTAATTACTCATATATGCTTAATTCCCACAAATTGTTGGCCTAATTTAATGCCTAAATTCAGGAATATTAATTCAGAAAATTCATAAGTAATTTGAGCTGTAAAAGAAGATCAAAATTTTGCTTCAATGCTTATGATAAAATGCAGGGGAATGTGATCAGCTTTAATGGGCAAATTAGAAACTTTGAAGAGGTGACTTTGCAAGATTTGGAAAGCCAATTGAAAAGTCAATGAGCAAAGATACTTGCTGACTATTTGTTTCTGATTGCTGCTGGAAACAATGATTATTTATTGAATTATTTCTTACAATTGACTCAATCTCTTCAAGAATTTGCTGCAAGACTCATCTCTACTTATAATTCAACTTTATTTTTCATAATCAAGGTTAGTCAATTTTTCTCACCATAGTCATTTATTTTTCATAATTCAATCAACTTATTCTAAGAACTACAAAATCTACTGAGTTTGTTCTTCTGATTCTTCTGCAGTTTCTTCTTCTAAGCTTGTTCTTGTTGTTGGTGGCACCATTATTCTATCAACTACAAAATCTAGTGAGTTTGTCCACCATTATTTAGGTAGCTACTTGTCACGAGTGGACCAGTGACCCACCTTTGGCCTAGGGATGAGGGCATAAGGATCCCATGGGGAGCCGCCCAAGTGTTGTGCAAGCAACACTCAAACTCCCTATAGTAGACAGTCTGCAGGATGTAGCAATGCTGTACCATGATACTGGATCTGAAGATGAGCACTACTTTTGGATGGCCGTGCTATGTTGGTGAAACGAGGTTCATACATGGTGAAGAAGTTGTCTACTACGCTTGGAAGAGTATGGAAGGCTCTAGAACCTCATTGTAAGGTCTAGAGTAGTTCAGCATATTCCGGAAGGGACCGGAACATTGGAGGGTATTCTGGGGAATTCTCACTTATCCTAAATACACTAGGAATATTGGATATCCTAAAGTCACTAGGAATGTAGGATGTTCTATGTACAGTAGGGAAGTGAGTAGTCCTAGATGTAGTAGGAAAGGCTAGAATATCCTAATTAGAGTAGGGGAGGAAGATGTATATAAATACCTGAGTTGTTCAGTTGTAAATCATCCAACCCACAAAGACTGAGAGAGATAGAAAGAGTAATATAAGTATTGTATTCAGTTTTCTCTCAAAGCAATAAAACTCATACTCATAAACTTGTGCTTTTCTTATTCTTTTGTTCAAGCTTTCGTTGCATTACTTAGCTATATACTAAGGAAGGGTTAGCCTTGACTAGCATCCAAGGGGGAAGTTAGTGGGCAGCGTGGCAAAAGACTAAGGGGAATTAGTCAGCACGTGACAAGTGGTATCAGAGCGGCTACGGTCGTTGGGGTATTGTCCAAGTGTGTTAGCAAGTGAACGAAGTTGAATTAAGAATTCGATGGCCAAGGACAAGAGTAGCACTTCAGTACAAGCAACTGAAGGCAATGCGCCAGAGGTTACTCAGGCGGCATTTGAGAAGCTGGAGAAACGGGTAGCAAAGGCGGTGGAAAACTCGACCAAAGCAGAGGAGCGATCCACAAGGGTCGAGAGGGGAGCCGCAGAACTATCCGATGGTCTAAGGAAGGCCGAGATGGATATTGGGGCGCTCAAAGAGCAAATGGACGTTGTTGACACAAGGGTTGAAGAGATTGCTATTGAGCGTTCCGCCGAAGCCAACACGCTCGTGAGCCATGTTAGAGAGAAGATGGAGAGCGAGATGGCTAAAGTATGGGAAGAGCTCTCAGCCTTGAGGAAAGAGAATGAACTCCTCAAGGACGAGCTGTTATTGTGCAAGAAGGCTGCAGTAAATGGGGGTGTTACTATCCAGGCCGGGCCAAAGATGGACATTCCCAAACCTTCCAAGTACTTAGGGAAAAGGGATGCTCGAGAGATCGACAATTTCCTTTGGAGTTTGGAGAGGTATTTTGAAGCCATGCACGTGGAGGATGAAGCATCCAAGATCAACACTGCCACTATGTACCTCGGGGAGGATGGTATCCTATGGTGGAGAAGGCGAGAGTTGGATATCAAGAAGGGAACTTATTCCATCGACACTTGGGATGAGTTTAAGAAAGACTTCAAGAAGCAATTCTACCCAGAGAATGCTCAAGAGGTGTCTATGACGAAGCTACGTGAGTTGAAGCACACTAGCCACATTAAAGAATATATCAAGACATTCACATCTCTTTTGCTTGAAGTCGAAGACATGACAGAGAAGACCCAACTCATATACTTCACTGGAGGGTTGCAACATTGGGCACAGCAAGAGGTGAGGAGAAGGAACCCTCAGACTATTGCCGATGCCATTGCTATTGCGGAGTCCCTGACGGAGTTTAGGGGTCCCAAGAAGGATACCAGAAGTAGTGGTAGTAAAGGAAAAGGTGGGGGAGCTAAATCCACCGAGCGAAACCACGTTCACCAAGGGGAAGGCAGATTTGAGAGGAAGGAAAAAGGAAAGGGTCCAGCATCTTCCTCCGACAAGCCGAGGAACCGTGGTTGTTTCTTATGCGGAGGGCCAGGGATTGCCCAGCCAATGGGAAGCTTAGTGCCATCAGGGGTTCGAACGGTGAATCGTCGGGGAACGAGACGCAAATGGGGAATTTGCGGTTGTTGAGCAGCGTCCAGGCGGTGGTTGAAGCAAAGGAGTGCAACAACGTGGCCAGGGTGAGTACGCTGCCCCGTTCAGAAACATCTTCACTTATGTTTGTTGAGGCATATGTGAATGGGCATGCTTCCAAGGCACTCATAGACACGGGTGCCACTCACAACTTTGTTGCCAAGGGGGAGGCAACAAGATTAGGATTACAGTACGCCAAGGAGCCAGGCAGGGTGAAGACCGTCAATGCTTCGCCGGTGTCTATCCTAGGGGTTGCACGGGGTGTACCTCTTCGTTTAGGTGAATGGATGGGTACTGTGAATCTCACGGTTGTCAATGTGGATGACTTCTCACTAGTAATGGGCATGGAGTTCATGCACTCAGTGAGNGGATGACTTCTCACTAGTATTGGGCATGGAGTTCATGCACTCAGTGAGGCCGTTGACATTGGAGACAGATGACACCTTAACCATTAAGGGAAACAATGGAACGAGGTCTGTCCCCGTTTCATGGGAAGACGTGGAAGCCAAGACTTTATCAGCGCTCCAACTTTGCAAGGGCGTGAAGAAGGGTGAAGCTACGTTCTTGGCAACGCTCGTCAAGGAGGAGTCTC